>CM034233.1:56758409-57358409 GCA_019916065.1 Vitellaria paradoxa
GCAACCAGCAGAATGGGATACGCCAGATTAGAGTACACGAATGATGGCTAGGAAAGCCCTGAGAAGAATTTCAACCTCCCTATTTACTAAGAAAATCAATGAAGCAGAGGCCCCAAAGAAGTTTCAAACCCCAAGGCTTAATCTTTATGATGGAAAGTCTGATCCCTTGGCGCATTATCGTCACTACATGCAAACCATGACGTTGCGGGCCTCATGTGCAGGGTGTTCCCCTCTAATTTAGGGGATACAGTCCTTCAATGGTTTCACAAGTTGCCCCCAGGGAGCATTGGAAGTTAGCAGCAGCTAGCTGAGGAGTTTGTCACACGATTTTTGGCTAACACAAAACAACCAACGCGCTGGATCAGAGTACACGAATGATGGCTAGGAGAGCCCCGAGAAGAATTTCAGCCTCCCATTTTACAAAGGAAATCAATGAAGCAGAGCCCCCAGAGAAGCTTCAAACCCTAAGGCTCAATCTTTATGATGGAAAGTCTAATCCCTTGGCGCATTATCATCACTACATGCAGGCCATGACATTGTGGAGCTAGAATGACAACCTCATGTGCAGGGTGTTCCCCTCTAGTTTAAGGGATATAGCCCTTTAATGGTTTCACAAGTTGCCCCCAAGGAGCATTGGAATCTACAGCAGCTGGCTAAGGAGTTTGTCACACGATTTTTGGCTAACATGAAACAACCAAGAACCACCGATGTTCTCTTCACCATGAAGAGAAAGGCTGAGAAGACTTTAAGAGATTACTCTAGGAGATATCTGGAACTTTACAATGAAGTGGAAGGTTGGTCAGAGCAGTTAGCCGTCATCTCATTCAAACTGAGGCTATGAAAAAAAAGATAGATTGTGGTTATCTTTAACTAAGAGGCCTACAGCCAACATGTCCGACCTCATGTGTAGAATTGAAAAGTATGCCAAGGTGGATGACGAGACGAGACTGGCTGAGCAGAAGGAAAGCAGGTTCCAAGCGTAGAAATGAGGCAAGAGCAAATGCAAAGGTATCAAATATCCCGTTGGGGGAAAGTCTGTCTTTGAGGCCGTCAATACAGTGTTTAAAGAGCTTATCTTCAGTATCCTCCCTCAGATCCGAGATAAGCCCCACTTCAGGTGGTCGAAAAAGTTACCTAATTTTCTAGGCAAAAGAGGACCATAGGGATTATTGTGCCTATCATCAAGACAGAGGGCACCGCACCAGATCCTGTTGGTCATTACGACAACATTTGGAGGAGTTGGTGCGAGAAGGCCACCTCAAGGAATTCATAGATGAATCCAAAAGTTGAGGTGAGCACCCTCAAGCAAGGGAGCAAAGGAGAGCCAGGGAAGATGAAACGAGAAGAGATTATACAGAAGAGGCTCAACCCCCACTAAGGATAAGACCATGAAGGGAGGTCCCAAGGCCAGCAATTATCCATGTCATTCACATGGAGCAGCGCTCCCAGAGTGTTGTTAATTATTTAGAAGCTCCACAAGTAAAAGAGATCTCGAGAGTTGCTGGCCAGGCGAGTAAACGCTTGAGAAAGGAGGCTGCAAGGGAGATAACTTTCCATGAGAATGAGCACTCTGGAATTAGGACGCCACACAACGATGCCCTTGTGATCACTTTGAAGATGTTTGAATCGGAAGTGAGAAAGGTCTTAGTTGATGCTGGAAGTTCAACCAAGGTTATGTTCCTGGGCCTATTTAAGAAGCTCGGCCTGACAAAAGAAGATTTGGAGCCTGCGAAGTGTCCACTTATTGGGTTCAACTCTGCCTCTGTTTGGCCCCTGGGCAGGGTTGTTATCCCCGTCTGAGTGGGCCCGGTGGCATAGTAAGTAGAATTTACAGTTGGGGATTCCCCATCTTCCTACAATGCCATAGTAAAGAGATCATGGATCCATGCTTTGAAGGTGGTTCCCTCAACCTATCACCGGGTGTTGAAGTTTTCTTATGGGTAAGAGGTGGTAAAGATCAGGGGAGACCAAGATACGTCACCCAAATGCTTCACCGCAGCCCTAAAGTTTAAGATAGTTCCCGAATAAGTCCAACTGACCGAGCTACCAGAGGTTTCACCAAAGATTAATGACGTCGAGGGTGATCCAGAGAAGAAAGCTGTTGAGGATCTGGATAAGTTTCAAATTGGTCCCGCCAAGGATGATAGATTCTTTTTTATTAGGTCCAACCTGAGCGCTGAGGAGAAATTGGAACTGATAGAAATGCTGCTGAAGAATATTGGTACTTTCGCCTGGACACCTCAAGAAATGTCAGGTATTTTTCCCAATATCATGACTGATAAGCTGAATGTTAATCCAAGGGTAAAACCTGTAGTACCAAAAACGATGAGATCGGCATTGCAACATACTAAAGTCATCATCGAGGAGGTCGACCGGTTGTTGGAGGCTGAAGCTATTAAGGAGGTTTCATATCCTGAGTGGCTAGCCAATACAGTTGTAGTTAAGAAGAAGAATGGGAAATGGAGGTTCTGTGTTGATTATACGGACCTGAACAAAGCTTGCACAAATTATCCATTTCCTCTGCCAAAGATCAATCAACTCATTGACTCCACAACTGGAAGCTCCAGGATGTCATTCCTGGATGCATGTAGGGGGTACCACTAGATCCCCATGTATGACCTTGATGAAGAAAAGATTTTTTATCCAAGAACTATGATAATAAAAAATTAATTTTTCTAATTTAATTTTAAATCATTTAATATTCTTTTTATTTTTTAATAAATAAATATAAAAACAAGGATTATTTTATTTATATTTAGTTTTGCCTTTTAACTTTATTTTATTAATTATATATGAATGATTATATTTGCACTTTACAAATAGATTCTTACACTTAATTTTACTTTTTCATGTTGGAGAGTATTTAGAAGACAAAAAGTCAAGAATGGTGTAATACACCAATCACTTTTTGGCGTTTGAAGGACAAATACAAAATTTCTGTCAGAACCTGCTTGAATGTGATTGAATGACTCGTTCGAATAAATTTCACATGATGTGTCAGATTTTTGACTTGATAGGACCTATTTGAATGATTTTGGTTAGAAAAATTGTTAGAGAGTTGATAAAAATTGACAAAAATTGACAAAAACTGGTAAAAGTTGGTAAAAATTTATAAAATTGAAAATTTTAAAATAAATACACAAAAAACGAGAATGACCAAAAATTAGTAAAAGTTTAGAAAAGTTCACAACTTTTTGTAAAATTTAGACTCTAAACAACCCCTGAATATGAATCAAGTTTTTGTAAAATGTCATTTATGTTATTAAATTATACAAAATATCTTATCAGAAGAATGGAGGTAATTGTGTAATTTTATTTAGTGAAAGAATAAATTAAATGAGGTGCACAAATTTATAATTGAGGGTAAATAAACTCACCCTTCCTATAGTAATAGATCATATTATATTAAACATTAAGTGTGAGTTTGGGAAGAAAAAAAGCCATTTTTTTTGGTAGTTAACTACTAACTAATTACTAAAAAACTAAATTACTAAAATGCTAACTTTTTTTTTTTTTTTTTTTTTAGAACAAAAAAAAAAAGTTAGATTTTTAGTAGTTAGTTTTTTTTTTTTAATTTTTTTCAATTTGATATTTTTGCCATTGATAGTTTAAGATGTAAAAACGTAAATTTAATAATTTAAAAAAAATATTAAAAAAATGAGTAGGTAGAAGTTGAGAAGTTTATCCCTTCCCAAACACTACCTAAGCATATTTGAACGAGTGATGTTTGGCCCAATTTTTATAGACATGTTTTAGATGCATAAAATTTTGGTAGAAAATATGTGAACAGATGAACTAAGGTATACTAGCTAGTTGTAATAGTTGGGTAGGAATTGGGGGTTGAGTTGCTAGAACCTTCTAGGAGCAGAAATAAAAGGAAGTCGTGAGCATTTTGTATATATACAAGCCAATTAGAAGAATTAGGAGGAGTGTTCTTCCTCCACCCCAATTCTCTTCTTCCTCTCCAAAATAGTTGCTAATTAACCAAAAGTCCTCCGGCTTCAAATTAAACATAAACACATATTTTGCATTTTAATACCAAAAGAGAAATGCAAATAAGGTACCCAAACAAAGTAAGTTATTCAAAGCCTTTTTACACAACTAAAATTAGACTCTTAATATCCAATTAGGGTTCTTCAATTCAATTCAAGACCTTATCTTTTTGCCATATATATATGGCGTATTGATCGGTACCTTGGTCGCCTCTTCAGTTGGAAACTCTTCTCTTCTTCTTTTTCTTCTTCTTCTTCCTCTTCTTTCCTATTCTTCTCTGAAGTGACTTCAATTTGGTTCTGAATCTAATTATTATCTGAATCCGCTCTTCTGCGCTTCTTGGTGTTGTTGCTTCTGCTGCTGCTATTTTCATCTTCTCCGCTTAGTTGCATAAGCTGCTGAGCTGCCATGGCCATGTCGGAGTCCTTTAAGTCCTTCTTGGGTTCACTTCTACGCACGGAGGATGATGATGATGATGATGACGAAGCCATCAAAATGTATATAGAAGAATGACAGTCGATTGACATATGAGAATCGATTGTATTCTCTCTTACTCTCTCTCTCTCCCTATATATATATATATATATATGTATATATAATTTTAGATTGATTTTGCTTTATGGGCTCTTGGCACGTGTTGTATTTGAGAGAACCCGCTGTGTTCGTTCAAAGAAGATGGCAGGAAGATGCCTGTGCGTATACAAAGCGTTCTCTCTGTCCCTCTCTCTCTCTCTCTCTCGATGTATATTAAATATATCATATATGTATATGTTGTTCTTATGGATTCAATAGGTGACATTCCATTTTAATATATATCTTGCAAATTGTAGGGCGTTCGATGCAATTACTAGATTTGGAGTCATTGACCATTATTGACATTGCCTTAGTCTTCAAGAAATCCAACGGCTATAACGTGTTTTCTAGCTCTTGGTTTGGTGTACACAATTGGTTTGACTCATTGCGTCTCATTTAGTACAACTTGGTCAAAATTCTTCTCTTTCTACAAGTCAAGCCTTGCTACTTTTCTTTTCTTTCTTTCTTTCTTTTTTATTTTTATTTTTTTATTTAATGATTTATGTATACTCCAAAAAAAAAAGTCCATTTATGCTCAGAATTTATTTGAGGTAAAATGTTATTTCTCATCTCAAATTCATGACATCTTATAAAATGAGAATATAATTTGGGATATCAAATAATGAGTGTACCCATCAACTCTTATTCTTAGGCTCCATTTGGGAAAACGAGCTAATAGCTTCTACAATGGCCGATCAAATTTATCTTCTTACATTTTAACCTTCTTTTAAACTTTCAATAGCAAAAATATCAAATTGCCAAAACTAAAAATCTACCTAAAAAAAATCACATTTTTTTTCTTCCCAAACACAAAAATAGCTAACTTTTTTTTATCTACATATTGTAGCAGCTAAAAATAAGTCAACTACTTTTCTTTTCAAACGAAGCCTTAAATAAAAAAGATATTTATTTTAGAGAATTTTTTTTAACCTCTATTAAGGATATAGGGGAGCATGAGATTCCAACCATTCCTGAATAACAAAGACAAGCTTCTACAGTTCAGGAAACTGATAGAAGAAACCTGCAAAAGGAATGAAGAAATACCAATAAGTCCATCATAGCAGTGAGGACAGCTAATGCTCAAGGGGCTTGTGACAGCGTAGCTATGGAAGGTCAGGTAACAGATGAATCTGCAAGAGAAAGGGTAGAACAGCTGCCTAAGGCCAAAGCTGGACTTGACAATGCAAAGGCAAGTAAGTTAACACAGTCTGCAAAGCACAAAAATAAGCATAAGTCCAAAAAGAAAGAAAATGAGCAGCCAATAGCTGACTCTAGTGCAGGTAAGGGGGCGACTCCTCCAAGAACCCCACTCAATAATAATTTCCAATTGGAACATTAGAGGCTTCAATAATTCCCTAAAGCATAAGGGAGTGATTGAGCACCTAAAAAGGAATAAGGTAGATGTAATAGGTATTCTAGACACCCAGTTAAAGCAAAGGAAAGCACAGGAGTTTGTAAAGAAGAAATTTGGAAAATAGAAGACTATAGACAACTTCCAATAGCATGTGGCAAGGAGAATTTTGATCCTTTGGAATTCAACTAAGGTACTTTTGGAGGTGATAGATAACTCGGAACAGGTAATTCACTGCTAAGCTACCTGTCTCACAACCTCAAAAAAGTTTATACTTAGTTTTGTCTATGCCTATAATTCCATAGTGGGAAGGAGATCATTATGGGATAACTTGTATAAATTAAATGACACCATGAATCTCCCGTAGCTAATAATGGAGGATTTCAACAATTTGTTGAATTATAATGAAAGGAGAAATGGTAGGCCTGTCACAAATTATGAGATCGAAGATTTTGTACAATATTGCAGGATCATTGGATTCTCAGATTTAAGATTCTCAGGTTCTTTTTTGACGTGAACCAATCACTCTACTTGGAGTTAATTGGACAGGGCCATGATAAATGACAAATGGAATCATGAAGGAATTAGAGCCTTTACTAAATTCGAGCTACCAGGGATCTATTCTAACCATGCCCATTGCTCAGTCATGGTGTTTAAGGAATTTCATGCAACTGCAAAGTCTTTTAAATTTTTTAACATGTGGGCACAACATGAAGATTTTATGAGCACAATTGAGTAAACATGGAGCAACCACTATAGAGGAAGTAAAATGTACAACCTTTACAAAAAATTACAAGCACTTAATGTGCCACTAAAAGAGTTAAATAAAAAGCACTTTGCACACATTGCTGCAAGAGCTGAAGTAGTAGAGACAGAGCTACTAAGGTTATAGCAGGAACTCTATGATGAGCCAGATAATGTCATGTTGCTGGAACAAGTGCTAAATGTGAAAAAGAAAGCAATGAGGCTAGCTGAGGCAGATAAAAGCTATTGTGTACAATTAGCCAAGGCAAAGTACTTGAAGAACAGTGACAGAGGAACCAAGTATTTCCATGAGCTGGAATAAGGAAAGGAATCAAATTGTAGCTTTAACACTTGAGGATGGCATTGCTACAACTTCCCAACAGCAAGTTAGCAATGCTTTTGTGAAGTACTATCAGAAACTGTTAAGTAGCAAGGAGAACACATCTCAGCTAGACAATACAATTATTGAAGAAGGGAGGTTGATTAATGATGAACAAGCCAGCAAGCTAATTCAACCAGTATTTCTATGAGCTGATCAAAAGGAATAGGGAGACGAATCAAATTGTAGCTTTAACACTTGAGGATAGCACCACTACAACTTTTCAACAGCAAGTAAGCAATGCTTTTGTGAAGTACTATCAGAAACTGTTAAGTAGTAAGGAGAACACATCTCAGCTAGACAGTATAGTTATTGAAGAAATGAGGTTGGTTAATGATGAACAAGCCAGCAGGCTAATTCAACTAGTGACCAATGAAGAAATCAAGGAAGCCCTCCATAGCATTAGAGAGGATAAGGCCCCTGGACCTAATGGCTATTCCTCAAGTTTCTTTAAAAAGGGTTAAAGTATAGTGGGTGGTGACTTCTGTGATGCTATAAAAGAATTTTTCAACTCTGGTCAGCTCCTCAAGCAACTCAATCACACTGTGATATCCTTAATCCCCAAGACCATCAAGGCAACTAGAGTGGGTGAATTCAAGCCTATATCATGCTGCAATGTCACATATAAAGTAATTGCAAAGATTTTAAATGCAAGGATTATCCCAATCTTGGAAGAGCTGGTGGATAAGGCCCAGTTAGCTTTGGTTCCTAATAGGCGTATGGTGGAGAATATATACTTGGTTCGAGAGCTGTTGAGACATTACACCTAGAGGAGAATATCTCCTAGATGCATTCTAAAGGTGGACTTGAAAAAAGCTTATGATACAATTGACTTGGGATTTATATAACAGCTGCTCAAAGCCTTGAGATTTCCAGATGTCTTTGTGGGATGGCTGATGCAATGTGTCACTACTACATCATTCTCCTTATCTCTCAATGGCTCACTGCATGGATTTTTCAAGGGGCAAAGAGGACTGAGATAGAAGGATCCCCTCTCCCCATCTATTTTTGTCTTGTGCTTGGAATATTTGTCAAGAAGCCTAGCTAGAGTAAGGAGCAATGAAGACTTCAACTTCCACCCAAAATGTAAGGAGCTGACCTTAAATCACCTAGCTTTTGCAAATGACTTAATTTTATTTGCTGGAGGAGATATTCTCTCTGTGTCACTGATTATGGAAAAACTAAGGAATTTTGGAGACATCTTAGGTCTCAAAGCTAGTTTGGAAAAGTCCAACCTATTTGCAACAGGTGTCAGCAGAGATGTATTGGATGAAATGAAAGCTATAACAAGGTTTAGGAGTGGTAAATTCCCTTTTCGATATTTGACCATTCTAATAGTAGCTTTAAGATTGACTATAGCCCAATATAGTCCTTTTGTTAATAAGTTAGCAGATTACATTAACTCCTGGGCAGGTAGTTCTCTATCCTATGCTGGAAGAGTTGAACTGGTGAGATCAGTTCTGCAAGAAGTGAAATGCTTTTGGCTCTCCATACATCCAGTACCATAAGGAGTAAGCCACAAGGTTGTCAGTTTATGCAGGAATTTCCTATGAGGAGGGAAGAGTCACTTATACAAGAAACCTTTGGTAAATTGGATTGCAATCTGCCTTCCAAAAACAAAAAAGGGTCTTAGACTTAAATGCCTTAGCTCATGGAATAAAGCTTTACTTTCAAAAGCCCTATGGAACATTCAATCTAAGAAGGAATCGTTGTGGGTCAAATGAATTAAATACTATTATTTCAAAAAAGCTTCCTTATGGGACTATCAGACAAAGAAACAAGACTCACCTTTGATGAAGCAGCTAATGTGCATCAGGGATGAACTTAGAAGCAGGGAGGGTTCTACTTAATTAGCTCAACAACAACTAAAAGGTTGGTCTTCTCAAGGGAAGCTGAATATCAAGAAGGCCTATGACTACTGCAGGGCTAAAAGGTAGAGTAACGAATGGACAAAGTTAGTGTGGAATAATTGTATCATGCCAAAACATGCCTTTATCCTTTGGTTAGCAATGAAGAGCAAGCTGAGAACAAAGGATAAACTGCCAGAAACAGATAGAAGCTGTGCTCTATGTAAATCAAAAGTGGAATCAATAGACCATTTATTTTTTGAATGCTCTTTTGTCAAGCAAGTAGGGACTGCCATTAAGGAGTGGCTAAAAATCTCAAAAAGTCTTATTACTCTTGAAGCAGCCACCAAATGGATGATCAAAGAAGTAAGGAACTGGGATTCAATCAAGAGTAAAGAAGATTGGATTAACTGCCACAATATATACCATATCGGAAACTAGAAATATGATAATGTATGAAGGTAAAGATAAAACACCAATTGCAGTAGTTAAAAAGATTCAAGTCCAAGTTTACTGAATTATAAGTTACTTATATCTAGATCATCCTTGGGTTTGAGTCACTTTATTGTATTAGTTGGAAATGAATCCTTTGTGCACTTTGTCCTAGTGTTTTAACTTAACATAAATGATGTAAGGATCATTTTACTCATGACTACCTAGAGTATTGTACATATTTTTTTGATCAATGAAAATATTTATTTACCGATCAAAAAAAGAAATTATAATAAGTAATCACAAGAGATAAAAAAAAAAGTTAAAATGAAATAAAAAGTAAAGAAGATTTTATTAATGGTAAATTACATATAACCTCTTAGTATTTAGATAATTACACTTTACACACATCTCTCCCTTAACATTTAAATAATCACATTTAGTACACACAACATTTAAAAATTACACTTGTATCCTTTATTTTAAAATGTTGTTAATATTGACACATTTTAATAAAATGTCTAATTAACTAAAATTTTATATATTTTTCTTATTTTACTCTTTCCTCTCTTATATCTCATTCAGTTTTCTTTAAAAAAATCCTCAAATTTTTTTTTAACACATTTCTAACTTTTTGGGCGATCTTTGTAAAAAAAAAAAGATAAAAATGTGATAAAAAAAAAAGGGATAAATGGAGAAGACCTAAAATTTTAGTTATTTTAACATTTTTTGTTATGTTTTAACGATTAATTTTCTTAAAAAAATCAATGTTAATAACATTTTAAAATAAAGAATGCAAGTATAACTTTTAAATTATGTAAAAAACTAAGTGTAATTAACTAAATATTCTTAGAAGTTAAATGTAATTGACCCTAGACTTAAACTATAGCTTATTACCTATACTTAAAATAATTATGTAAATATTTTTTTATTATATCGATGATTAATTATATTACTTTCTTTTTTTTTGTAAAGAAAATAAATAAATAAAACAAGAGTAGAGTAAATTTTTAAGATGCATAAAATGGTATAAAAAGATACGTTTGAAGCGCCATTCGTAAGATTTCTAAAGAAGTGACAAAATTGTAATATGGTAATTTTAATTTATCTTAAAAATTTACTAGAGCAAATTTCATTTTTACTGTAGTTCCAAAAAAAAATGAAATTTGCTCGAGTAAATTTTATCTTTACGACAAGGTACAAGCACAATTAACCCTTTTTTTTCTTTTATATAACAAAAAGTATAAACCTGACAATGCAAAAGTACAATTTCATAATTAGGTGCAGCTATAATTATGATAGTCCATAAGATGGATTAACTGCATCACATGATAATCTAATCATAAATTCACCCATGACAATCTATCATAAACTCACCCATTAATATATTGCTTTAATTTAATCATGCATTTATTTTGATTAATTAGCTTAATAAAAAATTACAACTACATTATTATATATACTAACAAAGTACCATCTAACCAATTCTAGTTGAATAAACAGCAAGCAGTCTTAAGTTTTGAAATCCTTGGCAGATTTTTATTTTTTTTGTTTCACCAAGTTTGAAGCAAACCACCACCCCAGGCGGATCCCCATTCTAAGCCTAAACACCATTGCCAACCTCTTACATGCATTAAGCGAGAAAAAAATGACAGGAGACGAGGAAACTACAAGATAATAAAACTTGAACAACAAACTTGGGTTCTTCACCAACTGCAGGTATTAAGAATAAGAACAACATTCCGCAACTGGGCGAGTATAGCTATTATAGCATTAAATTCAAAAGCAATAACAGAAGAAAATAAAAATAAGTTTGAGAAAAAGAATGCACATAGACACTACAGGCGGATGCACTGCTATCTTACATGCCATGCGTTTTGGGTAAAATTAAATCACTAAGCCAGAAACAAAATTAAACTGCCAGCTCAACACTTCCACCTATATCATCAGCAGCCATTCGCTCACGTTGCACCTTTGAACTTGGCATCATATTCGTATGGTTGCTGCATTATTTAACACCAATAAATAAATAATAATCTACGACTTTGTTACAGGTAGAATATTAAAAAAAGGGCCCCCCCAGGCCCCGCGCTGGGGGGAGGGGGGCATATTGACATGAAGGGGCAGGACTGATAAATACAAGGTCATCGGTGGAATTAGTTTCAAAAGTTAAGCCCCAGAAAGTAAACCAACCACGGGAACCTGCTTCATTTCACCTTTTCTTTTAGGTGAATAACCTTATTGGGAAACATGCTTTCATCAAATTAATGTTGTGTTTCCATTTCAACAGGTGGAAGGTGAAGTAGGACAAGCAGAATTTAATCCAACGGTAACATAGTGGATGATTGAAACCCAACACAAAATAAGACAGTCGCATGGTTCAAATCATTGTAAATAAAGAAAGAAGAATAATAGCTCAAGCCACCAGCTTTTTGGTAGAAAAGAGCCAGCAACTTTGCTAGTGATTTTGTTCAGCAGAAAAGCATTCCTTAAACACAGTTTTTCTCAAACACTATGAATTTAAGATCCAATGAAATAAAAAATTATCAAAATTCTCCCCCGGAGTCATATTCTAGATTTTAAATTGAGACAGGCAAACACACATTTTGATCAAATCATAAGCAACAAAAAAACAAAATAACTTTCGAGGGAAGAAAAAGTAACATTATGTGGGTCCAACTCCAAATACATACCAAGAATACAGCTGAGATCAACCTTCGTGCAAACCATCTCTTATGCATTGCTTGTTGGGCCTTTGCTGATGCTTCCACAGTTTCAAACCGCAAATACACGTAACCAGCACTGTTCCTGTAAGTTGAATTACTTGGATTAGATTTTTGTGGTGATAACATTTCAACCAGCTCAGCACATAAGAGACTCATTATCTATAAAACCAAAGCAACAGTAGAATAATTTGATATCCGAGAGAATGCAAAGCAGATTTGATCATTATAATGAAACAAAACTCAAGGGTGCACAATTATCATTTTGCTAAATCAAAGATAAAACCATAGTTATCCTAATTGTACAATTCGAGTCAATTCCTTTGCCAAACGATTCGAATCTGTATGTTGAATAGAAGAATTACAGATGAATCGAGGTAAATCGCACAATTCCAACGATTGTTGCAATTCTCATTGTCACCTCCGCAAGTTGAGTATGGATTGGGCTTGTTGGAGTCAACAAACTGAAAAACTCAATTTTTTTCCCTATTTTTCCTCTATGGCAGCCAAACGATTGTTTCTGAGAATCGAAGAATTGCCTGTGGTTATATACATTGAACAGAAGCGTTTGAAGACCCAATTGAAACTCTTCGCTTCTCTTCTCCAGCAACGTCACTGTATCTCTGGCTTCTGCAGCCCTTACGTTGGCTTTGCATTCTTGTCTCCGGCATTGCAAAAAGTTCTCTCCACCCTTTTCTCACAACCCAAGCTTCATCGGCTTCACACATTATGTTCTGTAACTTTATATATATATATATATATATATTATAATACAAGAATAGAACCAGTTGGTTCTGTAGGGTTACGCCTGGAACTCTTTTCAATGTATTATATTATGCTTATATAGATATTACATATAATATAACTACAAGAATAGAACCAGTTGGTTCTGTAGGGTTATGCCTGGAACTCTTTTCAATGTATTATATTATGCTTATATAGATATTATATATAATATAACCCCAACCAGTTTCTTTTATTTTATTATTATTTAAGTTCAATATATTATATTAAAAAAATTGTAGTCTTGTGTCTAATATTTACATTTATAGCCATAAGGCAAGTGGCTTTCTATTCAGACAACATGATTATGTTATACTTTTATTTCCAGAATACAATAGTAGTCATTGTCCAATATTTAGTACATTTTCAATATACATATAATATTTGCTATTAATTTTTAAGTGTACCAGATCTTACAATTCACGATTCTCGAATTTAAGATTTTGATTCAAGATTCGAATCTCGATTTGACAACAATGGATGGAATCAGCCCAAGAATAAAAAGGACCAAAAGAAACTTGAGTAATACCTAAAGAAGTAGTCAAGGAAATCTATCTTTTGCTCTTTCAGAATAAATAACTCAACTTCTTTTTTTTTTTTTTTTGGTTGGCACCAGTTTGTGGGTTTTTCTTTTTCTTTCCTTTCCTGTTCTTTTTTTTTTTTTTTTGGGGGGGGGGGGGGGGGGGAGGGGTTTTTAAATACAACCCAACCCCACAAGTCATACAAAAGTCATAACCACCCAACACAAACATTTTTGGTAAATAACTGATATCATACAAGAGGCATCTCTCCTCCATAAGAGCAGCCAATGTCCAGATGATCATTTTTTTTTTTTCTCTTACGCATACCATTCTTACACCTAAAGACAAAAACAAAGCTACAAGAACTAGACATATCAAAAAAGTGACTACTAAGACAAACCAGTACAGCATTTGAATGTTGTCTGCACCAACATCCTCGTCACAGCAATTTCGCGCGCTCTCTCTCTCTCTCTCTCTCTCTCTCTCTCTCGCACATGCACAACTCAGCTGACACGGCACAAAATTTTTGGTAAATAACTGATACCATACAACCGGCATCTCTCCTAGCAGCCAATGTCCAGATGATCAATTTTTTTTTTTTTTTTTTGACTCACACATACCATTCTTACACCTAAAGACAAAAACAAAGCTACAAGAACTTAGATATATCAAAAAAGTGACTACTACGACAAACCAGTACAGCATTTGAATGTTGTCTGCACCAACATCCTCGTAATGGTAATTTTGCTCTCTCTCTCTCTCTCTCTCCCCCCCCCACCCCCCCGGCATACACAACTCAGCTGACACGGGGAAAATTCCAATAACATTTAATTTTCTGTAAAACAAAATCCTTACATCTTTACAAATGTCTCTAATACTTAATAAACCATTACAGATATTTAATAATGTTATTCAGCATATAACCTTCCACGTCATAAAAAATTATATATCAAAATAGGACTTTGAATCTCACATCATAAGCTACTAACTGGCTAACAATGATAGGTAACTTGTTATATGTAGTCAAATACAGGCCAAAGCTTTACAAAGGAGACCTATTAAAAACATATAAACTGAAATTAATCCCACTATATTATCTTTAGAAATTGATGAATGTAGTTTAATAAAGGGCGAAGAATGACAGGAGTGTAAAATGATATATTTGTTTTACTTACAAACTTGATAATTCATTTGAGTGTAAAATGTTATATTTAGGGGACGTTTGAAGTGACGAAAAGTGAGATAATTCGATAATAGTTGTGAGTTCGTAATTCATGCAACAAGATAAAAAATAGATAACTTTTGGAGGTTTTCAAAGATTTAACTTTTGGAGGTTTTCAAAGATTTTCATAGATTTTCAGAGAATTAAGCACACCAAACGCACCCTTATTTTACTTACAAACTTGATAATCCATTCCTCATTTTTCGATCGGCAGACTGGTACGAGATGCAACCATATTTAATGGATCAATCTTTCTTATCTCCGCAGGGAGTTAAAAGTTTCTAGTTTCTTTGGATATGTAAACAAATAAATCAAAAATGTATCAAGGGGATGCCTGCCCACCCATGTACAAAAGAGGGAATGTAAAATAAAATAAAGAAACATATGGCTGTAAACACTCCTCACACCCCATGGTCCCTACAAAATCTTAAAAAAAATTTGACCAAGGCTTAGCAAATACTCTTTGAAAGAAATCCAACAATACAAAATAAGCAAAAGAATAAGCTTTCCACTCTACATTCTTTGATTTTCATAGATTTTCAGAGAATTAAGCACACCAAACGCACCCTTATTTTACTTACAAACTTGATAATCCATTCCTCATTTTTCGATCGGCAGACTGGTACGAGATGCAACCATATTTAATGGATCAATCTTTCTTATCTCCGCAGGGAGTTAAAAGTTTCTAGTTTCTTTGGATATGTAAACAAATAAATCAAAAATGTATCAAGGGGATGCCTGCCCACCCATGTACAAAAGAGGGAATGTAAAATAAAATAAAGAAACATATGGCTGTAAACACTCCTCACACCCCATGGTCCCTACAAAATCTTAAAAAAATTTGACCAAGGCTTAGCAAATACTCTTTGAAAGAAATCCAACAATACAAAATAAGCAAAAGAATAAGCTTTCCACTCTACATTCTTTGAAGCACTAGAGGCACCGTGACAACCCTTCCCGACTGACCCATGAGATTCTCACAACCACATAATGGACGAGGATATGAGGCACTGACTCCCTATAGCACTTATAACTCCCAATCCAGTTTGCACAGGCAACACACCAACGTAAAATTGTCTCCTACACAAATTACCAGTAGCAAGAATCTGGTAATGAGCCATTCACCAAGCAAAAAGGGCAACCTTTGACCGTGTCAAAACCCAACTCCAATACATCATCCCAACACATTAATGCAAGAAAAGGAATAGTTTCCTTTTGTCATTCGCAGATGTAGAAAGTCCTCAATGTTGTTTCCTACCACTACCCATCACAAGAGAATATCCCCTTTATTTCAAGTCAATGGAAAAAGAAGAATAAACCCCAAAACATAAGAATTTTTTCTTTTTATGAGTAAAATGAAGATGAACCTGCACTAGATATATCTTGACATTCAAACTCAAAACATGAACTTGAATTCAATGCACAAAAGAGAGCATCATTTGAGATACAGAGGGACTTGAAAAGTACAAACAAGACAATCAACAATAATTCGACTGAATTATTATGCGGTAAATCATTTGACTTACTTGTCAACGTAAATATGTTTTACTCGGCCAAAATTCGAACATTCTTCGTAGACATCCTCTTTGATGTCCAAATCGAACTCTGGATCCGTCTGTAACAAAGTTTCAAAGATGAATACTTTCCATACAATAGAGAACTAGCAAGTTAAAAATGATACACCACAGATCTTACCCACCTCAGTTGTTGGATCAAACATATTCTTTAGGAGCAAACACTCGCTGGGCTTCCCAATAGGCTCTGAGGCCACGGAAGTCACAAGTGCAGGAAGAGGTGGAGGAAGAATTGCAGGTTGCCCATTGATAGGCAATGTGATGGCTTGTTGATTTGGAGCAGTACCATTAAGCACTGGCGCTCCAGCAGGACCCGCAATACTACAGAAAGAATTGCACTTAAGTATATGCAAGGGTGGCCAAAAATCCAATGGATGGAGAAAAGGGCAAACAAACAAACCTTGTGGCAATACCACTGCGATCCAGCTTCTGCATAAGCAAAGCTCGTGATTGAGCATTTAGAGACTGTAAAGGAAGGAACTATACATCAGCACGCAGCAAAAGAGAACATAGAACTTTTATATTGCTACAAGTCCATTTCTTTTTACTCCTACATTATGGGCAATTTAGGAGCGTACAATCAATACATTTTGAACTTGAATAGATGTTTGATGCTTTTGCTATCACATAGTTAAACATCGGACATCTCTCCAATCTAAATTCAGCATTTGTGAATTATGAATCTTTCTATGCATGAGGCTCTACTTAAAATTCACTAGATCTGTTTAGAAAGGGGATAAAGACATCCACATGGTACATGGTACCTGAGAATTAATAATGAAGGAATAAAGATAGCCGAGTACTACCGCATGCCAGATATGTCAATTTACTTTAGAGAATGTGAAGATAAGCTGAACGCTGGAAAGGTTAGTGACTGTACATGGATATGTGTATATCACACACGATAAAATGACCATAACAAGAAATCAGTTATCCAAAACCTAGGGAAAAGAAATGAAATAAAGCTCTATAGGCCAAAAGTAGAAATTCAAAAATAAATAAAGCTTCCCCTGGTGTGTTAATTAAAAAAGTGGTAACCTTCTCTGAAGTACTCTCTTGACAACGTTGGAGAATGTTTTTGTGGAAGGTTGAAGAGGAAAAGTGGCAAAGGATGGGCAAACCAACTATGGCATAGGAATGACATGATAGATGAGGATAGCAAAACTAGAGTATAGGAATAATGAAGTAGATTAATCTAGGAATCGGAAGTAATCTAGCCATTTTATCATGAAAGCCCTTCAATACGATTTAAATAGATACTTCCATATGTTAGTGCAAAACTAGTTAAGTACGTATCTTTCCCCATAATTTGCAATATCCCCATGCACAGAGTTGTGCTGTTTTATATTTATTTGTGGAAGATGTGCTATCATATATTTATTTGTGGAACATAAACTTCATTTCTTGGTGATTAATCACAAGCTCTAGCATTAAAATCTATATTAACACCTTTTTACTAGTAAAGATTATTTATTAGGAGGCAGCTGGGATGACACAAACCCGTGATGTTTGGTATGGTCAGGAGTGCATTTTCCACTTGAGCTAGCCCCCTCGTCAACACCTGTATTACTTTCCGAAGTACAATAGTTAATACAAAACTTTTCCAGGTATTTATCCTTTCTGCTTTAACTTTTTCCTAACTTTCAATATCCCCGCATTCATAAAGATTGACACTATCAAAAGTACAATCAAAGATCTACATAGTCTGAGGGTTGAGCCATTGCTTCATTCGTGAAATTTTCTATATGTAATTTATTGTAATATATATGTATATATGTTCTATACACCAATATACACCATCTTCGTGAATATTTCCCACCCATTCCTCCCCATAAATTCTTTAGTTTCTTATCCAGCTTTCTAATTCTTAAACCAATAAAATCTACAGCCTGTTTTCTCCTATCTATTCTTTTTATTTTTTATTTGGATAAGTCAACTTCGTCTGACCTTGAGCCAACATAAAACATAATCAGATCACATTATTCTAACTCTATCCCAATTAGAAAAATCCAGTAAAACCAATTATGTGGTTCTGATTCAAATATTGCCCCTACAACCAAACAACCTAAAATATTAGTGCTACAGCCCTCCAATTATCTTGCTAAACAATCTTACCTAAGAAACTGACATATGACATGGATATGACGCAATATGAACTGGTCGATTCCAAAAAATATCAAGATATGAGAAAGCAAAGATATGTCAAAGTAAATACATATTTTTATACATGTTCAATAATTAGCCATCTCACCCAGAAGTTTAAGTTCTTAGAGAAATAGACAACTTTATTATTTTATACTCTCAACTGCCCCCTCCTGTGGGACTCGACTAAATTTTTTATAAGGCCAAATAAGTGGAACTATTGACTATTGGGTTAGCGGTGAGATTTAACTCGGGATCTTTTCCTACTCTAATTGAGTGCTATAATGTTAGACCATATGCCACCCTATCACCTAAAAGCTTAAGGTGTTAGAGATAGCAGCAACTTCTCTACAAGTATTATCATTTGATAACATATATAAATGAAAAACAACAATTTAGTTATTTTTTATGTTTAAATATATTCATCTTTAACTTAAACTATTTTATAAACAATAACTATTGATGTTTTAAAATTGCTAAAATAAAAAATTAAAAAAAAAAACTAAACAATTAAAGGATTAATCAATATAAATTCTTGTTAGTTTCATCTCATTATTCAATTCCAAGTTTTCTTTTGAAATTTACATGTTTCATTTGTGTAGTGTTGGACACGTCTTGCATGGATGTTTCATTTGTGTAGTGATGGACGCATCTTGAGTGTCCAAAACGTGTCTAATTCTAAAAAAATTACAAAGAGAAAGACTTTAAGTGAGTATGTGATGCAAGTCAAGGGAGCATCCAACAAGTGTTAATTAATACAGTATGGGTATGGCATCTTCCTCAAAGTTCCCATGCCGCTTAAACCATCAGTATAAAGGCTTTCAGTATGCCAAGCTCTTAAGAACCAATTGCCCAACTGCATTGGGCACACACATTAACAGAAACTTCTCTCATAGAAATCATGCCACACCAATCTTTCTTGATAATATGGCAATATGACTCACCAAACCACCTCCATCATCATCATCGAAATCAGCTGCTTTGGCACTCGAATCTTGCACTCCAACATGATCTGTAACTGATGAAACCTGCAAATGAACATAGGAAATCAGTCGGGCAAAGTAACATTGGCCCTCAGAATAAGACCTCATCAGAATGGCTTGTATAGAGAGAAACGACAAACAAGCAATCATTATGTTGCAATCATAAGCAATCATTATGTTGCAATCATGAGCCCATAATTCACTAATATAGATGTCTGAAGAACCAATAAGTAAAAGTTTACCTTGATAATTCGACCTGCAATTTCCAATTTTCCATTCAAACTTTGTGCTGCCTTTGCATGTTCCAGTTGAGCAAACTACGGGATGGCAGTGAAGTAAATCTTATCAGAAGGAAAGTTAATGGTGCAAAAAATGCCATTTTAGAAAGCTACTCATAATGTAATCAACACCAAGTTACACTGACCTGAACAAACCCGAAACCTTTACAGTGTCCTGTCTCAGGGTCAGTAGGTAGTTGCACAAGCTCCACAGGCCCAAAAGCTTCAAAAATCTGTCCAGTCCCCACAAACAGCAACAATTTTTTACAAAGGAGCTACTTTGACTTAATTAATATATTAAATATTTCAAAGTACACTGCAGTTAAAGGACACGAAATTCAATGTAACACAAGGCCGTCCAAATGTCAGTTATTAGTGGAAGATTTTTTTTGATAAGCACTACTGGTGGAAGATACAGGCAAGCGAAGCGCGAGGTAAGAGTAGCATTGACCCCAACAAACCAGAGCCATATCCCTCCGAGGTATAAAAGTCATTTAAAATTAGGGAACAAGAAAAAACAAAGTAGCAGACTAATTAACTAAGCAGGTAGTTCCCTCAACAGTCAATCTAGAAACAATCAGATATTTCTTCAAAGCACTCACCAAAACTTTTCAGGTCTTTCATGGCATAGCAGGATCCCAAAATGAAAGAAAACCACCATAGTCTTGGATCACCCAAACCACCAGAGTCTTGGATCACCCAAACCACCACAATCTCAAACTCATCCTTGAAGCAGTAGATACAATATAAGAGGCTCCTAAAAGGTCTTCAAGAAGTTATCGGATCTCCGCTTGTAGGGAATTTTGTTCACTCTGAACATGCTCCAACCACAGTGGTAATTATAAAAATTCCAACAGTAGTTTTTGTGTTTCTTCAAAGTAACACCCAGCCTTTTCATCATGGGATCAAGTGTCAATTCGTTTCTTCCATCAACGATGTTTATATCAGCATAAATTCTAATACTTCACAGGATTAATAACCATGCCTTTTTTCAAATATGGGGTTTTAAGGGATATTTAATCATAGCTCAATATCCATGTACATGGCCCTAACTAAGCCATCCACCGGTTATCCCTTCGTTGGACCTCTATGTAAAAGGAATTATATTATTTTAAGGAATTTTGCTTGAGCGAAAGATAATTCTCTGAGGCATTTTTTTCCCAGATAAGATCTCTCTCCCCCTAATCATCCAAGATGTTTTTTCCCCAGATAATCTCTCCCACGAGATCAGTGCAGAAAAATATATATCATTGAAAAAGAGAAGCAGCGAAGAATGTTCCTGTGTCTCGTGGGCATTAGATTTTAGAAAAGGAAAATTAGTTCCTCCACACAAATCCTCAAGATGAAATGTAAACCAATCCTACAATAACATACAACATAGGACACAAATCCAAGAGCTCTAACAGACTGACAAAAACTGATTGTCCATAAGTAACATTGGTACTAAAATCAACTGGGTACTACAACTCCTTGAGGATCACACCAGGGGCCAAAGGCATTTGGCATCAACTTATTTAATCCTTTACTCTTCTCAAAAATAGAGAGAAGAGTGAAAAATAGCCCTACATCAGCATCTTTACATCCTCTCTATTTTAGAGAATCACTACAATGGCTCTTCAAATATAGGACGACACTATAGCATTCTCTGTTGTAGATAATTATTTGGAGAGGTTGATATAAAGTGACCTTGAATAAAGAATTTGTACACACTTTTAAAGTGTCTCAAGAGGAGTAGATGTGAATGCCCTAGGACCAGCTTCACTACCAAGCAGGTGGGAGGACAACAAGGCCCTAGGGTTTACACCTAAAAGACAAAGCTCTACCAGCAGGCAATTACTGGATTATTTTTTTTTTTTTTTTTTTGGTTGGGGCGGGGGGGACTTTGAGATTAAACCACAACTATCTAGCTCTTGGTAGCTAATTGCCATGCTCAGCTCCCGATTAACCAAATAGTCTGCACAGCACCCTGGCAAAACCAGGGAATCACCTTCAAGTCAAAGCAAGTACTTACACTTTATAGGGAAAGACAGTATATACAATATAAGCTAATCAGGCCTTTGGGATTATCTCTGGGACTGAGTTTCTAGTGCTAAAACATAAAAGCACTGAATTTTGCAATTGAAAATTTCCAAATAAGTTAGTCAATTGAAATTGAAAATAAGAGCTACCTTCCATTGAACATAATCAATATTCAATCAAAAATCAAAAGTTTGTGCAACTTTTATTTTGATTAATAAAGCCGAAAGTTAGTATAACTACTTAAACTAAGATTCAGTTTAAGTCATTTTAGATTTAAATTAAAAATTTCCAAATAAGATAGTCTATTGAAATTAAAAATAAAAGATACATTTCATTGAGCATAATCAATATTCAATCATAAGTCAAATGTTTGTACTACTAAAACTAAGATTTAGTTGAAGTCATATTTTAGATTGAAGTGGCAGGTGTCTATGCATTATCAAATGCACTTAATTGCAAAACAACCTAATAAATCTAATTATAAGTGCTAAAAAAAATTTTAATGAACAATTATAATATAAATATCAATAAAAAGCATCAAGGGGATGCTAACCAATACCATTAATAATTATGCCTCCATCAACACAGTAAAAGATTTTAAAAAATCAAAATCTGGATCCATACCATCCAAAATCCACCTATAGAAGCATTCTTTATGAATAAATAAATATTATTAACACAATACAAAATAAAAAAGACATTAAGGAAATGCCCAGCATATATACATGACCCCCCCCCAAAAAAAAAAAAAACTATACTGACAAAAAGACACTTCAATTTATATAAAGGTAACTCCAACCCTTCAAAACTTCTCCCATTCCCCCCTCCCCCCCCCCCCCAAAAGTTAAGCCAAAAAATACAAAAAGGAATTACTCCCCACGTCTTTTTCCTAACTGGGCTAACTTTGAAGCCCCACCTAACATAGAGCAAACTCTTAGAATCATTCAAAAATAGCTACTGAATTCCGATACTAGATAAGAACACATCTGAAAAACCTTCCAACACACTTACAATGAATGATCAGACGGCCAATGGTCACTCCCTTCTCCTTGCACAGATAACATCTATTAGACATCTTAAATCCTCTCCTCCAGAAGTTATAAATTGTAAGAATACTCCACCTAGCCACACACCAAACAAAGAAGTCCACCTAAGGTAGTATTCCTGCCTTCCATATTTTTCTCCACAAAAAACCTTGTCCCATCCCCTACCAAGGAATTCTAAAAGGATCTTATCTCGAACACCCCAGAATTGGTTGGAGTCTCCCTGTTTTGAAGAGGATAAAGAAACTCCAGTAAGTCTACCAAACCCTCCATCCCCCAGTCAAACTTGCTAAAATTGATTTTTAAACCCACATCTAAGACGGTCGATTTGTGACGCATCCACAAAAGATAATAGCGTCGTCAACAAATAAGAAGTGTGAAACCTCCATAGAACCATGAGAAACACCATTGACAAAGAACCCATTCAAAAGATCATTCTCCTGGCTCTCCTTACCATCCAGTTGAAAATTTCAACAATTAGGAGAACTAAGTATAACAATAGGGTGCCACCAAGCCTTAGACCCCTGGAAGCACCAAAGAACAACATTGGGGTGCCATTGACTAGCACGGAGAATTTGACAGTGCAGATACACCAAGACTATCTGATAATTTCACTCCAATTACAATAATAACCGACTTTAAATTTCAATCAGCTGAAAATTTCCATAACTAGGAAGGAGGAGGATAGTGATCACCCACCCCACCCCCCAAGAAGCACCAAAGAATCCTGCAGAGGCGCCATTGACTAGACCGAGAATTTGACTGTGGAGATACACCAAGAATATCTGACGTTTTTACTCCCAATTACAATAATAACAAACTTTGAATTTTAATCAGCATGCTTAATCCATCTAATCCTCAGCTTTCCTTTCAATGAATTCTCTTCCTTTGAGAACCAGAATGTACAATACTTTTAACGAAATATCTTCTTAGTCCTTCCACTCAAGAGAGTTGTAAACCCCCTCCCCAACGAAGATAGATCAAAGGACTCAATCCCATTTAAACTATATTCCAGGACAAAGGTCTCTAAAATCTCTCAGTTCAGTAATTCTAGTTTCAAGCACAACTTTGAGATCACCACAAACCCAATCCCTCGCATAAAATAATATTAGCATCTTTCCACTGCTAATCCAAAATGATCAAAGGGATGATAAGCAAAACAATCTAAAGAACAATGACTCAGAGACACAATCATTAACCTAAAGTCAATATCATAGGCATGACAAATTAAATATACAAGCTAAAAGCAGATCATTAAAACTGCATTCCCTACAAAACTGTAGGAACCCGGAAGCCTCCACATTCCTACCATTGAAATACTCCAAGTCCAAGGTCAATAGAAGTTTATGAGAATGTCCATGGCATTGAAAGCCAAACCACCAAAATTATTTTATTCCCAAAACCTCAAATTGGTTGTCTATTTGTTTAGATCACTATGGAGGTACATTCTTCAAGAGAGCAGATAAAAATTTTATCCATCCTAACAAAATATTAGAAAAGGTAAAATCCCTTGAAGAAAAGGACAAATTTGTCACCTAGCAAAAAAAGGACAAATTCGTCCTCCTTGCGGGCAAAATTCTACTTAATAAGCAACGATCTAGCTAATAAAAAAATCTTCATTCTGATTATCAATAAATGTTGCCATGGGATCAATTCTCTCTCAAAGATTCTTCTGTTCTTACACTAAGATGAACTACCTCTTATCAAGCATTCATAACCATATGCTTCATCACTCAAGTGATTTAACAAAGAATATGGTTCATTGTTACTTTGTCTGCACAAGCTCTTCTCTACATCAAGTCTGCACAACACTGTGGCATATAGAATTTGCTTTTATAGCTAGGAAACTTGAAGAACATGTAGTACCAAGCATTACAGATGGCAAAAGACCTCCAACTTAATGGCAGGTTAAAATGAGAGGGAGGGGAAACTGACATAACGTTGATGGTTACCCCAGATGTAGAATTATGTATAGTGATGTTTCTAAGTTTCTTTTTTTAGTTGTTTAGGTTTACCATTTATTTGGACAATTATCCACTCAAAATAGATGCATTTTCCAGTAATTCTCACAGTAATCTTCCTCTTCTAACAAGAATATTTGCACAAACTAAACTTAAAATCATCCATTAATAAAATAGCCATCTTACCTGTTTAAGCTGAAATTCTGTCATGTTGAAGTGCAAATTCCCCACGTACAGTTTCCTATCAACTGCACCATAAGGTCCCGCAACTGAAGCACCGCTTGAAGCATTAGTTTGAACAAGGTTCTTTTCAGCTTCTGATGGTTTAACCATTACAGGTTGTCCCAGAAGCAGGTGACCAGAGAGAGCTATAGCCATCGGCACAGACATAGCATCATAAAATTCAATATACCTGTAGTAACACGGGCTCCCGATCAGCTCCTGGCTAATACAAGGCAAAACACAATTGTAACTTACAAAGCATGTAGCTAAGGAAGTTTGGACAATCAAAAACTCTTAAGCGCATAAGTCCCAGACTGAGTTTCTTCTCTCGTATCTAAATCTCAAGAAAGAGAAACTGTCAGCTCATCACGGAAAAATACAATCTAAGATAATATGCCATATCAGAATGATGAACTAAGAAGATGGTCTTATTCAAGATGGCAAGCCTCAGTGTATAAGTTGTTTGCATATGATATTCTATTGACAGATGAAAGTGGGTCTAGGGTTAATCATCAATTAGAACTTTGGCGACACGTAAGAGTCCAGGGATTGTGGAGCAAGAAGAACCTAAACTGAATATAACAAGAGCACAGAAAAAATTGATAATTCAAAAGAGCCAAAAAGTATAATTCAGTATATTTGATTAATTATCCATACAAATGGAAGGATTGAAGAGAATGTTACACATAGGATTATAGTTGGATGATTAAAATGAAGAAGTATTTTCGGTGTGTGACCATCGAAATCTACCCAACTAAAAGGAAAATTTTATAAAATGGCTATAAGACCAAATATTATGGTATACACAGTGCTAGGCATTGAGAACCATCAATCTCATAAGATAAGGATAGACCTAGGATTACATGGACTAAAATTGTAAAGAAAAACCTAATTTCAAATAATTTTATAGAAAACATAACACTTGACAAAAATAAACGGGAGAAAAAGATTAAAATAGCCAACCCCAATTAGCTTAGGACTATGACTTTCTTGAGTTAAGAGTCTAATAAAATCAAAGCATCACACCAGAAAATCACCATTTCAAAATAAGATAATTTTTTCAGGATAGATAGCAAGTCTGCTAAAGCAATTTTGCTTCCTTTCAGTCCATAAAGCCAGCACTGGTTAATCCAGAAAAGAAAAGTTGTCAAGTCAGATTGATAAGCCTTCCATGGCTTTTTACTTTTACAAGTAAATTTGCCTAGAAAGCATGACAATAGTCAACATTTTCTTACAAATTAACTTCTGTAATGATCTGAAAGAACCTAAAAATGACAATGAGCACCAGAGCTAAGACTTAGAAGCATCTTTAAAAACTAGATGGCCACTTCCAATCAAAATATGCCCGGAGGAACTAACTATGGGATTCTAAATATACAGGAATAAGACAGAGATGCCCTGCTGAATTAATCATGTTTGAAGGGTATTCAGTACATATAATAAAATGGTCCACTCCACACAAGTTTTTGGGAGAAAGAACATGATCAGGGATTGTAACACAGAAGCTGCAAACACAGTTGTGAAAGGTGGAAGAGCCACCTTAACCATCACTTTTACAGCACTAGATTCGAACTCCCACAAGCTATTTGTGCCAGAACAAAAGGACAGGCTCTCCACCCCAAAAGCCTTTTCAACCTGTGCCAGGTTCATTCTTAAAGAATAACTGCCATCAAGATTAAACTCGCTAGATCTAATATGAAACTTCCAGTTCAGCCAAGACCTATAAATTACAGAAGTGTTACAAGGAGAACACAAATATTGTTTTGTTTTGTCACTAAATGACAACAATAATGGTACAAAAATGGTGGAAAAGAAATGTAAGTTCATGTTTTCTACCTTGAGAACGCAGCATGAATTGTTTAAACATGAGAGCAAGATAATCCCACCATCCCTCATCATGGGTTCTTTATCGCAATGCTAGTGAATTTAAGAATACAGTTAAACTTAATTTTTAACCAAAAAAATGCAAGAGTTACTCTCTGATTACACTGCACATAGAGATATACATCTTATCAGAAAAGAACTCACCCAACTCCTTTTGAGCGTCTTGAATTTCGGTCCATAATTAGACGGACATCCCTCACCTGGAGACAAAAAAAATTGAATAATTTGAATAGAAGTCCTAAAAATAATAGAAAATACATTTAATTCTCGATATTCGTCCATGCATAGCAACACCTACTAGGAGACTTTTCACAAGATCATCATTTTTAACTCATTTGTACATATTCACTCACCCCACATATAAAGAATGTTGACACAAGAAAGTCATTATATTCCTCGTAACTGAAGGCAGAAGAGCATTTACCGCAACAGGAAGGAGATGTAGCTCAATAACATGCATAAAATGTTGAGGTAGTTTCTCAAGTTACAAGAATATGGATTGATCCCATACATGAAGGCAGAAAAGAAAATTCCAAAGACAGTGAATGGCATGTAGTAGGATAGTAGGCGGAACACCATATCTTCAATCAATACAATAGACTTTAAAAAAATAAAAAAAAAATTCATGTAGCCTACAAAGCATGAATATTAAATTAAAACCCACTAACCTTCCCAGCTTTTGAGAAGAACTCATAAACGTCTCTCTCAGTTGCCTTCAAAGGCATCTGGCAGCACCATATTCATAACAGCAGACAGGAATTAGCAAAACCAAGTATGAAGAAAGATCAGCACAGGAATGTAAACTCATATGAACAAAAAAAAAAAACTACATGCACAATCAAAATTTTCATTCCCATCAATTCATTAAAATTGAAGACATTTTCTACCTACCTGGTATGCAAAAACAGTTCTTTGGTCCCTTTCTGGATCAGCTTCAGGCTCCACTGCTTCTTTCTTTTCTTTGAATCTCCTGCCATCAAAATGGCTTTCAACAAAATAAGAAGGAATCTCACCGTAAAAGCAGTTCACTGTTCCCATATGCATCATGACCTTTAAAAAATATAACAGAAATAGGTCTTGAGAACTGAGAATATGAAAACTAATCAGTCCATTGAATTATCATTAGTTATTAATTAGTCCTTTTCTATCGATACTCTTTGGACAAGACTTCTATAGTCTGTTTCAACATTCATTAAAAATGAAAAGGTTTGAAAGAACATTAGAGGGAAAAACATAGATATCGACACAAAAGGCAAAATTTTATAATCTCAATACAAAGACACCCTTTTAGTGTGACGAACTTAGTCTAGAAGTTTTAATTTTTCACGAGGAATTTACCATATTCTACAAAAAGTTCTGTAATTCCAAAGACTTTTAGTTACAAAACTGAATGCATCAAAATTGAGTAATTTTCAAAGAACTTCATCCGAACACTTCCACATTTGATCCATGGTTTTTACTGCAAATAAATATCATGTGGAGTAAGACAAATGTAATGAACAATACTACAAGGAAGCTAATGCATTATTTATCTCTGCAGCAGAATAGTTAATTCAACAGACAGTACAACTGTAAAGGCTCTTGTCAAACACAAACCTGGAAACCCAGATACAACATGCATCTTAAATATAGAATAATTAGTAGAATTGTAAATCTATGCATGGTAGAATCTCGCGTGTACTCACAACATACCTTACATGCCAAAAAAGAAACAAAACAGACCTTATCAAACTCAATTTGTGGAAAAGCCACTTTCTTCAGTGAAGCCTTGAAGAACTTTCGCATTGTTAGCTCATTAGAATGTGCAAACAATCCATCTACAATTTCAGCCCAAGTTAGAAATTGTATACTATTTTGTTAATAGCGGGAGTAACTCAATTTTTTTTTTCAATTGGTTTAGGTCAATAGTGAAGTAATACTTTTTTTGGTAGTTCGAATTCACAAAGAAACAGCTTCTTGAACACAATTTACCGAAAAGGTGATTGTATCTATGCTCAAAGAGCAAAATGAAGCATAGAAAACCTTATCAAACACCATAAAAGATAATCCACCTCTAACTTCCCCTTGATGAAGGCTGAGTAACTATCTATCACATTGTAGCAATCAAATTTTGCAATTTAAACTTCTTTCAACCAGTGCAAGTTATAACTTCTTATTGAAGTCATCAAATTTTGCAATTCATAACTTTTTCAATAAAGTCGAGCATACCAACAAAAGTTTTTTGATAGGGAATAAAATGCAAGACAGTTTCTTTAGAAATCATCAAACACATTCACAGGACCTATAAAAAAACAAAGTGGAGTGCAAGTGAAAAACAAGAACAATAAAATAAAATCTAAACACCAAATTAGATAGAGGAATGAGACACCACCTGCTCTCCCTCAATTCAAGTTCGCGTTCCCTCTCTCTCAAAAGTTCTCTCTCTCTTTCGCGATCACTATCGTGCCTCTTGGATGACATACTCCTGCTTCTCCGTGACTGCTCTCTCTCCTTCTCTCTCTCCCTCTCCTTCTCTCTCTCCCTCTCTCTATCCTTCTGCTTGTCTCTCTCCCTCCTCTCCCTTTCTCTCTCCCTCTCCCTCTCTTTCTCTCTCCTATCCCTATCCCTCTCTTTCTCCCTCTCTCTCTTCTCTCTATCTTTCTCCCTTGAACCCCTCTCCCTCTCCCTCTCCCTCTCCCTCTCACGCTCGCGATCCCTATCCCTCTCCGGCTCCCTATCTCCATCTCTGCTACTCCGGTGACGATCCCTCTCTCTCTCTACCTCCCTTTCCTCATCCCTACCACTCCGGTGCCGCGACGACCGCTCCCTCTCGTCACGCTCTCTCTTCGAACCATTCTCCTCCTCGCCTCTTGACTTCTTACTTCTCCGATCCTCCTCGTCCTCGCCGCTGTCGTCTTCTACACTCCTTTCTCTTCTCCTGTAGCCTTTCTCGCTCTTTTCACCTCTATCCTTGCTCTTCTTCGTAGACGAACCGTCTCGCTCGCTTTCCTCCACGGTCTTCTCCAGATAATCATACTCGTCGAAGTCCATATTCACCTCTCCCTCTTCAAGGTTGATGCGGAACCTTGAAGAAGTGGATAGCCCAAACGCGCAAGTTTATCCGAGCTCTATATTCGCTAAATCGAGTGAATTGGCGAAACCCTATCTCTAATGCAGAATTAGGGTTTTTGAAAGGAAAAATGAAAGAAGAAGGGAAGAATATATGGTCGATTGGTACTCTCAATCGGGAGTGGTGGCAACGACGGAATTTTGTTAAAGAATAGTGGTTTTATGAGAATCGTGTTACTTTCGCTTGGACGGCAACGGCCCGACACACGTAGCAGGAAGCCACTAGAAATTGCCGGTCGATTTACCCAAAATACCCTCGAGTTTAATTCCAAACAGGATGCAAGTTTAAAAAACCCACGTCATATTGGGGCTGTTCAAATTGTTTAAAAAAAACTAAAAAAAATGTTGAGTGAAATTTTTTTAGAATTCAGAGTATAAAAAGGTTATTTTCAAATGATTATGGGATGTTTATATTTAATTTGATACAAAATTATTAAAAATTATTTCAAGTGAAACATCGCAAAATTTTAGTGTATAACCTTGAAATTTTTTTGAGTTTTGTAGAATTTTTTGATACAAATATCGGTCTAACTTTTTCAAAAATCTGATAAAATCTGTTGGAACGCACTACAATAGTTTGTTCTAACAAATTTCGACAAATTTTTTGAAAATGTTAGAATTTTTTGGAGTTTGAAAAAGTTTGAACTTTTGAAATTTTTTTGAATTTTTTGAACTTGGTTAAAGCTCTAAATGGCCACATTATCTCAACGTATGAGCTAACTAGCTACTAACCTTTTAACAGTTCGCTATTTTTGTTGATCTAATACTTTTACCCTTCATGATTTATAAGTTAAAAATATAAAAAGATAAATTTAGAGGCCGTATGGAGTGTTAAAAAATCAAAAGTTAACAAAAATGAAATTTTTTAGAATTTAAAACGTAAAATGTTATTTTGAAATGATAGTTAAATGTTTGTATTTGATTTGATATAAAATTGTTAAAAATCACATAAAGTGATGCGTGGCAAAATTTTGGTGAAAAATCTTGAAAACTTTTAGAGTTTTGTAAAACTTTTTGGTACAAATATTAATCCAACTTTTTAAAAAATCTGCCAAAATCTGTTGGAATGTACTATAATGGTTTGCTTCAATGGATTTTGACAAATTCTTTAAAAAAGTTAGAATCTTTTAAAGTCTGAAAAAGTTGAAACTTTTGAAATTCTTTAGAATTTTTTGAAATTGGTTAGACCTCCAAACAGCCCCTTAATCATTTAAAAAAAAAACTAAAAAACTGAGTAGTTAGAAGTTAGGAAATTAAGATGCTTTCCAAACGCATCCTCAAACTCACGAGTGATTGAGGTTGTGTTTGTTTAGTGGATTATTCTAGGGAATTGGACTATTTTTAACCAAATTGACTTTAGTCTTATGTTTGGTTTGCAATATTAGAATTCTAGGCTACACTACTTATCCCCTAAAATGACAATAAGTAATACCATGGTGTAGTGGTATTACATATCCCCCATCCCCAAACTTACTTCCCTCCTATCGCGAAAGGATTCGCGTGCCGGGATCGACGAGCGCGGGTCGTGAGCATTTATTGCGACATGGTGCATCTGAGATCACCCAAATGTAAAAAATTATGTTTTTGTCTTAAAATAGGGTCTTCATTACAGAGATTAGGAGTCGCGATCTCACATTTTCAAAATCGGTGTGTCAAAAAAGCCTGAGTTTTGATTTATGATTTAAAGTATTTTGTTTATGTGTTTAAAATATGTGGTAAATGGTTAGTAACTCTCGACTAGTCTGTGTAATCAAAGATAATGGGTCCGAGAGTTCGACTACACACGAAAACTGTTACGCTTAGATACCTTGAAATATCTAGAGTCTTTTTCCACTCTTTGCAGTCATAATTTTATAATATAATACTTCGATTTATAATAATCATTGCATACAACCCATAAATACAAATATTACATGAAATATGAGGTGATTGAGCCTAGCTCGTGTGTGCAAATGCACTGAGATGTCTAAATATGGATAAGTGTGTGTGTATGCTCAGAAATAGTGAGTATTGAAGATGATTTGTGGTGACCAAAGTGACTGAACTCAAGCTATGTGCTTGAGCTACCTACGTACCCTGTGAATGAATTAGGTCAATCGTAGTTCCAACCTAAGGTGGTCCGAACTAAGTGTTTATGTGATGATAGATGTGTTCAGGAGTGTCGCTCCGAGTGTGGGTTGCGCTTCGCGTAGATAGTCTATGAAAACCGTGGAGATTGCACTTAAAGTATTTGCTCGAGCTGCCTACGTACCCTTCTAAGGGATTAGATTGACATAGCTCTAGGACAGTGCCTAGTGCAGGTGTGATTTGCAAATGTGTATGAGAAGGCAACTGATAAGATCAGTGTTGTATGCAGGATCAGTGTGAAGGAAACTTACTCCTGAGATGGGATAAGGAAGAGAAAGAGTCCTAGTTTTAGGTATGTGTAGGAGTAATTGTTTTTGTATTGTGAGAGCCTCTAAAACTAAAATGAAAGCACATCACGCATAACTTAGGAAAAGAGTTTCGCTTCAGATGATAAAAGGCAGTTAACACCCTGTGTTTAATTGGGAAATGGAGCCTCCAAACGAGAGAGAATAGTTAGCGTTTAGCACATAACTGGAGGAAAGAAGTCGTGCTCCACTTGGGAAAAGATAGTTAGTGGTTAATGCATAACTAGGAAAATGGTTAACTAGAGAAAAGAGCCTCGCTCCAAACAAAAAGAATAGTTAGCACCTAGCCCATAACTAGGAAATAGAGGCTTGCTCCTAAGAAGAGACGATTAATACCTTATGTTTAACCAATAAAAGGATCCTAGTTCTAGGGTAGCACCTCGCGCTATGGTAATCGGACTCAAGCCTTCTGCTCCAGCTGCCTACATACCCTATTAAGGGATCAGGTCTACGTAACTCTATCCTTATGGTTTGAACTGATGTGTGAAGGTTTAAGTGATGTAGAGCTTAGATCTAAGTCAACGTTTCACGTTGTAATGACCAAACTCAAGCCTTCTACTCGAGCTGCCTACGTACCTTGTTAAAGGATCATGTCTACGTGGCTCTACCCCGATGTTTACCCCCTCGCATATGTGGATGAGGAAAGAACAATTAGTGCCTTGAGCATAACTACGGAAAGGAATTTAGCTCCAAAAAATGAGATAGTTAGCGCCTAGTACATAACTGTGGGAAGTAGCCTTACTATAACTAAAAGAATAGTTAGTACCTTGCACATAACTGGAGATAGAGTTTTGCTCCATTGGGCAATTCAACTCTAAAGGAAGAGATAGTTAGCACCTTGCGTATAACTATGGAAATGGAGCCTCGTTCCAGAGATGCGCCTAGCACATGTTAATGAATGTCTATCAGTTTGTGAAAGAAACTCGGCTTAGATAGATAGCCCAGTTCCTAGTGATGATGATTAGGTCTGTGTGAATGGCCTAGGAGCCTAATGTAATATGAATGATGTAATTTTTGCGATCAAATATGCTATGAACATGTTAAATGTGATGGTATCATGGACAATAGTTTAAGGATGCATATTAGATATGCCTAAGGGAAATCATGACTTAGAAACCAATGGCTTAATTAATCCTAAGTCATTCCCAATCTCTGAAGCCTCACTCACTTAGGTGAATTCTCTGGATTGGAAAGCATTTAAGTATGTGTCTGCCTTAGTGGTGTGTGTTTGCATGTCTAGATATGTTCTAACATATTAAGGTATGTGCTGGTATATTAAAACATGGTGTATGTTAAAACATTTTGTATAGCATGTCAAAGCATGTGCTAGTATGGCAAATGATGCCCTTGCATCTTATACTATAATGTGGGATGATGATAAGACATGTTAGCATTGCATAGCATGATCATAGCATGGTATAACATAGCATAGTATGATAGTATGACATGTAAGCATAGTGTAGGATGACAATGATATGATATAACATGATAGGGATAACATGGCATGACAAATGTGATGTTTGCCATGACCTAGCAAAATATTACGATGATATGGCATGGCATGGCATAATAGAATGGGGTGGACTTGTCATTTGTATGATGTTTGGAATTTTGCAAAATTACCTGGGGTAAATTTGGTCAATATCATACATTGGATACAACCTAATCTTAAATTATGCTCCAAATACCTTTCATTGACAAAGAATTATATCTACATAATTAAAAATATTCTATTTTAATTATGTAAACTAAATGAATTGAAAGATAATAAAATTTTCTAGAGAGAATTATATCGAATGTGAAACTCAAAAGAGAAAAAGTTTCAAATTCTTCCAAAAACATTGAGAACACCACTTAGTGGCCAGTTTTAGGGAAGGAGAAAAGAGGGAGACGAGTGGGGATGGTTGAAATGAGAAGGGGAGGCCCCCTATTTATAAACATTTTAAGCGAACAAAAAGTTTGCAAAGCTTTGAAATGGCAAACAACTTTGTATAACCTAACGAGCGAACAAGTTTGAAATGATAAAGGAAGGCAAAAATCTTTGCTAAGCTTGTTTTGCAACCCTTTTTTGCTAAACAGGATAGGTAAACAAGTTTGTATAACATTATAAGCGAATATGTTTGAAAAAACATGAAGGACGGAAAAGTTTGCGAATTGAAACAAACAAAAAAGCTTGCCAAACACCTATGTGGCAAGGTGTTAGGCGAGGTGCTTAGCGGCTAGGCCAAAAAGAAGGCTAATTTGGCCCGACCCCTAGTTTGGGCCATGTTTTGTAAGGTTTGGGTTTTACCCGCAAAGATTCGACAATTCAAAAACCTTTGACGTAGTTTCTGGGAGCTTTTGGGACCTCCTAGACACTTTTCGGAGCGATTTAGGCCAATTAAATCAAAACTGAACTCAATTTGGGCTTTCTGAGGTTGAGTTATGTTCATTGGAAAAATGCTACGCCAAAATAGACTAAAATGGAGAGGGAGCACCAAAACTTCTTCATAACCTTTGCAGGTATACATAAAAGGACTCTACTAACTAAAATTAGTATGAAGATTTCAAAAATGCCCTCGAGATGACTCCCAGACCTCTTTATGAATTTACAAATAATTAACAAAACTTTGAGTTAGGATTACGGAGGGAGTCCCTAGAATTCAAACTAACCTAATTTAGCTATACCTTTAACTCAAAGGATGAAATCTTGATATTCTTGTGTGATTTGAAGGCATTCTGACTTCGTCTAAATGTTCAAATTGTGTCTGGGGCGCCAATAGCTTCATTTTTGTCTATAGGAGCCATTTTGAGTTGGTAAGGCTTGGATGACCTCTGAAGTGACATTCTAGCTGCTTTTGTCATACCCCGAGTCTCGTGACCCAAGGGGTGAGTGATAAAACACACATAACATGCACTAACATTACCATCCCATGATCAGAGCAATACAATAACTCCTAAGTGAGCCATGACATGTATTAAGATAATTTAAAATTAGCCTTGGCTAGTGCCAAGCCATATACTCCAGCATATCCTTCCCATTAATGCATTACATAGGCCTTAGAACCTTTACAACCAAATCGAATAAGTTTACCAATTTAATAATAATACAACCTCAAATAAAATTTAACTCAAGTAACCAAAATTTCTACTAAGTTTGTATGGCTCATGTAAATGCACTTCTAATCCAGCCCCATTAGCTCACCAGGTTATTATGGTTTGTTCCTACAACAAAATCTATAAGGATGTGAGCATGGGTCCACTTGTGCCCACGATGCTACATACAAACATATATAGTATATAAACCAAAACATGCATGCCTTTATTCACTTATATACGTATGCATTGCGTTCATCGACATGTCATATAAGCTATAATAAATTGTCAACATCATCATAATATAACATTCAATTCCAGTTATTTCACGTTATGAGATTTCCTAACATTTAATCCAAACACATCTCATATTCACATTATCACTTATTCATCATTAACCACACAATCATTCCACACAAGTCATCGGAGGTGGGTACACACACAATATCGTCTTTTATGGGTCCAGACCTAACAAAAACGATAAATTGAATGTCGTCGTTTAGGATCGTAGTCCAGGGCCACGATGAGCCAATACACACGTCATGTTGTGGGCTACTAACCCACTGGCATGAACACCTAATCTTGTGTAGGTTCCGGGACTTTCAGCCTGAGGGTAATCTCAAAACCCTTCCTATTTCCGTACCCCACCACGACCCCCGACACACAATCAATCTTTTCAGCACATTCAATTCTCTTTAACCATTAGTTCGCATTCATCATCATATGCTTTCCAACAACGCATAACCGCATTTCAATTTATCATAAAATTCATCACATTTTCATCTCTTCCAATTCACTTATTCAAAGTTTAATTCATTTGCCTTCATTTATCAACAAAAGTTCAAATTGCAATTCATGCATTCTTATATCACAAAGTAAACAATACTTATTAACATTTTTGGAGCATGAAACACTTCTTCAATTCATATATTTAGACAAATAAATTCGTGCAAAAACATGGTACTAAACTCTTTATGAACCTAGGATTGGATGTCCAAAATAAACTAAGTTCGGAAACTAAACTAGTCTTAGTGGGCGCCCAACTGACAACAAGTTGTGCGCCCAAGATGTGAGCACCCATGTCTCGTGCGCCGAAGGGGCGAGCACCCAACTATCTCCTACCTTGTGCGCCCACAACTTGGTTCAAGTTACAGATTTCATACTTTGTTTTTCGGGTCCCTCATTCTCCACACTTGAAACCTCAAATCAACTAAGTTTAAGGAAAAATACTTAAAGTTTCTTGTCTCTAACATTACCACAAGACTTATAAGCATCAAAAGAAACCAACAATTTGAATTCTCATCAACTATGGGCCAAGTTATGGATCAAACATCATTTTCTCTCTATCAACCTATACATACATATATATGTGTATATAACTCTCTTTTCTTCCATAAATGTAATCAAAACTTGCAATGGTTACTCCAATGTTGTTCTAATACTTGTTACACATCATATATGCAAGAATTTTGCATAGAATCCTACCTCAAGTTGAATAAAGACGAAGAACAAGACAGTGGTTCCTTCCCGGTTTCAAGCTCCCAACTTTGATGAATTCAATCCCTCCACTCTTTGATCTAAATGACAAACAAATTACATGGATGGATTCCTTGAGTGTTCAATTGCATATTTGCAAAGTTAATTTGATTTTACTTCCCAACTTTAATGGATTCAATCTGTCCACTCTTTGATCTAAATGACAAACAAATTATATGGATGGATTCCTTGAGTGTTCAATTGCATCTTTGCAAAATTAATTTGATTTTACTTAAGGCTAGAAGAACTTACCATCCAAAAACTCCACCCGATTCTCCTTGTTTCTTCTTCTTCTCCCGGGTTTCTCTCTCTCCAACACCCAAAACTCTTCATTTCTCTTCCATCATACATGTATATATAAAAATTTGATAATATTTTAATCTCTCCACAATGCTTTCCAAGTCTTCCCATCTCCCTCGCTAGATGTAGGTGTATAGGGGTGAGGCTCGGCCACAAAATTTTAGAACATGCATACCTATCATGTCTGCTACAGGCTTAGGTGCCCAACTAAGTTCCATGCCGTGCGCCCAAGCCATGGGCTCCCAAGAATTGGTACCTTGTGCGCCCAAGGTACTCTCTTCCTGCACTTATGCCAAAATGCTAACTCTTGAATGTTTGGCTTACCTCATTCAAAGTTCTCAACTTTAAAGTACTACTAACGATGAATACTACTTAATCAACATACTATTACCTCAAAATGTATAGATAACCATCTGTTTACATTAACACAAAAGTCTGGGGCATTACATTCTCCCCCCTACAAAAAAATTTGGTTCTCGAAATTTATTACGTAGCATACTTTAAGAAAACAGTTATGGATATCATTCCCGTATCTCGGACTCACGCTCCCAAGTTGATTTTCTACTCCGCGATGCTTCCATAATACTCGAACCAATGGGATTATTTTACCTCGAAGTACTTGGTCTCGGGAATCCAGAATCTGAACCGATTGCACTTCATATTTCACATCTGAGTCTATCTCCAATTTGATCCAGTTCAACACATGAGTAGGGTTCGGAATGTACTTGTGTAACATAGAGACATGAAAAACCTCATGCACTCCAGACAGCTGTGGTGGTAGTGCCAATCGATAAGCAATCTCTCCAACTCTTGCCAATGTTTCAAATGGACCAATATATCTGGGAAATAATTTCCTTCGCCTACAAAATCTGAACTGTCCCTTTTATGGTGACACTTTCAGAAATACATAATCCCCTACTTGAAACTCTAAGGGCCTCCTTCTTTGATCCACCTAACTCTTCTGACGACTACGTGCTGTCTCCAATCTCTGCCTAATCACCTTAATCTTTTCATTAGTTTCGCGAACTAGCTCTTGCCCAATCATAATTGCCTCTCCAACCTGCGTCCAATACACTAGCGATCTACATGGTCTCCTATATAATGCCTCAAATGGTGCCATTTCCAATGCTAGCCTAATAATTGTTGTTATAAGTGAATTCCACCAGTGGCAAATGATCTTCCCAACTTCCTTTAAAATCTAACACACTGGCTCAGAGCATATCCTTTAAGATTTGAATTGTTCGCTCAGACTGTCCATCAGTTTGAGGATGATAGGCTGTACTAAAACATAACTCTGCCCCCATGGCCACTTGAAAACTCTGCCAAAACGGGAGACGATTCGTGAATCTCAATCTAAGATAATTGATACAGGTGTTCCATGTAATCTCATAATTTCTCGGATATACAATCAGGCCAAAGAATCCATCGAATCTGTCATCCACATTGACAAGAAATTAGCTGATTTCGTTAATCAATCAACGATTACCCATATGGCATCACATCCCCTTTTTTGTCTTTGGCAATCTTGACACAAAGTCCATAGTCACGTTTTCCCACTTCCACTCAAATATGGACAATGGCTGCAACAATCCGACTAGTCTCTGATACTCTGCCTTCACTTGTTGATAGGTTAGGCACTTGCTGATGAACTCTACTATATCTTTCTTCAATCATGCCCAATAAATATTTAAATTAAAAATTTAACTTTAATGTACATCACTTAAAATTTTAAATACATACATTCTTACGCTTTTTGTATCATTTATATAAAATTATATTTTTATACCTTTAGGCACATGCAATTTCTAATAGAATTTTATAAAATTCATTATTTTCTTAAACCATTTAAATAAGTAGATAAAGTTATCCTTGTATATTGCTTTTACCCTATTTTTTTTTTCAATTAACGTAATTAAATTTAGCATTTCTTTTAAATCAATTTAATTAAATTCTTAAATTCTAATTTATATTTCAAGCAAAAAATTTTATTTATCAAATCAAATTAAATCAATTCCTTACTTTAAAATTAAATCAATTCAAAGAGATGAGTGTTTCCAAACGAAGTCTCAAATAATTGGATTTAGTCTTAATTTCAAATGAAAGAAAAATATTTTTTTGTATTTGGAAAGATAAAAAAATTAACTTTTTAGTAGCTATTAATTACGCGTAATTATAAACCTCGATTTTCATTGTAATAATAGGTAATTTGCTTGTATATTTTATGTTTTTAGTATAATTTTGTTGACTAATATTAGTTTTTTGAATGTTGTAGGTTTTATAGGTTTTTTTAGAAGAATAATGAGATAAAAATGATCAAGGGAAGAAAGCAAAAGAAGCTAAAGAGAAAAAAAGAATTAATAAATTGAAGATAACAAGGTTTCTGCCATTCAGACACTACCCTTCTCGTCTAGAAAGCAAAGGGGAAGTAATTCCACACTTCGACGTTTTTTGTGGAATAAAAAAAATTTAGAAGCTTTCTCTAGACAAGGATTTTACTGTCTGGACACCCCGATGTGCTCAGTTGTTATTCTAAGGTTTTGTAATTTTTTTTACAGACTCTATACATAGTTGCATTCTTCATCAAGTAAAGAAAGCAACTTTCATATACGTTTTAGTTTTATATCCAGTAGTTTTAGAGCATTTTAGAGAGCTTTTAGAATAGGTTTTCATATTGAGAATTCAAAGATTATGGTTTTAATTGAAGAAGAAGACATTGTTTAACTTTATTTCAAGCTTCAATGGAGTTTATTTTCTCTACTCTTTTATTTACTTGTCGTTTTATTATTAACACCATACTAGTTTAGGTTTTTATCTTGATTTAATCCATCAATGATGGTTGGATTATTGTTCAATTGTTGGATGTGATTGTAATCATGCATGCAAGGTAAAACTTGTATACAAGGTTTTATAAATTTTGTTTTCTTTAATCTTTCATACTTCCAAAAACGTGTATAATTGATCATATTTCCTTGAAATCCCTAGTATCTTACATGATAAAAACTTTCAAAATAACTTGAAATAAAAGAAATTTAATTTATATCAAAGATGAAATAATGATTATAATGATTATTCTTTCGATTTTTTAATCTTAAACATGATTTTTAAACTTTGCTTTGGAAGATCATTTAGTTTTCATGAAAATATTTTTTCTAGTTTACTTTTCCTAAAAGAGAATCTTAAACTAAGATTTTTTTATCACGTTCAATCAATTGAATAAATAAATCCACTCAGATTTGTAGTTTGAATCGAGAACTTTCATATCATTTCTTTTAATCTCAATTGTTGATCACTATTTTTTTTATTACTTCACCATTAGTTAATTTCATTATTAGGTTTAGTTTAATAGATTAATTTAAGTTAGGGTTTACAAATTCTTTTTTTTTTTATCATTTCTATTTCAGTTGCTTTCAAGTAGTTTTATAATTTCAGAATTTTCATAATTGTTCAAAGCCAGTCATCACAACCTCCAACCATATTTATGTTTCTTTTTTTATTGAAATTCATTGGATAATTTAACTTGGAACAAACTCTAGGATTTATCTGATTAGGTTCTTAGAGGATACAATCCTAAATTTACTATGTAAAATTACACTGCACATTCCTACACTTGGGAGATTTATACTGCATATTTTGGAGGCAGTCAGCTATCTTTTAACTTTTTATTAGTTTGACGTGTTTGTCATTTATGATTTAAAATAAATTTAAAATTCTAGAGGATAAATTTTGTTATTATAGAAAAAGTCAAAAAATTACCAGAATGTTACAAGCTTAGAATTTCACACCTCAAAGTACAACACTTAAACTGTAACAACCTAAATTTCATTTTCTTCTTAAATAATTTATTCACATGCGGTGATCATATATTTTATGGTAAAAATTTAGAAAATTAAGAATTTGAAAATTTTTAGAATAATAAAATTTATTTGAAACATTTTCAGATTTAATTTTACTTTATGTAGGAGTTTAATGTAAGATTTCTAGATTTTTCATCCAAACAATCCCTAACCCATTTACTCATTTGGTTTAACCCAAACCCATCAACCTATGGAACAATCCATCATCTAACTCACTCTCGACTTACTTCATCACTCATCGAGTTGACTCCTGAATAGTGGAAGACAATCAACCTCTCCGTAAGACAATCAAACTCTGAATAGTGGAAGACAATCAAACTCTCTGTAACACTTGTCTCTTTCCTCCAATTCATTCAATTTTTCACCAAATTATTTGCTTGAATAGTTCAATGTAGCTACATTGGTAGATCATGACACCTATTTGGCATTCTTGATCCAAGTTTGAAGGTTTTGAAGCTTGAAGGAAGACCCTTGTCTTCCTCCACCAATACCCATTGCCATAATTGATTGATCTTCTAATATCTTCCAATATAATGCTCCTTTAATGGACTAAAAAAATTCGTAAGGCATCTAATGAGTTGTAAGACTTGTATGCTCTCTAAAAAATTCAAATGTTGGTTGGAGAATTAGTGGTGTTCGGGGAAGAAGAAGAGCAAGGAGAGTTTAAAGATTTCTAGTTTGGTTGATTTTTTAAGTTCAAATTCTTCTCCTTCTTGAACTTGGTCACCAAATTCTTCATTGAGGTAGGATGAGAACCTCTTAGAATGAGTTTCATATCTTCAATTCGAACTAGAATGATCATGTGCTGGATTAATATGAAACTGAAGTATTTTTTCGGGTTTGAAGCATGAACTTGATTATACATGAAATTTTGGTTAATTAGATTTATAAATCATGCAATTAATTTGACATTTATATTCCTAAGCATGTATATGTGATTTATGAATGTTGATACGAATTTATAATAGCACATTATGAGTTTCAAAAACCAAAATCATGGCCAAAGTGGCTGCAATGTTGAAAAAGAGCAGTTTGGAATGGTTCTAAAAATTCTGAAATTTAGCGTGCCGTCCAAACCTTTGTTTAGACGATTGGCTAAAATTGCTGTTCGAACCTATGTCCAAACAGGATGATGTTGGATAGACATGTCTTTGGCTAGACATGTTTGTTTTGTGACACTAGTGTAGTGTCACAGATGCCATGTAACCTTAGAATGTTTCCTACAATGACTAAAAACATTTTATCCAAGATTAGATTGGTTTTAATAAATTTCTATGATTATTCGATAAATGCCTAAGTGAAATGGTAATCCAGATATTAATTAGTAAGCTTCCAAATAGTATAGAATCATTATAACTAGATATTAGGTGTTACTTTGACGCTCCAGTAATTGTGATAGCTGGCCTACATATTTTGTTGTATTATTTATGGTGGTAAATTTTTATTAAAGCTAAAATAGTTAAGCAACTTAAGTATTTGACAAAATGCCCAAATAAAATGTAAGGCTTATTTTCCTCTCATTTGGTTTTCTTTAATGAACTTGATTTATCTTAGTGATTTTTAGGTATTGTTTTGTCAACCTAACAAGTTATGTAACTCTATTAATTTTAAAACTAGATTTTCATGACTTAGTCAATTTATTGAATTTACTTAATAAAATATTCAAATGTTTTTCTTAAATGTTGAAATAACTCTATAGACATTTACAGATATCTTGAACCCAGAATCCTATCCAATATAATAAAGGCGTGGTTATAAATGATATGATAATTGAAAATAATTTAAATTATTATTGTGGTTAATTTATTTCCCTATTAATTTTTCAAATTTAGAATGTATTAGTTTTGTAATATCACTTAGACTCACTTGTTTAATTTATTCACTTTATTGCCTAAAGTGGAATAAAATAAAACTTAAATTTTTCTAAGATTAAATATAAGTCAGAGGAATTATTTATTTTTTTATATTCCATAATAATAAAATAAAAAGAGAGAAAAAAAAAACCAAGAATAGGGGTAACAAGATTTGACCTTGTGACGTTGAGGTCAAAATTGCATCGCCTTCCCATTAAGTCACCAACCTCAATTTAGTTAATATTCCTTTAAAAATATTATTATAGTTATCTAAGTTAATCCAACGAACTTGTCACACCTTGAATTCCTCATAAACCCGAGAGCGTAAACAAACAATCATAACACACCAAAACTATCAATTTGAACTAATTAGAGCTAAGCATGTTCACTAAAAACCTCCAAACTTAGATATAAAGTAAAAATTGATCCTAATCTCTCAAACCAAAACTTATAAAATAACCATTCCAACTAGTAGACAAAATAAATAAATAAATAAATAAATCAATCAAGTAATTGTACATTTCTCTTTCTAAAAAAAAATTAATACACTACTTAGGGTTTATGCTCCCCCTAACTAATCCCATCACAATTATTATCCAGTTCAATACTTGTACCTACATCTATAGTTATAGGGGTAGAGCATAATATAAAAATCGATTGGTGCTCAAAGAAAAATAAAAATTAAATAAATCATGTACGGGTGTCCTACCACGAATCTCTAATGTGCTATGCTAATCATACATCACATACCAAAAGTATTTAATTTAAATATTTTGAATACAAAATAAAATAAATTATTTCATCAAAACCACAATTTTAATTATTGGGTTAAGTACCATTACCTGATCAACTTACGCCTTAACCATAAAATACCAAAAATATCAATTCAAAGATGCTTCGTAGGTTACTAGCCTACTGGACACTATACCTAATCCTGCGGGCATTGGTCTTTCAACAACGGAGCTTTCAACACCAACTATTTATCCTAATACCTCTCTCAACCCAAAACCAAAATCATAAAATCAATGAATAAATAATTTATTAATTTATTCAAATCCAAATCATTTTTTAAAAATATTTCTTTTCCTTATTTAAGGTTCCATAATAAAATACAAATTTTAAAAATTAAATTTTTTGTACCAACTTAATTTCAATTTCTTAAAGTCAAAATCAATTTATACACACATTTTCAATCCGTAAAACAATTATAATCATATAATTAATCACACAACAATGAATCAAATTAAACCACACAATAAATTTAATTTTATTTAACTTCACCCCTACCTCAAATTAAATCTGAAAAAAAAAAGTAAGAAACTTTGTCTTCAAACAAAGTAACAAGACTCAACCGCTGCTACACATTGGTGATACAGGTTTGCTAGACTATGTGCTGAAATCAATGAACAATGTAATCATTGGAAGTCACATTCTTTGTCGTTCTGTGAAGCCATCAACTCGAGGAATACACGATTCATGAGCTTGGTAATTGTATTTTGGTCAATGAATCGAAATCTGAAAGTCCACCCCTTTTTTTTTCTTTCATTTGCTAGCGTACAACATACTAGTAAATACGTGCACGAGTGCACGCGCACACACACATGCTTCATGTTACTTATGGGTTTAGGAATTAAAAAGATATTAGGATACTTCACGTCTTCCAACTCTACAAATTAACCACCCCTTATTTATTTATTTATTTTTAACCACCATTTATTTATTTATTTATTTTTATTTTTTTATTTTAACCAGTATACAACATCCACTCATAACTTGTTCAAACTTCCAAATGAAATAGGATTCCAAAGCAAAAACAATTCTAACATCACATTTTTTTTAATCTAACCAATTAATCAACTGATTGCCCTTATATTATGTAATATAATATATTATTAATTTTATTACCATTATACATCATATATGCATTTTATCATGTTGCTAAGAGTTCAAATTGAAACAGGACCTTAATTCACCTTTTCTAATCTGCACCTCAATTCCAAATTAATCGCTAGTTATATATTATAATAATCATTGTTATACAATATGCATTCTCCCTATATATAAACTAACCATCTTAAACACTTCATATATGTGCGCGCGCGCGCGCGCGCACACACACACACACACACACACATATACATATATATATATATATATATATATATATATAATAATGCCTTTAGTTTATTTATTTTCATCTAGAAATAATTAATATAACTTATTAGAGTAAATTAATTAAAATCAAACTATAAATTTGGAATTCACGAACATATTTAAATACCAAAAAAATCTCACACCCCGTGCATTCCCAGCAAAATCGACATTTAATTAATGTCTCCAAAGTTTAAATCAACCAAATTTCTTACCACCGAATTAAATATTTACTAAAAATAATCAAAGCAAAAATAAAATAAAATAAAATCTGGGTCATCACAAAACTTATCAAAATAATTAGCATAAATCTAATTCTAATCTCAAATTTATCTTAGCTAGTTAATAATTGCAATATACATGTAGTACCTATCTTTGTTATGATAATATTTATGACTATGTTAAACTTTTGATCTGTTGAGAATTATGACTGAATTATAGATTGAGACGAAATGCTTAGAATTTTAATGCATGTGACTGAACAATCCTACATGTGATTCATCAGCCATGAATGTTACTGGTTTTATTGAAAATGTCTTATTTTGATACAAGAAACCCTTAGAAACATTAAATGGTGAAAATAAATTTAAACCACTCAGTGTAAAGTTATCTTTGGCAATATGATGATAGGTGGATAGAAATGGCCTTTTTAAGTGGAAATGGGAACCTATGTGTTTTTTTAGGGGGTGCTTCCTTTTGACTTGGCCAATCAAGTAGCCAATCATGACGGCTAGGTTTTTGGTAAGTGACACCGTCGGAATGCATTGGATGTTAAACCCGTAAAATTACTAGTTTCCAAGGGTGAGGATAGAGGAGGTTAGGAATGTGATTATCCTAGATGGATTTAGATTGACCTCTTTATCTAATTTTATTGTGACTGGCAACTTCTTTTATTTATGTATGATCTTTTGTGTTTAGAATTATTTGATTATATTTAATCCCTCCCGATGAAAATTTTATTTAAAAAAATTGTAAAAATACATAAATTCAATATTGCTTTGGGGCTTGATCCCAAGACCTTAAATATCTAAATCTGAAATTCCTACCATTGTGACACCGATTTTGTATGGTACAAAATGGTAACAATAAATTATTACCGATTTCATATGGTACAAAATGGCAACAATAAATTATTAAATTATAAGAAAAATAGTAGTTGTATTAATGGACAATGTTAAATTGTTGTAAGTGCACTTACATTGTGTATTAATGAACTACGTCAGATTGTTGTAAGTACAATTTACATTGTTTAGTGATCTATTAAATTATTTGTCACATGAACTGTATGCAACCTAACCACGTTCATTGTATTGGGTCACATAATACAATGTAGTATTGTGATCACTGCATATAGACATTTAGGAGATTTTAATTGTTAGGCTTTAGTAGCTCACTGCTTGCTTGCCTAAATGTTAATCAATATTGGCTCGACCTTAAGTGCTGGGTGTCTATTGAAACACAATAACCGGTAAGTACCGAATTGTGTCTACAGAGAGCTTTAAGCAAAAATCAGTGAACAAAACAATTTTGAAAAACTCTTAAGCTAAAATTAATCTCACAATAAATGATAGAAGTTGATTTGGTTTTAAAAATTGGTGGTTTGAATTGAACTTTTTTTTTTTAAAACAATTTAAATGATGTCTTGGATTCAAAACAAGTTTATAGTGATTTACATAAAATTCCAAGGATTTCAATTACTCAATCTACACTTTAAGAAGGTAGATCGGAGGATATTTCTAAATAAAAACCATGTTGGAACAATTAAAATATGATTTGAACAAGAAATTAAGTACAAAATCTTGTTGAGACTCCAAATCAAACGCCTAACATGCATGATCTATAGATCATATGAAATTTAAGATTAGCAGTTATCATATAATTTCATAGGAAATGCATAACTATTCTAACTAGAATTCCATAAGCAAAGGCCATAAACCATACAAACTCAGAATCCAATTGAAATCTTAACTCAAAATCAAGAAGAATTCAAATTAAACATAAATTGAATCTTGAACACATGAAAGATGTAACGTTAAGCCCATTACTTTGGAATTTATATACAAATCAACTATAAAACTTGCCTTGAATCCAAGAAGTAAATCTACACACACATAATTAAAGTGAAATCACTTGAAAATAAAGGAATTTTATTCATAATCTGAAATTCTGGAACAAAATTCAATTGAAACATAAACTTGATCTACATTCTCTTTCTAAATTCTCTCTTTCTACCATGGAAATCTATAAAATTGAAAATATACGTATGGAAAAGTGTCCTAAAACGGCCTTGCTCTTGCCTATTTATAATATAAAATAGGAGTACTCAAATACCCTTTCAAAACATAACTGAATTACAGAATTCCAAAAAGGCAGGTAGGTTCAAACGAGTGTTTGAACAAGAATCTGGTTTGAACAAAGGCTCAAATAGATTTCTAAGACTTAGTCTTTTTTTTTTTTTTTTTTCATTTGGACCTTGGCATGCCTTCTTTTGATTAAGCAATGGTTCGAACAAAGGTTCGAACCATCTTCCCACACTTAGCTTTTTTTCTTCAACCGAGCTTCAAGATGGTTTTTCCATTCTATTGTTAGAATTATAGTTCAAAACAAGTGTGGTTCAAACGAAGGTTCGAACAAGTTATCCTTAGAATTTTTCCACCTTCTCTTCCTTGCACCACCTTCTATTGTTTTAACCAAGGTTTGAATAGGGCACAGTTCAAACCTATTTTTCACACTTAGAAATTTTTGCTGCTTTTCCATCTTCTGCACCTTCTGTGGTTAGAACCAATGTTCGGACAAGCTATGGTTTGAACAAGTATTCGAACCACTTTTCTGAGTTGATCTCTTGTGGACCAATTTCTGTAATTTTCTATTCAAATACCTACAAATCACACATACCCTTCATTAATATAATAAAAATCACTCTTCCATTCTTTTAAGGTATGAATTCGCTTAACAATCCTCAATTTAAGGCTTATGATTGTACTTTTTACAGTATAATCACTCACCTAGCTGTGTGAAAAGTTTTCAAGACATTAAGCACAGGGATACTAAAAATGAATTAAAGAGCGATTAATTTCTCTTGAATATCCCATAAGAACAGCTATTTATTTTTCTCATCGTGCAGCATTAGAAGACTTTATTTATAATTGTGGTCTATAATAATAATTGTTGGATGATTATAATAATTAAGTTTTTGACTAGATTGGCTATTATTTGGTATATAATATTAATTGCTTGGTTGGAATACTTAGATGGCTTTGTAATACTATTTTATATTCTTATTTATATACTCTGCAGTTGAATTCCATCAAATGATTCAGCCTAATGGCTTATAATTTATTTGGGGATAAATTAGGGGTTTTGAATACCCTAATTTATTATCATGGATCAACCTGAGTTTGGAGAAAATTCAGGGTGTTATAGCGAGGTATTATTATTCTATCTTTATACTTACTAGAACTCCTAAGTCAACCCTAGAGCTTTCTTATTATTGAAGAGATAAGTGAGCCTAACCTTTGCTATGAAGTTAAGAACACTCACAAGACTCACAAGGAAGCTAAGTAAGAAAGACACTCAAGAGAGCTAATAAAAGAGCACACAAGAGAACTTGGAGAATGCTTTGTTTCATTTAAACTTAGATGATACAAATGGAGGGGCCCCTATTTATAGCCTTCCACCTCCTTAATAGACAGTGGAGATCTAATTGATCCGATGATGGAGATTAATACTCTAGAATCCTCTACTAAAATATCTAAAATATTTAATTGGCAATCTTCCAAAGAAGGCCTCCTACCTATTCTAGAATTATTTATAAGTGTTTAGCATATTTATAAGAATTACCTATAATATACAATAGAATTCTAGAATATACAAAATTAGCCTAGATTGGCCTAAAACTTTCTAGAAAATTGTGGAGTAATGCCACATTGGTTTGACCATGTAGCATTTACGGTGTGCCAAGTAAGCGATGACATAACGAGGTGTGACAAGAAACTAAAAACCTAGCTAAACTTTGCAAATAGAGCCTTAATGGGTTGAACCCACTATGCTTCAAAAGTTAACAAAGTAATCTCCATAAAAATCCTAAATAGTATTTTATATAAATATAAAACATTATATAAAAATATACAATCAATGTGCTGTGACTCATATATTTTATTTAAATTATTTAATATTATTTTATTATGAAATTTTATTTATTTAATATTATTTTAATGAGGAAAATGAGCATTACATGAATTTTAACCACGTTCCAACACTTGGTATTTTTTTTTAGCCTAGGTAGTTATTCAAATGCTCATCTGAGTGGTAAGCTTAGGAGTGAAAATGAGTCAAGCTCTAACTTGTTCAAGCTCAGCTCGAGTTTGTTATACAGAGCTTGAGCTCGATTCGAGCTTTTAAGCTCAAACTCAGCTCGATAAAGAAGAATTTAGACTCAAACTTGGCTTGCGAATAGTTTGATTAAACAAAAATGACATCATTATAGTTTAAAATATGATAAATAAAATATTATAAAAAATATAGTAAAAATATTATTAAAAATATAAAAATATTATTAAAAATATATTATTTTAACTAGTTTGCTTGCGAGCTTTCGAACCGAGCTTTTTTATGCTCGAACTTGAGCTCGAATCTAAACAAGCCATAAATCAAACTTGGTTTGAGCTCATTTTAATCATGAACCAAACTCAAGTCGAGCTTTTTTCAAGCTGAGTTCGAATAGCTCGCAAACAATTCAATTCATTTCCACCCTAGGTGAGCTGTTTAGACGACAATGGTTTTCTGAATTTGTTAGAAATTCCACCAACTAAAAATGTGTGTGTGTATATGTGTGTATGTCTGTGCATGGATGGATTTCCAAACATCCTAAAACCATTAAATTTGTAGCACAACAACCCTCCACATGTCCAACTTGTCTGCCACCATATATACACATTGCATGGTGGGTTTTTTGACTTTTACGGGATGTTTTGGAAAGAGTAAGAGTTGGCTAATGAAAGGTTTTGAAAGATAAACTTGATAATGCAATGTGAGGAAAAACATTTGATTTGAGAGTATGTGAATATGCATATGCTTACCTTGTGTCTAAGAAAGAAAAAAAGATGAGAAAGGAACATTTTTGTGAAATCGAGAAAAAGAAGGGAGAGAAAGAGGAGCTATCCACCACAATCCTCTGCATTTTCATTCTTTGGAATCTTAACTTACAAGTTAAAGGTTCGTTGTACCTTAGTCGTAGACTTGTCATGTATAAGTGGAATCTATGTGGATTTAAAATTGGCCTTTTGGATTACATTGGTTAAATGTGGAGAAACTTTGAAATTTATATTGTGTATGTTGTCATTTACTTATATTGTTGATGTAGATATATTAGGAACTTGCATTCAAACGATTTTGAAACCATGGAATTTGAGATTACTGATTAGAATCAAATCATGTCAAAAACCAATTTCAATAGAAATATAGATATTGAGCCAGGCCAAGTTTTAAATTTCTGATTACTAACGTTTAGATGACCATTTGCACAATAGGGTTGTGCTCACATCCATTTGAACAGGTTCCTTGACTTAGGTATTTTCAGTTAAAACTTAACCTTGGTCATGTACATAACACCTCGTCCACACCACGTGCACATAGTGCCTACTTGCTCACCTTTCAAGTTAATCTGATTAAATTTGGGTCATCTCACAAGGAGTGTAAGGCTTTGGTGATGGTTTGAAAAATCACTTTGAGAATAAAATTCATACCACAAAGAATGTTAAAATAAAAAAAAAAAATTGGTTTCTTTTTGGCTTTGAAAAAGATTTTTAAAAATTAAGAGTTAGTTTGTAATTAAAATTTAACAAATTAAAATGTGACTTTATCCCAATTTAATTCATGTTATAATTTAGAATGATTTCTAACTTTCCTAATTTTATAATTCAACCAATAAACAACTCAGTGCAAATTGGTTAGAAGATTTTTCAATTAAAATTATGAAGATCAAAAATTAATCCTCAATTTTGGTTTGTTCAGCATGTCATTCAATAAGCCATACCATCGGACAAAGTATTTTGTATAAGATACTAGAAAGCTAGATGCACACAACTTATGATTTCAGATTTACGAAATGAAAAAGGAAAATTTTTAATTAGTTATAAAAATATGGAACTAAAGAACTTGATGGAAAAGTATGAATCAAAATTCAACTACAACGATTCATGAACCAAAATAAGGATATAAAATTAGCTAAACATATTGAAATAAAAACTCACCATAATTGAAATAAAACTTGAACTTGAAAATGAAAATGAAATGAATTCTTCTATTAAGATTTGCAAAACTTGTATGTAAAACAAAAACAAACGAATCGAAATTGGAAAAAAGAACTCTTTTAGAGAGGGAGAAGATTCTTATTTTAGCCTAGCCTAGCTAGAGGAACTTTAGAGGTTCTTTCCCTTTATATTGTCAAAACAAAAACTCCTCCCCTTATTATAATAATAAAAGCTAATAAAAAGCTAACTGTAAAGTTTTATAATGACAAATTCATACAAAATCTTAAATTGAAGATGATAGATTTGTATGCTTCTTAATTTGAAGAGTAAATTATTATTCAAAATCCAAAATATTTGGAAGCTTCCAAACGGAGATAAAATTGCAATCCAAGTTCATGCAAGCGTAAAGAAGAAGACTGTACAAACTATGATACCCATGCAGAATTCCAGAAGAGGTCACAACCTACACGTAAGGAGCGCATAGCTATGCCCTACGGGCTGTGGGTGCCTGTAGAATGCTCAAGACAGTGAGCCAGTCAATTCTGAACTTGAGTTCCATTCCAGTAAGGTCCATAGGCTAGACACTTGGAACGTGAGGGATCGAGCAAACCACACAGGCACGGTACTCGGAGAGCAATGGTTCAAGCTATATATTTCCTAGAAGATTTTGTTTCTTATTTAGTCTATTTAGGGCTACGTCCTTGTATTTCTATATTTATGTACCTAGTTTTAATGAACATTTGAATGATGGGGGCATATTATAGTCTAAGAGAGAGAAATTTTTACTTTGAGAACTTAACAATTTTTCTCTTATTTTCCTCTACTCTTTCACTTTGTTTACTTTTTGAGTTATTCAGAAAATCCACTTGGTCTGGATTCATCATGTAATTGAACAAGAGTGACGAAAGGATTCGTATGAGTGATTTGTAGTGAGTTTGAGTAGAGTCTTATAACTTGGTTATAAAGTGGAGTGGAATTGTTTTTTTCAGGGTTTCTCCCTAAGAAATGGGTTTTCCTCATTGATTCTCTAACGTTTCTATCTCTATTATGTGTGGTCACTTGATTGGATTGATTCAAAAAAATTTTAATTGGTATCAGAGCGGGTCACTCTACGTTCTTGAGTGAGATCATTAATCCAAATTGATGGATTTACCACGTGAAGGAGGTTTTAGTTCTAGGTCACCATGGTTGAACAGCACAAACTATTCATACTAGAAGGTTCGCATACAAGCCCATCTTTTAAGGCTGAATTATAAAATTTGGATTGCTATGGTCCAAAAATGGGAAGAACCAACGCATGAAGTGGATGGTCATATAGTGCCAAAGCCAATACTGAGATGGACAAAATCTAAATAAGATAGTTTAAAATGGAATTTCAAGGCTTTGAGTGCCATCTTCACAACTGCTTGTCCTAATAAGTTCTGCAGAATCTCAAGCTGCACCAGTGCAAGAAAAGCCTGGATCATATTGTAGAACACATATGGAGGTAATTTTTAGGTAAAAAATCCAAACTTAAAAAACCTACTTCTGAATTTGAAGGTTTGAAGATGACTGATGATGAGAAGTTTGATGAGTTCTACGTTCGCTTGAGCCATGTTATAATTCATGCAACAATCTTAGAGAGCCTATTCCTGAATCTAAAGTGATAACTAAAATTCTGCGCTCTCTTTCCTGTACTTTTGATGCTAAAGTTACTACCATTGAAGAAGTCAAGGAAGTAGATTCAATGAAGATTGAGGATCTCGTGGAATCTTTGCAAGCTTTCGAGGCTAATATGCTCAATCCATGGAAGGCCTCCAAAGGAATTACTCTTAAGATTGTGAAAGAAGAAGAAGAAGATTAATTAGACTTAGAGGAGCCGAATCTTGAAGATATGGCTCTAATGGGAAAAAAAATTATTGAATACTTTAGCAAGGTCAAGAATTCAAGATTCAATAAAGCGAACAAGTTAGAATCTAAGCCTCAAGAAAAAGGTAAAAAATTCGAGAAGGCTGAAAAAGATAATGACAAGAAAAATTCAAAGTAAATCCAGTGCTTTGAATGCTAAGGATGTGGTCATTTTGCACAAGAATGTGTAAACAATAAGAAAAAGAAGTAAGTCAATGTAAATGTTACCCTAGATGATGACTCTAACTCAGACGAGTCCACCGCCTTAAACTCTTCAGAAGACAAAAGTAATTTTAATGCTTTTTAGCCTCCTACTGTAATACCTCAGACTTTTGTGTTAAACATGAATATATGGTTTTCGATACATTTCGGAAGTAGTAATATGTTGATTTAGTAGTATGGATCATTAATAGTACTTTAGAGTTGAGAACTTTGAAAGAGATAAGCCAAATATTCAAGAGTTGGAATTTTGACACAAGTGTTGGAAGGAGGCACCTTGGGTGCACAAGAGGTCAATTCTTGGGCACCCAAGGCTCAGGTGCATAAGGAGGAACTCAGTTGGGCACTCGAGCTATAGCAAAAATGACAGGTAAGGTGTGTTTTGACTTGTGTGGCCGAACCCTCACCCCTACACACCTATATCTAGCTAGGGGGAATAGGGGAGCCTGAAAAACACTGTGGGAGATTAAAATATTAGCCAAATTATATATATACATGTGTGTATGATACAAGAGAGAGAGAGAAGAGAGAGAGAGAGAGAAATGTTGGTTGGAAGAAATAAACTGGGAAGGAGAACACAAGGGAACCGGGTGGAGTTTTGAATGGTAAGTCCTTCTAGCCTTAAGTAAAATCAAATTAACTTTGCAAAGATGCAATTGAGTACTCAAGGAACCTATCCATGTAATTTGTTTGTCATTTAGATCAAAGGATGGAGTGATTGAATCCATCAAAGTTGGGAGCTTGAAACCATGAAGAGACCACCTCTTGTTCTGCATCTTTATTCAACTTAAGGTAGGGATTTTATGCAACATTCTTACATATACGATGTGTAATAAGTATTAGAACCTTATTTGAGTAACCATTGCAAGTTTTGATTTCATTTAAGAAAGAAAAAGGGAGTTATATGCACATATATATGTAGGTATAGGTTGAGGGAGAAATAAAGATGTTTGATCCATAACTTGGCCCATAGTTAATAAAACTTAAATTGTTGGTTTCTTTTGATGCCTATAAGCTTGGTGGTACTGTTAGAAACAAGAGATTTTAAGTACTTTGCCCTAAATATGGTCAAATTGAGGTTCCAAGTGTTGGGGATGTTAGACCCGGCAAACAGAGTATGAAATGAAACAATCTGTAGGGCGCACAAGGTGTTATCAGTTGGGCGGCCTGCCTTCTTGGGCGCATGACCTATTAATAGTTGGGCGCCCACCGAGGCTCGTGTAGTTTCTTGACTTAGTTTATTTTTGGACATTGTACCCTAGGTCCATAAAGAGTTTAGTACCATGTTTTTGCATGATATTTTATTTGTCTAAATATATGAATTGAAGGTGTATTGCATACTTCGAAATGGTAATAAGTATTGTTTACTTTGTGATACAAGGATGCATGTAATGAAATGTGAACTTTCATTGATAAGTGATGGTAAATGAATTAAACTTTAAACAAGTGAATTGGAAGAAATAAAAATGTGATGAGCTTTATGATGAATTTAAATGTGGTTATGCGTTGATGAAAAGCATTGATGATGAATGTGAACTTGTGGTAAAAGAGAATTGAATGTGATGTAATGATTGATTGTGTGCCGAGGGTCGTGGTGGGGTGCGAAAATAGGAAGGGTTTTGAGGTTACCCTTGAGTTAAAAGTCCTAGAACCTACGCAGGGTTTGGCGTCCATGCCAGTGGGTTAGTAGCCCACAACATGGTGTGTGTATTGGCTACCCATGGCCCTGTACTGCAATCCTAAACAATGGTGTTCGGTTTATCGTTTCCGTTGGGTCTAGACCCATAAAAGACGATATTGTGTATGCACCCAACCGCCGATGGCTTGTGTGGATATGGTTGTGTGATTGAATGATGAATATGTGATAATGTGGATATGGAATGTGATTGGATTTAATGTTGGGAAATTCAATAATGAAAAATAATTGAAATTGTATGTAATACCATGATAATGTTGAATGCTGATATATATTTACTTAAGTTGAAAACTAATTGATATTGGTGATTTGTTATAGCTTATAGCAAATGTTGAAGTATCTATGTATGTATGATGATAAGTATGCATGTTTAGTTTATATACCATATATGTTAGTATGTAGCATCGTGGAAACAAGTGGACCGTGCTCGCGTCCCTATAGATTTTGTTGCAGGAACAGAATATAATAACCAGGTGGGCTAATGGGGCCGGACTAGAAGTGCATTTGCATGAGCCATTCCAGAATTAGTAGAATTTTTGGTTACTTAAGTTGAATATTTATTTGAAGGTTGTAATACTTTTAAATTGAGAGTCTCATACGATTTGGTTGCAAAGGCCTTGAGGCCTATGTAATGTATGACCAAGAAGAATATGTTGTAGTTTGAGGCCTGGCACTAGCCGAGGCTAATTCATGTTATCTTAATGTGTCATAGCTTACGAGGAGTTGTTGCGCTGCTCTGATCATAGGGATGGTAGTGTTGGTGCATGTTATGTGTGTTTATCACTCATCCCCTCGGGTCACAAGGCTTGGGGAGTGACACTTACACTTCCTCTGCAAGGAAACCCTTTGGATCCCTAAGTGAATTTAATCTGTTAAACTATAAGAATGATGATTTTGAAGATGAATTTAACAGCGACATTCAAGAAACCTATAATTAACTCTACAAGGAATGTTGTGGGCTGAAGAAATATAGAAAAATGTTGAATCAAAAGAACAATATGCTAAAGAAAAACAATGATGCTTTGAAGATTGAGAATGAAAAACTCTCAGCTAAGTTATCTTCTTTAGAATCTAATAAAAATTCTCAATCTCAAAGTGCAAAAAAGATGAAAGTGAAGATTGACGAGAAGAATAAAAGCTAGAAGAGAAGAACAAAAAGCTTAAAGGAAATGAGAGAATTATTGGGGAACTTCAAGCAAAGATCAAAAGGCTAGAAGCAAAAGTAAATAATGATGGTAGATTTTGAGAAGATGAACACCAGCTCAAATGTAATTGATGAGATTTGAAGCCAATAGAGGCCATATTGAGGCAAATCTGGCCTAGGATATACTAGAGAGAAGGCTATGCCAACTAGTATCTCCATCTTCTCCAGAAGCTCTAAAGATTATCCTATAGCATACTGAAGCTTCAAACATTTTCCTAAAGCATATAGCCCCACCAAGAGGAGTGTTCCAAAAGTTAAACCTTAACAGTTTCCTTATGACATCCTGAATTTATTATTATTTTTTAACATACATTCTTAATTTAATTTTTATTTTGTACTTAGAAATTTTAATTATGTTAATTGGATATTATTTTAAAATTTATTTAGTCTTAATCTCAATTAATTAGTAATTGACTCATTAATATATTAGTTAGTTTTAAGTTAATTGCATTAAAGATATGACGTGGCAAGCTATATATTACACACACGTTTGTATATGTGTACAAGGCCATAAATTAGCTATGCAACATGTAGGCTAACAGAGGGCAAAAAAAAAAAAAAAAAAAAAAAAAAGAAAGAAAGAATCGTGATGATTGCTGTGCTGGCGAACATTTTGCTTTGCCCCTAAGTTAACTTATATATATATAGACACACATATATATAAGAATATGTTGTGTTGTTTTGTCAGAGAGAAAATCGAGAAAAGAAAAAAAAGAATGAAGAGAGAGGAAAGAGAAAGGAGAGAGAAAGAGAAGGGAGAGAGTGAGGGCTTAAGTTTAGGAATAGCGGGGCTTTGATATTTCTGAAGTTGTGATCGTCGTGGCTGTGTTGGATCGTGGTAATTTGGTCCAAGATGGAAGATACGAAGGAGCGAATTTTAAAACCTTTGGAGTTTTTGTCACATTTTTTTTCTTATCTTTGGATTTGTGGTAGGAGATTTATTCTCATAATTGAAACTTAGTATTTTATATAAAAGCATGACATAAATATATAATTTCTTTGGTGATTATTGTGACACTACCAGAGAATGTAGAATGATGGGATTAAACTTCACAGGGTTTGAAATTTCAAAGATTCTGAGATTTGCTGGTAGTTGTATGGGTATTAACATTGATTGTGTGTTTTGAAAATTCATGCAATTAGGTCAAGGCAACAGTGTTGTTTTATAAGGGCGGTGCGAGGATATAAGGATAGAAAGGGGTTATTATTAATATTATAACGATATGTGCACTTAGATGAAAAATATGTTGAGGTAGTACAAGGGTGGTAAGGTGTTATAAGGGTGGAAAGAGAATAGCCTAGTATGCTCATTTTCACCATTTATCATATGTTGAGGTGTTATAAGGGTGGCAATGTGTCATAAGGGTAAAGAGGAGTAGTCTTGTATCCTCATTTTCACTATTTATTATATGTTAAGGTGTTATAAATGTGACAATGTGTCATAAAGGTGGAAAAGGAGTAGCCTTGTATGCTAATTTTCATCGTTTATTATATGTTAAGGTGTTATAAGGGTGACAAGATGTCATAAAGGTGGAAAAAGAGTAAATTTGCATGCTCATTTTCACTATTTATTATATGTTAAGGTGTTATAAGGGTGGCAATGTGTTATAAGGGTGAAAAGGGAGTAGATTTGCATATTCATTTTCACTACATATTATGTGTTGAGATGTTATAAGGGTGGCTAGGTGTTATAAGGGCAAAAAAGGAGTAGCTTTGGCGCTTATTTTCACTACTTAATTATTTAATTTGTACTGTTATCATCTAATTTATATGATAATGACAGTTATTATCAACACTTAGTCTCTATTTTTATATGAAATACTTGTTGAAATTATTTGAATATTTTTCCAACTAGACTTAGCAGCTCATGTCGTTTCATGGGTTTTTACATAGAGCAGTCATCTGATAGCAAAAATTGAGGCTAACAGATGTTAACGGTCGACTAGGAGCGATGATTAAATACTAGTATAAAGTTTGGCGCATGTGTAATATTTTTTTTAGACGACTAAAGAAGGAAAGAACTTATGTAATAAGTTTGCATAATAAGTTATTATACTTTGGTTTTTCTGTTAAAACTTGAGGTGTGACAGATTGGTATTAAAGCCTAGGTTATAATGCCTAAGGAACGGTGGGAGTCTAGCATTATATGTTATATGCTTGTGTGTTATAACCTGATATTTAGTTATTCTTGAAAATGGACTCATTGGTATTTTATGGCATAATTGGTAGCGTAAGCAGATGGAATTGGCTATTTTGCTAGAATAGTGGCCCTATTGGTAAGGGACATGAAAACTTATGAAACATTCTTAGTTGGTGGTAAGTGAAGCTAATATGTGAGCAAGTGGTGTGACCGGCGGTGGTTTGTTGGGCTCAGGCATAAGGTGTAAAAGATGTTTTGGTGATAGCTTAACATAAAGAATGATGGTTAGATGTAGAAGTGAATATAATAAAGATTTTAAATTTGAAGTCCAAGAGGCTTAGAAAGTTTAACTTAGTGACTCAAGGATTTATTGAGATTGCATTTTATTGTTGAGTGATGTGTAATCGTGAGATGATTTTGAAGTAATAATGGCAATAGTAGAAATTTAAATTTTGAAATGGATGAGTTAGCAACTTGATAAATGGTGATTGACCATTATTATAGGATTAATTATGACTATCTTTACTGATGACACTGTAGTTTAGATTTGGGATAGAGCAAGAGTAATGCTACTTTCTCTATTAATGATGGTGGAAAACCATGTGTTCAGATAGTTAATTTGAAGTTGCATGAGAAAGAGTCTTAGTTTTGTTTCCATGAGTAATGTGTAGATTGTAGATGTGTTTCTTGAGAAAGAATAGGGTTAATTTCTTTAAAGGTAGATTAGTTTTTCCAAGACTCTAAGTCAAATGTCTCTCTAGTTTCAACGGTATTGGTTAAGTTTTGGAAGTTCATAATTTAATCAAGTGGCTTGTGAGTCTATAGTTTTAACTACTACAGTATTTTACGTGGGGGAATTAGAAATTATAGTTAAGAGGGGATGGTAGTTTTAAGTAAATTAGAGATTGTTAAACTTAGAAGTAATTGAGGAGACATATTGGTTACCTAGTTTTAACAATTGACTGACTGGTTATTCATGAGTTCGGTTTGTCCGAGATAAAGTTTGAAGTCAAGTAATATTGGGTCAGGTAGTTACAATGGATCCTCTAAAGGTTTCAATTCTATTAGCTAAGTACAGTTAAGGTTATGTTTGATATCCAAGCATTGAGGGTTTGGCAGGTTACTATCTCCGCCCCATTTAGGATACCTCTCAGCTAACAGACTTATTGATTCGATTGATTTGGGAAAAAGTTAGAAATTGATGGATAAAATTAATAAGAATACTTTATGGGAAACTTTTTGTTGGTTATTTTTACCAGTAGAAGAGGTTACTTTGGATATTGTGATGGAGTACGAGAAAATTTAGGTTGTGTGCTAATGCATAACGATTAGATAATGGCGTAAGTCAAGGTAGTTGAAATCACATGAGAAAGATGAACTGAAATGGTTTTGCATTAAAGTCTTGATAGGGTTAGTGGAATGGCAAAAGGGTTTAGAATGTACTCAGAACACCTAGAATTTCAAAGTTATTATTTATGCAACGTGATTTGACTGTGAGGCAATGTAATTGAGTGAAGTACTAGGAAGATAGAACTAAATTTCTAGAAATGCAGTTATCTAGGAATGATATTGATAATATAGACAAGATGTTATGGGATTCCAGCCACGGGACATTGAGGATATGTATTAGATATCCTTTACTAAGAATTGATAAATTGTTTGACCAGTTAAAATGATCATTGATATTTTCAAAGACTGATTTAAGGTTTGGACACCACCAAATTAAGGATAAGATATGAGAGTATTTCTAAGAGGACGTTCAGAACTCGGTATGGACTCTACAAATTCCTGTTAGTGCCATTTGGGTTGACTTATGCCCCAACAGTATTTATTAATAAAATAAGCATGGTGTTTAATGATTATCTAGACAAATTGTAGAAGTGTATATGCTCTTAAGTTACTTATATATTATGTATATGTGGAATTTTGATTAATAAAAGATTATTTGCTGAAATTCAAGACGAAGTTGAGATGGTATGTATATATAATTGAAATGAGAAATACAGTATTGAATGGTAGCTTGGTGAGTTTAATGGGTTTGATAGTTTATAGACTATACTAGAACTTGTATTCGTAATGATGCATGTTTTGGTAAGTTGAGATATTAGTTTACCAACCGATTTATGGTGCGTAAGTGTATATACAGGAATATTAAGCTAGGTGAGGGAGATGACCTCTAATGAAAAGAATTATTTAGGATTTAGTCTGGTAAAAGTTAGAAGCTAATAAGGGAGTCCAGTTATAGTTCGGAGTAGGGAAATAGAATGAATATCTAGAAGAAGAAGGGTTTTGAAATGAAATAAATAGCCTACAATGTTTATTTGTTAGTATCTCTATTTTCAAGTTGTTAATTACGCTGTAGATAACATGGTAAATTGTAGGTTTGAATTTATGAATTTTAATCAGTATCTAATGAATTGGGTTGGGTTGGATTGAAAGGTTAACTATTTAATTGAGTTTAATGTGAGTATGCAAATATGAGATTAAAAAAAAAATTAGAGGGAAACAGTACTTGAGAATTAGATGTGTGGGAACAAAAAGGAAAGTTACAAAGTCGAAATTGATAAAAGATTTGTGATTTAATATGGTTAGTAGCTATGCTTGAATTTAAATATAATACATTTGGCGTTGTGTCTTTATACGATTAGTATGATCTTATTGTGATTTGTGATAATTAGTGATAACTATGTGTTTGATATATTAAATTTTGATGTAGCCTATTCGATTTATGGTATAACTTTGATCGAATTATCTCGGGGTTTTAGTTAAAGAGATTAATTACTAAGGCCACGTATTTCGATGTAGACCATTTTAAGATGATGATAAATCCAGTACAAGGCATGTTAGAGTGTTGGTATATTAAAATTTCAAGGACGAAATTTTTATAAAGAGGAGGAGAGTTGTGACATCCTTGAATTTTTTATTATTTTTTAAATATATTCTTAATTTAATTTTTATTTTATACTTAAAAATTTTAATTATGTTAATTAGATATTATTTTAGAATTTGAAAATACGTAATTTGCTGCTGAAAGACCCCAATCAAACAATCATACACATAAGAATGAAGAAGGCAGGATAGAAGGAACGAGGAAACCCATACAGAGAGACCTCAAATAAAACTTTCACTAAAATAAACGTTGGTTACAAACTCAAACTCTTGATAGATCCACTCCTCGACTCTATACTCTGTTAATATTTGCTCGAATCCTCGATTCGCCAACTCCTTCATGAAAGCTCTTCGACTCCTCAAAGGCACGATATTGACTCCTCAGTAGCTTTACTGAATCCAATCCACAGCGTGCTGAATTCTCAGCATTCACAAACCTCAAACCCGAACTCCTTCGGATTGAACACGAAACATGTTAGCTAAGTAATGGAGAGAATAATTGAACTTTCAAGCTTTCAATCTCATGTGTATTCTCTCTCTATCTGACCCTGATGACGTCTAGAAGATATATAAATACATATAAAGAAATGGAGGCGACTAGGGCTTGAAACTAGACTGGAACTGGCTGAAATAATGCACCCGCGGGAAGCCCTTCCCACGGCCTTCCTGCGAGTCAGAGCAGGCTTCCCGTACAGCTTAATCTCCAATTTCAGCTCTCAGGATTTTCTAGCACCAAACTGTGGCTTTCCTGCAGAATTCGGGTCTTGATACTTGTTTGACTTTTTTAGGACTTCCAGCATGTTTGGAAACTGTTTTACTGAGGCCTTTTAGACTTCTATTTGACTTAAGACTATAGTGCCTTAGCCTACACTAAGTCTAAACATACAAACAATTCTATTTGATCATGGATTGCCAATTTACAACATTTGGACTTAACAATCTCCCCCTTTGGCAATTCTATATCAAAACTCAAAAACATAATATTACAAGAAAGCTCATCCTAGATTAAGGCCTCAGTGAACTTGTTATCTATCAACATGTTCCAATTGTCGTCCATCAACATGTTCCAATTGTATTCCATCAACATGCTCCTAATCAATCTTTTTCCTGTATAACTGCACACTCAACAAACTAATTATGGCATCACATGGCATAAATAAGTAATTAAAAATTAACAAAAAATGAACAATGAAATAAAATATTCTCCCCCTTAATTAATCGACACATATTAACTATCAAAAAGTTAATTATTCTTCCCCTTAATAAACAAAATTCTTTTCAAGCATTCTTCCCTTTGCAAGCATTCTCCCCCTTAACTATATCTCCCCCTTAACCATTCTCCCATTTTTGACATAAATTGACAAAAAATAAGGTATAACGTGTATTCTTGATCGATTCATTCCAAGTTCTATTTTCCCAAACACAAAACAAAACACAGTTTCAAAATTTTAACCATACATAAATAGTAACAAATAAGAATTCAAAAATCACCCTACTATTTATGTCATGAGTTGTTCACACATGTCATACCAATGGTCAAATACCTATGCGGTGTGTGAAATGAAGTTTAAGTGTAACATGATTAATACTTTTCACATACTCGCATGAATTTTAAAATTACTCCTTTTGGACTTTGAATTGAATTGAGTAAGATATGCAGTGTTAGCTCTTCGACTAGTTTCTTTTCAATTCATTATTTACAACTAAACACCAAGATTTCAATTTTCATCCTCTAATTCTTTTATTTTTACTTGGTTGCTTTCACACACTTATGGGTAGGTAGCCTTTTTCCTGTATCATCAAACCCAGAGGGTAGGTTATTTTGATAACCTGCACGTCAATAGGCTAGCTTCACTCTATCCTATTGGTAGCCCTTTCCAAGTTTTTTTTTTTTATTTTTTTTATGTGAGCTTCAAGAGCAACCAATAGTCCAAAAAGAAGAATTTATTAAACCAATTGAGTAGGTGAAAAAATTTCTCATGATATACTAAACTTCGTGCAATTACAATTCGACAGACCACTACCATGACAAAGAACAACAATACATAGGATTCAGGTTCATCAAGTAATTTAAATTTATGACCACCATGTAGATCAACAATTTTAATCTTGTGATTTTGAAGTCTGAATGAGGTAATTGAACATGCAAGAATATCACAAAGAATAACATTGCACCAAAAAAAAATAAAAATAAAAAGTATCTAATCTACATGAATTCATAGAACTAGGTAAGAATATAATAATGACGCATAGCCTAGTTCATGAAAAAAATTTGCCTCTATATGTTAAGGTTCACCCCTTAAACACTCTTAGGGGTGTGGGTGACATAGAGATCACTTTTCCTAACTCAAACAGTTCTTATTTTTGAAAAAGCATTTTGAGTCTTAGGATTGTTGGGTTTTGGACCAATGAGTTTTGAAAAATTTTTCTTTACGTTTTTCCTCACTGGCCAAGTCATGTAAGGTCTAGAATCAAAATATGACTTTTGAAACCTTAATAGATTAAACCTATTTGACACTTGAAAATTAGATCTCAAAGAATTCCTAGTGTCAACATAGGATAGGGGAAGCCCATATAATTTGTGACAATAGTGGTCTTGTGTGACTGGGTATATCATAATGAAAGCATATAGGAACAAACTTACGTTGCAAGTTAGAGAGTGTACCTTTAGGTTTCTGAAAATAGGCTCTAGACTAATTACCTTTCTTGGGTTGAGGAGCTTTAACTATTTTTGGAGCAGTTTTCTGCGTGTCACTGTAGCCAAGTCCTCTTTTGTCACGTGGGCTCCTTTGCATCCCAAGTATGTCATCGAGTTAGGAAGATGTAGTATTCATCCTGAATTGCACGGTTTGTAGCTTTGCCTGGGCATCAGTTCAATTCATTATCTTTTTTTATCCAATTTAGTCTTGAAGGCTGTTATCAATTCATCTTAAGTTTTCTTGCTTGCTTCAAGACCTTTAAATTTAGCTTGCAATTCTTCAAAGGCAATTTTCAAACTGTCTATTTCGCTCTTTAACATATTGTTCTTCACCGTCAACTTTTCATTTTGCTTGTGGAGCTTTCAACAGTCACTAGTAGAAACTGTGGAACTAGCGACCGCCTAAGACGGTCGCTAAATGTGCAATAGCGGTCGCTAAAAATATTAGCGACGGCTTAGCGACCGCGTCAAACGAGTCGCATTTGCTTCGTCGCTAAAAATATTTAGCGACCGCTCGGACGGTCGCTAAATTATTTGCGACCGCTCCTGCGACCGCTCGAGTTTAGACGTAGGGATATTAGCGACCGCTCATAGCGGTCGCTGTTTGTTTGGTGCGAATATGGCACGAATCATTAGCGACCGTAGGTAGCTACGGTAGCGGTCGCTAAATAGTGAATAGCGGTCGCACTAAGTTTCGCGCGGGAGCCATGACCATTTGCATTAGCGACCCGATATGGACTATTAGCGACCGCCACAGACGGTCGCTAATTATAAGTGATTTTTTTTTTAAAAAGATTTAAATTATTTAAAAATCTCAATAATTATAATTTAAATTTTGTTATAATAAGATCTCAATAATTTGTTTTACAAATCAAATTATTTAAAAAATAATTTAATAATAATTTATTTTTTATTTATAATGATTATTTATTTAATAGTTATTAATTATTTATAATAACTATTATATTTAATTACTTATCTATAAATATTTATATTAAATTTAATTTATTAAATTGCACATAGAATTAATGAAATTTTTCATAAAATTAGTAAAAAAAAAAAAAAAACGTATCTCCTAATTATGATTATATATACAAACACAATATCAAATTAGATTACAATTAAAATAAAATTTTATTATATACAAATGTTCAAAATACAAAAACAAAAATATATATAAATGTACTGATCAAAATATATACAAATAGATCCTAATCAGTCCAGGAGGGCCATCCGCCATCATCCGGGTCCTACAATGAAATAATAATGAAATTAGAACGTGATAATTAAGAAGACATGAATAAATAACTTTATATAATTTTAATGAGTAATAGTAACGAGAAATAAAATTTTTAACCTGAGGAGGAGGAGGTGGATGGCTCTGACTTTGAGAGAGGCGCCTCTCCATCTCAGCCATCATCTCGGCCCGAAGTGCTGCCTCTCGCGCGTCCATCTCAGCTCGAAAGGTCTGCAGCAGATCTTGATCGCGACGTCTGGCCTGAGAAGATGATTCTGCTCGTGCAACGGATCGGCGTGGAATACCTGCGCCCCGCGTAAGCGTGTATCCATGACCATCGCGTCCGATAATGGAGAAAAATATCTCGTCCCTCCTCTCTTCGGACTCCCTCTCATCTGGCGACAGCTCGTCTAAACGTGCATTAAACTGCGCCTAATGCAAACAAGCCGAAATAGAAAAAATAAGATAACTAACTATATTATCTAAAGAAAAAATTAAATTATAAATTATATGTTGATTGGACAAAATATTAAAATTTGTTACCTGTATAGCCTGAACCTCCGGCGAATCAGTACGTCGAGTCGCCAACCACATGGACATCCGATCTGTCCTCAGGCCCTCCTCTGTCCTCTGTTGAAAGGTAAATTATATGTTAATAATTTACTATCATTAAAAAAGATAAATAAAAAAGTTGCTATTAGCGTGATAAGCTCATGTTTTTACCTCGTGGCGAACCTGAGAAAAGTGTCGAGTCCCCTCCTTGTGCCCTGGCCCCTGCAATCCTCGATTTCGCGAGTTCCTTTGGGCCTCCGCCTATTTTAAGTTTTTTTCGATTACTTTTTGTAATTTATGCTTGATAACGTCAAAACTTAAGGAAAAATAATTAACTCGCAATCTACTCACCTGTGCCTCGGGACTCGACCAATACCTGACGAGCTCAGCCCACTGGTGGGGAAGAACGCCCGGTGGGACCCGCTGGAGGATGTCAGGGTCATTCTCATGACCTTTCTAGTATTTATCTTTAATCTTATTTTTATGATCCTTCCACATCTTCCGACACTTAGCGAACATAACGTCCCGGAAGTCTGGAGGAACATCAACTACATTGGCCTAAAAATGACAAATTGTAGAATATTATTTGTTACAAGTTTCAGCACATAAACCACGTATAATTAGATAAATAAAATTTTCATACCTGTACCTCGGTCCATAGACCCTCGAACGTAGAATCTGGAAAACGATCCAACTCGAGGGTGGTCAACGGGAATCTGATCGGATTCCGGACCAAATGTCCGAGCTGTGAAATCAAAGACCGTCCATCCTTCCCAACCGGATGGGGCGTGTCATCCCACTGAACGGTCATCCACTGAGATCCACAGTTCCACTGCGGCAATCCCTTCGAGGGCCCTCTACCAGACCTCGAAAGCCTGCTCGGAGTGGGAGAATCTGTTTCAAACAAATTGTTACATGATAAAACAACAGAATATACCTACTGTTGTTGGATAAGATACATTCTGAAATTAAAGAACTTTACCTGCATCTGTGTCAGTCACTGAAGGACGCGTGGACATAGGGGGTGAAGGTGGGACAGCATCTGCTGAGCTACTCCCGGCACAGGATAGCCCCAGACGCTCAGCCATCGTCCTAGGACCAGTCCTCTTCCTAGAACGTCCGAACATGGCTCCCTAACTGTTCACAATTTAAACTTATTATAATTTCAAATACAAAGAAAAAAAAATTTAAAATCTACCTTGTTCGGATAGAAAAGTACACAACCGTGTATTAAGTATGTAAATCAACCGTATCTCCTTCGACCGTGTCCCTAACCCAATTAACATCTTCATCACGTTGGACAATTGCATCTTGGTCAAGAGCTTGTTGGGCGAATGGATCAATATCTGGCTCATCGCAGTCGATTTGGTATACCCCTCTCCTTGACATTTTAACTGCAACTTGCCAGTTGGGATCAGCTCGATCGCCAACATAGTAAACTTGCTCTGCCATGGATGCCAGTATGTATGGTTCAGCTTCTATTTGTACATCTCGATGTAACAAATTGTTTAAATTGACCAATTTAAATTGGTACTTATCAGCTTTAACCCCGCGAATTGGATCAGCCCAAACACACTTGAATAATAAATATCTTAAACCACGATTGTAAACGATTTCAATAATGTCATTCAGTTGGCCGTAATAGTAACCACCGTCAATAGATGGACAACCGATGCCACTATTTTGTGTTGCTCGCCTATCATCTACTTCCTTGATGCGAAATCGAAACCCATTGATGTCACAAGCTGTGAAACGTCGAGCTGTCGTGTAAGAACCATCAGCCAACTGTTTTATTTCATCGGTCAAAATAGAATCTGTAGTGCTTCGTAAATTGTATACCTATGAAATGTAAATTATCATGAATTAATTAAACACAAATTAATTGTGATGTGAAAATCATATAAAAACATATGAAAATATTTAACACGTACGTAGTTCTTAAACCAGTCATGAAAACATTGATAATGGGACATTCGAATTTGATTGTCTGTTGCACGAGGCATGTTCTGTTTCAGCTCGTTTATGTGTCTCCTGCAATGCAAATCAAACAGGATTGAGAATAATCACGATTTTTATTACAAATATGATGTAATTAACTTTCTTTATTACGACAACGTGACTTACTGGGTCAATGGTACAACTGATTGGGTGTTGAAGAGCACGAACCGATGAGCTTGGATCCACTCGATATGGTTGAGATCAAATGACGTGCCTTCCCCAATAGGGCCTTCATTTATCTGCTCCGACTTGCTAAAAGTCGTTTGGACATCATCGTTTAGATATGCCGCACAAAAATTTATGCACTCATCCATCAAATATCCTTTCGCTATGGATGCCTCGGGTCGAGCTTTGTTCCGCACATACCTCTTCAATGTGTTCATATATCGCTCGATCGGATACATCCACCTAAATTGGACAGGGCCACCAAGCCGGGCTTCTTCAGTTAGGTGTATAGTCAAGTGAACCATTACATCAAAAAATGCCGGCGGAAAAATTTTCTCTAGATGACACAGTGTCAAAGCAATCCTGTCCTGCAGACCCTTTAAATCTTCTGTACGGATTACTCTGTAACACAACTGCCTGAAGAAATTACTGAGCTCGATCAACGGCTGCACAACATTATTAGGCAAACATGTCCTTACTGCTATAGGCAACAACTGTTGAAGCAGGACGTGGTTGTCATGACTTTTCAAACCCTGTAACGTCCGTTCGCTCCTGTTGACTCGCTTCGAAATATTCGAGCAATATCCATCAGGTACCTTCACGCCTTTCAGAATTAACAAGAACGCATCCTTCTCCTCCTTGCTCATGGTGTACTATGCAGGTGGCATGTATGCCCTGTTGGACTCTCCCGGCTGCAAGTGCAATGGAGTTCTCAATCCCATCTCCTGCAAATCACGTCGAGCATTAGCATTATCCTTTGATTTCCCTTTAACACCAAGGATCGTCCACAATATATTATCGCAAACATTTTTCTCAATGTGCATGACATCCAAGTTGTGCCTGAGTAAGTTGTCTTTCCAGTAGGGCAACTCATAGAAAATACTTTTCTTCTTCCAATTATGGGTTCGGTTCCTATTTGCACCAGAAATAGATTGTAGCGGGGGGCTAACAGATCCTGAAAGTCATATACTGTTCGAATTTGCTCCCGCTCCATCTGGGCCAGCAATTCGACCCCGGACATTGCTCGTGGTGCCGGACCGAACTCCCGAGTGCCGTCAAACGAGACTCTGTCCTTCCTAAACCTATGCAACGGAGGTAGGAAGCGTCTATGACCCATGTACGCCCACTTTCTACCATACTTTAGCCAAGTTGACTTCTTGCTCTGATTGCAACAAGGGCATGCGAACTCTCCTTTCGTGCTCCAACCAGATAAGTTGGCGTACGCCAGAAAGTCGTTAATTGTCCATAGTAATGCTACCCGTAGTTTAAACATTTCATTTCTTATTGAGTCAAATGTCATCACACCATCAGTCCATAATTCATTAAGCTCTTCAATCAATGGTTGCATATAAACATCTATTTTATCCCCGGGACCCTTAGGTCCGTCAATCAATGTCGATAGGATGACAAAAGGTTGCCTCATGCACAGCCAAGGTGGAAGATTATATGGAACTAACAGTATAGGCCACGTACTGTGAGTTGCCCCAGTCATGCCTGAAAATGGGTTAAATCCATCAGCCGCCAAACCAAGCCGTACACTGCGAGAATCGACAGCGAAATCAGGGTGTCTTCTATCAAAATCCTTCCACGCCGGAGAGTTTGTTGGATGGGATAAGTTCCCATGATCCCCCCTGTTCTCGGCATGCCAAGTCATTAGTTTAGAGATCTTGGATGACATGAAAAATCTCTTCAATCGTGGCTTAAGTGGAAAGTAGCGCACTTGCTTTGCAGCAACAAGCTTACCATGATTTGAACTACCCAAATGATTCTGCCGAGTTTGGATAGTACCAACATTCTTCCATCTCGAAACACCACACACGGTACACGAATCGAGGTTACCATTCTCATTCCGAAACAACATGCAACTATTGGGACATGCATCCAGAGTTTCGTATGTGAAGCCCAAATTCTCAGTTAACTTGCGTGCCTGGTAGTATGATTCTGCAAGCTTAGCTCCCGCTGGTAAAACCCTACGGAGTAACTGTAGTAGCATGTCAAATGACGTATCTGACCAGTGATTCAACGCCTTCAAATGTAACAACTCAACGGTAAATGACAATTTACTGAACTCCTGACATCCAGGATATAATTCTGTCTGCGCATCATCGAGTATTTCAAAATATCTCAATGACTCATCATCTGCACCCGAGCGGGGACTAGTTCCACCCGTCAGATTAATACCGGCACCGTTGTCTTCATGTGTCAATCCACATGCGATATCAGCTAGCATCGTGAGCATTGGATCAGCTTCCTCTGCAACCTCGGCCTCCACCTCAACGGTTTCTTTCGGACGAGAGGCGGTATACTCTTCCCCATGGAGAGTCCAGAATTTATACTGCTTCAGGAACCCATTACGGATCAGGTGCTCTCTGACAACCTCCCGTGTATAGTAATACCGGTTAGCACACTTCCTGCAAGGACAACTAATGTACCCACTGGGAAACCCACTGGTGAATGCAATAAACTGATTAATCCCCTCCACATACTCCGGGGACATCCTATTCGGCAAATCAATCCAACTCTTATCCATCTCACTTAGAGTGTCTGTGGAGTCCCAAGAGGAAAAAAATGTCATTACTATAAAATGTAGTGCCATATGCAAAACACCTAGTCTTAAACTTTACCTCCTCATTACAGGGTGGTTAGTCTTATCCCATTCGAGAATACACGATCCAACTTGCACTCAACAACTCAATGCCGTTGTCCCCTAATTAGATAAAATTTCGGCAGCATGTCCGCGTGATTCTCCAAGTACACGATACACAGACGACATCAGTCGTACCCTGTGTACGCACCCGGAGAACAACAGGACGTCAACCGAAACTTCATCTAACACAGGACAGTACATGAGTTGTTGAATACAGGATGGATAATTGCATTCCCAAACTGTCCATACTGGACAATTCAAGAATCGCGTACGTCAATCCCCGCACGTTCATCGAAAGGACAACGAACCTGGTCAAAGACTTAATCCGTTACCTAAGGATGACCAAACAGGTGGCGTACGAGATTCTTAAACGGGTCTAAGTTTCACTAATATATGCAAATGAATAAAATAAAGTGGTTCTCAATGTCTGTTTGTTTTCTAACTTAGAATAAAGTATTTAGATGTTAGATTGGGCCTAGACAAGATTAGGGGTTTTATTGTAGTTACTAATTGAACTAATTAACTCTTATTAATTAACTACTGCTGCTTGTGTAATTAATTACTATATTATTCGGTAAATTACCTAGAAACAATATTATAATGTTATTGTTTGACCTATTTTTCTTATCGTATTCGTATTGGATTACACTGGGCCCAAGCAAGATGTTGGATTGGGCCCAGGCAAGATTAGGGGTTTTATTGTAATTACTAATTGAACTAATTAACTCTTATTAATTAACTACTGCTGCTTGTGTAATTAATTACTATATTATTCGGTAAATTACCTAGAAACAATATTATAATATTATTGTTTGACCTAATTTTCTTATCGTATTCGTATTGGATTACACTGGGCCCAAGCAAGATGTTGAATTGGGCCCAGGCAAGATTAGGGGTTTTATTGTAGTTACTAATTGAACTAATTAACTCTTATTAATTAACTACTGCTGCTTGTGTAATTAATTACTATATTATTCGGTAAATTACCTAGAAACAATATTATAATATTATTGTTTGACCTAATTTTCGTATCGTATTCGTATTGGATTGGACTGGGCCCAAGAAAGCCCAAGAAAAATGTTGGATTGGACCCAAGCAAGATTAGGGGTTTCTTCTAATTAGAGTTAATTGGAGTTAATTATTGTTATTCAAAAAAATAACACTTCAATACATTATACGAAGATCAAATATACAACAAATAAAATAATACGATACAAATTAAATAAATTAACAATAGATATTACGAACAATTCAATATTTACTCATTATAACATAAATTAAACTATGATTTCAAATAATAAAAGTATTTTCAATCATTTGGGTAACCAGCCATTACAATATTAATTGAAACAATCTAATTTAACCTAAATTAATTATATTATCAATATTCTAATTCGTTATTTAATATTTTAACTAATATAAATATTTAATGAACCTAAAAATTGTAATTTAATATTATTATTTACCTAATCTAACTATTTTTAGTATTATTGTTTAATTCAAAATACATTATTGTTTAAGTATGATATTTACATTCATGAAAATTTTATAAAATAAGAGAATTTACATACAAGTGAAAATTATTATTAATTTTTTTTTTTTGTCTTATGCGTCGATTCTTATTTAAAAGTATTCTTTTTATGAAAAAAAGTAATATGTTTAAAAGTTTACAAACTTTATTGTATTTAATTTATTAAAAAATCTATCAACTTTTACTAACTTTTTATACTTTTTTCAAACTATATATTATTTTTACATTAAACTATATATTAATTCTCATATTTTTAGTAGTATTATCTAACATTATAAATATCATAATATAATTTAATTTCCGTAAGGTAAGTTAATCAATTTATTTATAAAAATTACCATATTGAGTGAAGATGTTAGCATTGCTTCAAAACTCTCCTCTACCCTTTGTCATTTTTTGTTTTTATAAATTACAAAGTTAATTTCATAGTGAAGAACAATTAAATTTTGTTTTCACTCTCGTTTTTCTTTTCTATTATAAATATTTTATTAATTTCAATACTTAATCTATTTTTGTTGCATCACATAAAAAATGAATTATAGGTAGAGTTGAATATATATATATATATAGCGGGAGAGAATTTTTTAGTAATTTTTACTTTTTTTGACATTTGGTAACTCCTTAAAAGTTACTAAAAAATTTTGAAATTTTTTTCAACATTTTTACTAAATAATTAAAAGCTTTTAAAGAATTCTTATTTTTACATACATAAAAAATGATATTTATGTATGAAAATTTTTTATTAAAAAAATTTATATTATAATTTGATTCCTCTAAAATTTTTAAAAATAATTAGTCTTATTAGAAAAAAAAAACTAATATTGGTATATATAAATTTTGAATTAAAAAAATTTAAGTTATAAATCAATCTCTTTAAAATTTAGTCAATTACCAAAAAAATCTCCTTAAAATTTTATTTCTCTTAGTTGTTATATGATAGTGTTTAAATGGTTAAAAAAATAAATTAGTGAAAAAATAACACGTGACAAAATTTAATTGAAAGATATTAAAAATAGTTAATAAAAATTTTTAATATTTTTAATAAACTAAACACTCCTATATAATCTAAAATTTAAAATTCAATTGATTATACTATTTGTATATATATTATTTTATGTTTATTCATTAATATAATTTTTTAAGCCCAAGTTTAACGCCCCAAAAAAATAGCTCCCAGGCCAAAAATTTGACTTCATCTATGAGGATTGATGTGACAAAAAGTCACATGCATAATTTTCCAAGTATCACATATAATTTTCCAAGTATCCAAAAAAATTTTCCAAGTATCACAAGATGTTAATTTTTTATTTTTCAGCCCAAGTGGTCACATTATTATATTTCTTCTAAGTTATTATTTTATAATATATTTTACCTATCATATTAAAAATAGTTATTTAAATTATAAGAATTTAAATATTCATTATATTTTTATAATTTTAATCTTAATAATTAAATAAAAAATTAAATAAGTATTTTTTTTCATTTTATTCTAACGTTCTAATTCTATCTTCAGAATTTTGAAATTCTGAGAATTTCAAAGTATCCTCAGAATTTAAAAATTATTGAATTTTAATTCAAAATTACAGATACAGCTATATTATTTAATTAAAAAAATTTAAATTAATTTTAATCATTAAATTTTAATTTAACGGTATAACTTGCAAATCATGAAATTTACATAACTCCCCCAAATCCTTTAAATTTATCATCTATACTGGCAACTTTTGGAGTACAGTAAAATAATACAAAATTTTATAAATTTCTACAAATACAAATTACAACTTTTGGAGTACACTAATAAGCCAAGTTTATTTAAACCATCAAATCCTTTATTTTTTAAGTGGATTATAATAATCAATTTTACACTAATATTTAAATAATTAAATATTTTTGAATAATACTATGTATTTATGGTGCAAATTTTGTTTTATTTCAATTTATTTGTTTAATATTTAATAACCGCGATTGTTATTTGAATTAATTAATTTAAAATTATTAAATTATGTGAATATTTATTACAAAATTATAACATAATTTAGTTATTTGTTTAATAAACAAAATTTAAAAGTTAAAGGCACTACACCTTAACTAGGTGCGTTAACTATCAAAAAAAACAAAAAAAACTAGGTGCGTTGACTTGAAAATAAATGAGTCAAACCCACATTGAACAAAGGGAAAAAAAAAAATTATGGACAAATTCTAATTTGCCTTATAAATGAAAGAGAAGTTCTATACATTTTTTTTACGCACTGCACAAAACACAACAATTTTTCCCACTAACTAAATTTTTCTTCTAAAATCTCTTTTTCTTTCTTCCAACATACCAATTTTATAAAATAAAATTAAAAATAGAATATTAAAAAAACAGCAAATAAAAAATACAGAAAAAAACAGCAAACAAAAAAAAAACAGAAAAAAAAACAGCAAATTAAAAAAAATTAAAAACAACAGCAACATACATAAAAAAAAATATTACACAGTACGCACATGAAATAAACAATTTAACGAGTAACTAAAATAAAAAAAATTAAACAAACAATAATACATACATGCATGTATAGATAATCATCAAACCCCCAACCACAAAAACAAAAAAAAATTATTTACATTTATCTAACAATAAACATAAAAATACAAAAATAGAAAAAAAATTTCAAACTAAAAAAAAAAATCCAAACCTGGTACGGTGTAGTGTTGCCTTAACCTAAAAAAAAACTACAATAAACAAAAAAAAAATATTAATGCATGTTTATTAGAGAGAGAGAGAGAGAGAGACAAACCTCCGGCGACGGCAGGCCACCTCCGGTCCGGCACGGCAAAGGGGGGAGAGAAGACGGCAGAGGGGGGAGAGAAGAGAGAGCGCGGGGGAGGGAGAGGAAAAAAAGGGAGGGAGGGAGAGGAAAAAGAGGGAGGCGTTCTGCCCAATATAATTAGAGAATCAGCGACCGCTTAAAGCGGTCGCTAATACGGTCGCTAGAACGGTATTAGTGACCGCTTAAACCGGTCGCGCGAATTTTTCCGTCGTCGATACCTTGCCGCACGGGATTAGCGGCAGCGGTTTAAGCGACCGCCTTAAGCGGTCGCTAATACAATTATAAGCGGTCGCCCGAGGTTCCACTCGCCAATTCCCCAATCTCTAGTAATGAGTCTTGGTATAGCTGTTCATACACCTCTTCAACATCTACTTCCTTATCTGAATTTTCTTCAACTTCATTTTCGAAGGATTCTTCTTTCTTGCTCTTAGAAGATGATGACTCTGTTGAATTTAAGGGAACACTAGCTCTAACCATGAATGCAGTATAATTCTCTGGAAAATCTTCTGAAGAAGAGGAAGTCTCGACTGATCATCAGAATCATCAAGAGTTACATTGAGAACCTTTTTCTTATTTCTACAGTCCTGAGCAATGTGACCGTAACCCTGGCACTCGTAACACTTTACGCCCTTAGATTTGTTCTCCTTCTTCTTCTTTTCTGAAGATTTCTCTACTTTGTCTCTCTCATTCTTCTTCGTGTTTCCTTGCTTGCTATTTTTCTTTTTGAAGAATTTCCTAATTTTTTGGTATAAATAGCAAATTTTTCAAAAGAGGGATTGACTCATCATTACTTGAGGAGGGCACATCTTCCTTAACAGATTTCAGCGTAACACCCTTCATCTTCTTGCGTTTTTCATATTGGCCTCATACGTTTGTAGAAAGCCAACCAAGTCTTCTACCCTCATTATATCCACATCCCTGGCCTCCTCAATGGTTGTAACTTTAGCTTGAAAAGACATCGGTAGGGAGCGAAGAATCTTACTTACAATCTTTTGGCTTGGAATTTGTTCTCCAAGGTTGAAGCTGGTGTTGATAATATTGCTCAACTTCACATAAAAACTATTAAAAGATTCATCTTTAGACATCTTCAAGCTTTCAAACTCTGAGGTTCTTCTCTGCAACTTGGACTTCTTAACAGTGGAATTCCCTTCGTGAGTCAATTCGAGAATTTTCCAAGCCTCCTTAGCAATCTCACAACTTGAAATTCTTCTAAACTCATCGGCAGAGACTGCACAGAAAATAATGCTCAGGGCTTTGTAGCTCCATTCTGCCTTTTCCTACTTTGCCCTAGTCCACATTTCCATAGGTTTTTCTACTACTACGTTATCAATAGAATGAGTTGATTTTACCCAACCTTTTTCTATGGATAGCCAAAGATTGACATTCAATGAGATCAAGTGCGCTCTCATACGAACCTTTCAGTAGGCATAGTTGGTGCCATCAAACCACGAGGATCTAGTACTCGAACCGCCTTCTCTAGGAGGATCCATCAGCAAATACTAAGATCACGTTTTGTTCTCAAAAATGCACTAGCTTTGATATCAATTGAAAATACGTAATTCGCTGCTAAAAGACCCCAATCAAACAATCATACACATAAGAATGAAGAAGTTAGGATAGAAGGAACGAGGAAACCCACACAGGGAGACCTCAAATAAAACTTTCACTAAATAAACGTTGGTTACAAACCCAAACTCTCGATAGATCCACTTCTCGACTCTATACTCTGTTGACGTTTGCTCGAATCCTCGATTCACCAACACCTTTAGTGAAAGCCCTTCGACTCCTCAAAGGCACGATACTGGCTCCTCAGTAGCTTTGCTGAAACCACAGCGTGCTGAATCTTCAGCATTCACAAACCTCAAACCCGAACTCCCTCGGATTGAAAACGAAACATGTTAGCTAAGTAATGGAGAGAATAATTGAACTTTCAAGCTTTCAATCTCATGTGTATTCTCTCTCTATCTGACCCTGACGACGTCCAGAAGATATATATAAGGAAATGGAGGTGACTAGGGCTCGAAACAGACTGGAACTGGCTGAAATAATACACCTCACGGGAAGCCCTTCCCGCGGCCTTCCCGCGAGTTAGAGCGGACTTCCTGCACAGCTTAATCTCCAATTTCAGCTATCGGGATTTTCCAGCACCAAACTGCGGCATTCTTGTGGAATTCGGGTCTTGATACTTGTTTGACTTTTTTTGGACTTCCAGCCATTTTGGAAACTGTTTTACTGAGGCCTTTTAGACTTCTATTTGACTTAAGACTCTAGTGCCTTGGCCTACACTAAGTCTAAACAAACAAACAATTCTATTTGATCATGGATTGCCAATTTACAACATTTGGACTTAACAGAATTTATTTAGTCTTAATCTCAATTAATTAGTAAATTAATAAACTCAATAAAATATTAGTTAGTTTTAAGTTAATTGCATTAAAGGAATAACGTGGCAAGCTATGTATTACACACACGTGTATATGTGTAAAAGGCCATAAATTAGCCATGCAACGTGGAGGCTAGTGGAAGGTGGGAAAAACGTGATGATTGCTGTGCTGGCAAACATTTTGCTTTGCCCCAAGTTAACTTATATATATACACACATATATAGAAATATATGGGGGTGTTTTGTCTGAAAGAAAACTGAGAAAAGAAAGAGAGAAAGAGAGAGATAGAAGGAAAAAAGTGAGGACTTAAGTTTAGGAATAGTAGGGCTTTGGTATTTCCGAGGTTGTGATCATCGTAGCGGTGTCGGATCGTGGCAATTTGGCCCAAGATAGAAGATACGAAAGAGCGAAATTTCTAACCTTTGGGGTTTCTTCACAATTTTTTTTTCTTCGGATTTGAGATAGAAGATTTATTCTCATCATTGAAACTTAGTATTTTATATAAAAGCATGACATAAATATATAATTCTTTGAATGATTATTATGACACTACCAGAGAATGTAGAATGAGGGGATTGAACTTTACGGGGTTTGAAATTTCAAAGATTCTAAAACTTGCTGGTAGTTATATGGGTATTAATATTGATTATATATTTTCAAAATTCATGCCATCAGGTTGAAGTGTCAGTGTTGTATTATAAAGGTGGTGTAGGGATATAAGAGTGGAAATGGGTTATTGTTAATATTATAAAGATATGTGCACTTACATGAAAAATATTTTGAGGTGGTACAAGAGTGGCAACGAGTTATAAGGATGGAAAGGGAATAGCTTAGTATGCTCTTTTTCACTACTTATTATATGTTGAGATGTCATAAGGATGGTAAGGTGTCATAAAGGTGGAAATGGAGTAGCCTTGTATAATCATTTTCACTGTTTATTATATGTTGAGGTGTTATAAGGGGGGCAAGATGTTATAAGGGTGGAAAAAGAGTAGCTTTGCATACTCATTTTTACTGTTTATTATATATTGAGGTGTTATAAGGTGAAAAGGAAGTATCCTTGCATGCTCATTTTCACTACTTATTATATGTTGAGATGTTGTAAAGGTGGTAAGGTGTTATAAGGTGGAAAGAAAGTAGTTTTGCATGCTCATTTTCACTGCTTAATTATTTAATTTGTACTATTGTCATCTGATTTATATAATAATGACAGTTATTATGAGCACTTAGTTTATGTTTTTATATGAAAATACTTGTTGAAATTATTTGAATATTTTTCTTATTGGGTTTAGCAGCTCACCCCGTTTCATGGGTTTTTTTACATAGAGAAGCCGTCTGATAGCAAAAATAGAGGCTGACAGATGTTAGCGGCCGACCAAAAGCAGCGATTAAATGCTAGTATAAAGTTTGGCACATGTTATATTTTTTTAGATAGCTAAAGTAGGAAGAAAGTTATGTAATAAGCTTGCATAATAAGTAATTATACTTCAATCTTTATGTTAAAACTCGGGGTGTGACATTCCTCTTCCCATGATGAAAGGTAAATGCTTTTACTAAACCACAACCCTTTGTACCTGTGTATCATTGTTGTGGCATCAAAGAACGTATTCGCCCCAATTGTCACAAACTATATGAGCTTCCTATAAACTATGTAATTCTTTTTTTAAATTCAAAATCTTAGAGTTCCCGTGACAAATAGATTTTTCAAGCCTTTTTTGACTTTTCTGAAAATACTTTTGAAAATCCACATCAATTTCAAAAACCTAAAAATTTAAATTTTTCAAAACTTAAATATAAAACGTTTTCAAAGAAAATGAATTCAAATTTTAATGAAATCAAGGACGTGAGAAAAATATTGACAAGGCCACTTTTCTAAAAATGAGTGCTATTTGGGTTTGAAAATCTAATTTAAATGTTTTGTTATGCAAATAGCACTAAAAGCTTTAAATTCTAACATGTGGTACCTTGACGGTTGATGTTCAAATCACGTGTAGTAATAAATCTTTATTTTCAAAACTTGAAACCTATGAGGATGGTGTAGTGAATTTTAGGGATGGTAGCACATCGAAGGTAATGGTAAAGGTGAAATTAGGTCCACGGTTTTTAAATGCTTGAAAAATGTTTTGTACGTCGAGCAACTTAAGGCACACCTTAGTAGCATTAGTTAATTATATGATGCTGATCAGGTTGTCTGCTTTTCCAAAACTGAATGCAATATTTTCAATAAAAATGGACAACAAGTTTTGCATAGTGTTTGCACAACTAGTAATTGCTATGGGGTAGCAAACGTTGAAGGTTTTATCTGTAATACTACCACCCTAGATGAGACAGATTTGTGGCATTAAATATTTAGACACATGAACTTTAACAATTTAAATAAATTGTCCAAATCTAAACTCATTAGGGGTCTACCTAAATTAAAAAGGCATAAAAATGATGTGTGTGGTCCTTGTCAATTAGGCAAACAATTTTCTAGTCCAAATAAAAAGGTTAAATCTATTAGAACTTCTCAACCACTCAAGCTTGTTCACATGGATTTAATGGGACTCATATGCATTAAAAGTCTTGGTAGTATATATATTTGTTGCTGTAGATGTTTACTCTAGATTTTCTTGGGTAAATTTTCTATGTTAAAAATCTGATACTTTTGAAACTTTTAAAGCCTTATGTTGATACAGTAAGAAAAGTAGCATGTGATTGGATGCATCACAAGAATCAGAACTGACCATGATAGGGAATTTGAAAATCAAAAGTATACTGATTTTTATGATGACAATGGGATAAAGCATGAGTTCTTAGTGTAAAGACCCGTAATTTTTGACTTTTTTTATTTTAAATTTATAATATTTAAAATTTTAATATTTTGGACCACCATTTATATTTCATGTAGGTGATTTGGTGTTAATTTATTTTTCTGTTGTATGCATTAATGTGTGCTTCATTATGTATGTAATTATATTCATCAGTAGAGAGGGGAAGCGTTGATAGTTTGTTTATTTATTTGTGGGGAGGCTAAGAGTTGGCAGGTTATGTGGGAGTTAGAGAAAGTATTAAGGAGGGTTTTATGAGTTCATTCATCTAAATAAGAGAGAGGGGGACTCTTACGTTGTTTTAAACCTTCACTATCTATGATCTTCCACCAAGAAAAAAAATTCTGTATTTTTTTATTTTGGCCTCTCAAATTTAAGAGAGAGGGCGAGAGAGAGATCATGCTATCGGTTGTACGTTGATAAAGATCGTAGAGAGATTTTTGGAAAACGCGTAATTGGCGTTTTAAAGAGGATTACCGGATCGTGTTTAAGGCCAACTTGAGTTGGTGTTAATTGCTTTATACACCGATCGTCTACGTGTGTAGTGAGGTAGGTGGGATTGTGTTTATTTGATATATTTTTTTTATCATGTTATATATATATGTGTGTGTGTGTGTGGGTGGGTGTGCAAGTGATGAAAAACCTATTCTATGAATTGATTCTTGATTATGCATGTGAAATTTTGGAACTTTCATACTGAAATGGGTATCTTGTTTTCTCATAAAAATCATACTTAAAGATTGATTTAATTTATGAAAATTTTATATGTTAAATTAGACATATAGAAACGTTTCCTGTAAAAATTTTATAATTTTTGGAATTTAAATGAATTTATTAAAAATAGTCAAACTTGACTGATTGGTTGGGATTTCTGTACCTAGATCAGCACACTGTTTTTATATAAAATTCATACTTAGAGGCCGAATTAATTTTTGATATTTTTATATATGGGAGTACATATCCAAAATAGTATCCAGTAAAAATTTCATATTTGTTTTAGTTAAAATAGATTTTATAAAAATCGTGAAGTTTGACTGTTTGTTTTAATTTGCTGTGCTGATAGGAGGTTGATTTTTGGTATAAAAACGATACCTAGAGATTAAATTAATTTTTAAAAATTTTATATATGAAAATAGACATGTTAGAGATTCTACAGTAAATTTTTTATAAATTTTTCAGTAATATTTTATTTTATAAAAATATTGAAACCTGACTGTTTGGTTTACGTTGCTGTGCTTACAACAGTCAGATATTTGGTATAAAAGGTATAGATAAAAGTTGATATAATTTTTGAAAATTTTTATATGTTAAACTAGATATATGAATGAGCTTTCTGTAAAAATTTCAAAACTTTTGGATTTAAAATGTATTTTATAAGAATCATGAAAGTGAGCTGTTCTGTATGGTTCTAATAGAAATACCCATTTAGTATTTTTAAAATCTGTATTATATGGCTTTATGAATAAATTTTAAATCTTGTTTTTATGAAACTTGACTTAATTATAAGTATTTTAGGCTTTTGAATTAGTGTAAAATATTTTATTTTCTATTTTTTTATGAATTATCAAACTTTATGTCTTGAATCCTTCATTGTCATGACATACTTGATATAAAATTTTATTTACCAAGCTAGCTGCATATATATATTCCTAAATATGGTTGTATGATATTTATTTGATAAATCTTGTATGAGAATATTTTTATGAAAGGGCAACATGAAACTTAGGCCCAAAACACATTCACACTTAATAAAACTTATAAAGTAAAGGGAAGAACACACAAAAATCAAATTAGGAAGAACTTTTGTGTATGTTGTGCTATTAATAAAAGGAATTACTTGAGATTTGATTTTTGGGTTATTGGGGTCATTAAGGGTACTAGGAAGAGTGGGTTCTAGAGCCCAAGGGTTGAAAGCCCCAAAACCTGCATAGGGTGGTTAGCATAACCAGTAGGCTAGAAACCTACGAAATATATATACGGCTTATTCTAGCGTATATTTAGTACCGGGATTGCGGGACCGGTTTGCCTACTAAGGCAAACGAGTACATTTGGGACTGCGGGACCAAATGTACCCCATGATTGAGGTCTGGGGATGTGATGAGTACATTTGGGACTGCGGGACCAAATGTACCCCATGATTGAGGTCTGGGGATGTGATGAGTACATTTGGGACTGCGGGACCAATTGTACCCCATGACTAAGATCTGGGGATGTGATGAGTACATCTAGGACTGCGGGACTAGTTGTACCCCATGGCTTAGGCTTGGGGATTTATTTTAGGTTTAGTTCTGAAGCCACAGACTAAACTTGCAGAGTACCTAACCCATAGTATGATATTGATGTGTGGTGATGTGAATGAAGTGATATGATATATTTATAGCATGAGACTGCGGGATCATGGCTAAGTAACTTTACAATTTGAATGTTATGATTGAATATGGATATTTTGAAAATTATAAGATTTTATATTTTATTCTTATTAATCAGTGTTAATAATTTTGCATGGTTAAGAAATTATATGTTATAACCACTTTTAGAGCACACGTGGAATTTAGTGCTCACCACCTACTACAGTTGGTAATGCAGGGGTTGATGCTCGTGATGGACCAGTGGGTTAAATAGCCGTCTTGGGTTGTTATAGATGGATGATTTATTTTATTTTACATTCCAACGTTTAAATTTTAATGTAATGGAGTTTTGATTCGGGCCCATATTTGTGGTATGGTTTTGTAGCCCATTCTTAAGGCATTTTAAAGGTATTTTGGATATTCAAGAGATTGAATAATATTACTTTAATTAGTTTCTACTCTGATATGGTACATTTTTCATGGTTTGATATTTATTTTTGGGTTTTGTTCCCACGTCCCCGGTTGTGGATTTCGGGGCGTGACAGCTTGGTATCAGAGCCTAGGTTTAGTAATACTTAGGGACAGTGGGAATTTCTTTTCTTTTTATAGTTTTGGGGTTATGTGTTATAAAATGTGTTATGTATGATTTAATTTTTGGGGCCTTAAAATTTCAAACTCTAAATTTTGTTTTTTTTTACTTCTAGCTTGATGGCACCGAGAGTTGCGCTAGTTGCTAAGGGCAGAGGACGTGGGTGAGGATTTCTGTTTTTTTTCTTAGGGGGTACTTCTCACTCACCCAATCGTTTTAGTTGAAGATGATCATCAAAGGTGATCCCCTCATGCTTGCTCACAGCGTAGTAGACGTGTTTTGCATGAAGACAGAGGCAATGCATCTTTTCATGTTTAGGCTTAGCCAATAGCCTATGCTTGTTGGTGTGGCAGCGTGACAGCTTGGTATCAGAGCCTAGGTTTAGTAATACTTAGGGACAGTGGGAATTTCTTTTCTTTTTATAGTTTTGGGGTTATGTGTTATAAAATGTGTTATGTATGATTTAATTTTTGGGGCCTTAAAATTTCAAACTCTAAATTTTGTTTTTCTTTACTTTTAGCTTGATGGCACCGAGAGTTGCGCTAGTTGCTAAGGGTAGAGGACATGGGCGACCTAGGGTCACGGGGTTCAAGCTAGTCGTGGCCGTGGAGTTCAGGCTGGTTTAGGCCGTGGTGCCCTAGTTGAGGGGGTACATCCCGAGTTGACCCGTGAGCAGAGGTCTAATGCTGGTGCAGGGTTTGAGGTTCCGCTAGGTGTGGCTCCAATGCCACAACAGGAGGAAGTGCAATTTGGATAGCCTTCGGTTCAGACACCAGGGGCATTTGATCCTACCACTTTTATACATCAGGTGGCAGCAGCCATGGCAGTGCTAGCAGGAAGTGGAGCATGAGTGGGACCTCTACCAGCTTCTAGTCAGTCAGCGGGTTCTTTGGAGCGTTTCAGGAGGATGAAGCCTCCTAGCTACAACGGAGCGCCAGACTCCAATGTTGCAGAGGGTTTTCTTAGTAAATACGAGAAAATTCTCAAGGCTCTTCAGATCACAGATATTCAGACGAGGATTTCACTCGTCACTTTTCAGTTCACTGGTGATGCTGCTATGTGGTGGAGCTCTGTAGAGGGTTCACAGGATGTGGCAGATTTGACTTAGGAGAGATTCAAGAATTTATTTCGTGAGCACTTTCTCCCTATCGCTCTCAGGGATGCGAAGAAGGACGAGTTTATGGCCTTGACTCAGGGAAACATGACAGTGTTGGAGTATGAGCGTCGATTTGCTTCTCTCTCCACTTATGCTCCAGAACTGGTATCCACAGAGAGATACCGGTACAGACGATTTGAGAGGGGTCTACGAGTAGGTATCAGGAGTAGGGTTGTCCCACTGGGGTTGGATGATTACAAGATCTTGACTGGTCGAGCTATGACCATTGAAAATGACCTAAATGATGTCAAGATGATGAATGAAAACAAGCCAAGTAAGAGTATTGTTCCTCAGTCAGCTAGCGGGCACAAGAAAAGGAACAGGGAGGGACCCAGTGATTCCAAGCCACAACGTTTCCAACAGAGAAGTGTGGCTCCCACTCAGACAACTAGCAGGGTACAATATCAAGGGCCAATTGTGTGCCATATATGTAATCAATCGGGGCATAAGAAGTATCATTGCCCACTGAGGAATGCACCGGCCAGAACTGAGCAGCGGTTTGAGTCACGATTTGAGCAGAGGTTGGGATTGCTGACGTGTTACTCTTGTGGACAACAGGGCCATATCTCTAAAAACTGCCCTCAGGGTAATAGTACAGCAAGATTCCAACAACCGACACAATCAGTTTAAAGTAACAGGCCGGCAGCATCATGGTCTTTCCAGAATCAGTTTTGACATGAACCACAGGGTGTTACCCAAAGTTTTCAGAGGACAGCTCAAGGTGGTCTGCAGCAAGGGCAGAGAGGCGGAAGGCCACCAGCAGCTCCCACTCAGCGGAGGGTATTTGCCATAGTACCAATCGATGGACCTGCTGAGCCCATTGTGGCTAGAGGTACATTTACAGTTTTCTCCTCACATGTTGCTGTCATGGTAGATACGGGAACTTCACATTCATTCATATTTGAGAATTGTGTGTCTGCACTTAAATTATCTGTTGGATACTTGTCACCACCTTTACATGTTGAAACCCCAATCGGGGGATACTCCCAGTTGGATAGAGTTTGTCAGGGTTGTGTGATAGCAGCAAGGATGGAGACCTCAGCAAATTATTATCAGTTCTCGCATGATTTTATTGTGCTAAAAATGGACAGTTTTGATGTGATGCTCAGGATGGATTGGTTGATTGCATACCGAGCATTTATTGATAGACATGTGACCTTGCACACTCCTGAGGGGGGAGTGATAAAGTTTACAGGAGACTGCTATAGTTTTCGGACTTTGCCTTCTCTAGATGGGCAAGGACGAGTGGACCTTTGTAGTTTGTTTACCTGTTTAACAGTGAAAGATAGGGAGCAGCGTGTGGCTGAGATACCACGTGTAGTTTGTGAGTTTCCAGAGGTATTCCCGGAAGACTTGTTTGGGTTACCGCCAGAAAGAGAAGTGGAGTTTACAATTGATTTGGTTCTAGGGACTGAGCCAATATCTATTGCGCCTTATCAGTTAGCACCTGCAGAACTAGCCGAGTTGAAGATTCAGATTAAGGATTTGACCTTAAAAGGATTTATCCGACCTAGCATATCTCCGTGGGGTGCACCAGCACTGTTTGCAGCAAAGAAAGATGATACTCTCAGGATGTGCATTGACTATAGAAGACTGAACAGAGTCACCATCAAGAATCGGTATCCCTTGTCAAGGATTGATGACCTATTTGATCAGTTAAAGGGATCAGTGTTCTTTTCGAAGATCAATCTAAGGTTGGGTTATCACCAGTTCAGGGTGGGAGCAGAGGATATCCCCAAAACAGCATTTAGGACTCGATACGGCCATTACAAGTTCCTTGTTATGCCATTTGGGTTGACAAATGCTCCAGCAGTGTTCATGGATCTGATGAATCGGATATTTAGTAAATATTTGGATCAGTTTGTGGTTGTCTTCATTGATGATATATTAGTCTACTCACAATCAGAAGAAGATCATGAGAGGCATTTGCGGATTGTGCTTCAGATCTTGAAGGATAACCAGCTGTATGCCAAGCTCAGTAAGTGTGAATTTTGGCTTCGAGAGGTAAAATTTCTCGGACATGTGGTATCTGCCGAGGGTGTTGCGGTAGACTCTTCAAAGATTAATGTAGTTATAGACTGGCCAAGGCCAACAACTGTGTTCGAAATCCGTAGTTTCCTGGGATTGGTAGGATACTATCGGAAGTTTGTGTTAGATTTTTCACGACTAGCTGGGCCGATAACGAGATTGACTCGGAAGGGGGTCAAATTTGTGTGGGATGAAGCTTGCGAGCGTTCATTCCAAGAATTGAAGAAAAGATTGACTTCTGCTCCAGTGCTTGTAATTTCAGAAAGGGGTTTAGGGTATGCAGTTTATTGTGACGCTTCCAAATAAGGCTTAGGCTGTGTCTTAATGCAAGAAGGGAAAGTGGTAGCTTATAGGTCTCGGCAACTAAAGACTCATGAGAAGAATTACCCGGTGCACGATCTTGAGTTGGCAGCAGTTATTTTTGCACTCAAGAGCTGGAGGCACTATCTCTATGGGGAGAAATTTGAAGTTTTCTCTGACCACAAGAGCTTGAAGTACATATTTACTCAGAATGATCTGAATCTGAGGCAGAGGAGATGGGTCAAGTACATGGAAAACTTCAATTTTGAACTACATTACCATCCGGGCAAGGCTAACGTGGTTGCCGATGCCTTAAGCCGGAAGACCCATGCCACCTTAGCTAGTGTGGCAATGCGGGAATGGAAGTTGATGGATAGTTTGAGTGAGTTTGAGCTTGACTATCAGTAGGTGAAGAACCAAGCAGTGTTATGTTCTACGGTGATTCAGCCTACCTTACTAAGTAGAGTTGTGGAGGCCTAAGGTACTAATACTGAGGCTAATGAATACTGAGTACGGATGAGTAGTAATGAGGTCATACCTGGTTGGATGACAAGGTCAGATGGAGGATTAAGATTTCAGGGAAGACTGTTTGTGCCAATCTCAGTCCGAGATGCAGTATTGAGGGAGTTTAACCACTCCAAGTTTGTAGTACATCCTAGAGGGACAAAGATGTACCAAGATCTCCACCGACAGTTCTTTTGGCCTGGGATGAAAAGAGATGTAGCTGAGTTTGTGAGCAAGTGTTTGACTTGTCAGCAAGTGAAAGCAGAACATCAGAGGCCAGTAGGATTGCTTCAGCCATTACCAATTTCAGAATGGAAATGGGAAAATATCACAATGGACTTTGTTACTAGTTTGCCCAAGTCTCCCAAGAAGCATGATACGATTTGGGTGGTGGTGGATAGATTAACAAAGTCAGCGCACTTCTTACCGATTCGTTTGACTAACTCAATGGATAGTTTGGCTCAGTTGTACATTAGGGAGATTGTGAGGCTACATGGGGCTCCAGTGTCAATCGTATCAGATAGGGATCCCAGATTTGCATCTCGTTTCTGGCAGAGTCTCCAGCAAGCCATGGGTACAGAGTTGATGTTTAGTACTGCCTATCATCCTCAAATAGATGGGCAATCTGAACGTACCATTTAAATCTTGGAGGATATGCTTCGGGCATGCGTACTGGATTTTCAAGGTAGCTGGGAAACGCACCTTCCATTGGTAGAGTTTGCATACAATAACAGCTATCAGTCTAGTATTGAGATAGCACCTTACGAGGTATTGTATGGTAGGCCATGCAGATCCCCTATTTGCTAGGCGGAGGTTGGGGAGAGAACTTTGCTGGGACTTGAGATGGTTCGAGAGACAACAGAGAAGGTTAAAATCATCAGGCAGAGGCTTGAGACAGCGCACAGTCGCTAGAAGAGCTAAGCGGACCGGAGGCGAAGGCCATTGGAGTTTGAGGTAAGAGACCATGTGTTTCTAAAGGTCTCGCCACGTAAGGGACAGTTTCGGTTTGGCCGTAAGGGCAAGTTATCACCGAGGTTCATTGGGCCATTCGATGTGTTGGCTCGGGTTGGCGAGGTGGCGTATCGTTTGGCTTTGCCACCGAGGTTGTCTGGAGTGCATTTAGTGTTTTATGTGTCCATGTTGAGAAAGTACATCCCTGACCCATCGCATGTTTTGGATTGGGGAGAACTTGAGTTAGATTCCGATGTTTCCTACGAGATAAAGCTTGTAAGAATTGTGGACTCTCATGAGCAAGTTCTTCGAGGGAAGACAATACCATTGGTTCGGGTACTGTGGAAGCATCATGGAATAGAGGAGTCGACTTGGGAGTGTGAGCAAGATATGAGGCATCGTTATCCCGAGTTTTTTTTGTGACCTGGTTTTTCCTTCTACTGTTTTAATTTTCGAGGATGAAAATTTTATAAGGAGGGGAGGATGTAAAGACCCGGAATTTTTGACTTTTTTTTATTTTAAATTTATAATATTTAAAATTTTGATATTTTGGACCACCATTTATATTTTATATAGGTGATTTGGTGTTAATTTATTTTATGTTGTATGCATTAATGTGTGCTTCATTATGTATGTAATTATATTCATCAATAGAGAGGGGAAGCGTTGATAGTTTGTTTATTTATTTGTGGGGAGGCTAAGAGTTGGCAGGTTGTGTGGGAGTTAGAGAAAGTATTAAGGAGGGTTTTATGAGTTCATTCATCTAAATAAGAGAGAGGGGGACTCTTACGTTATTTAAAACCTTCACCATCTATGATCTTTCACCAAGAAAAAAATTCTGCATTTTTTTATTTTGGCCTCTCAAATTTAAGAGAGAGGGGGAGAGAGAGATCATGCTGTCGGTTGTACGTTGATAAAGATCGTAAAGAGATTTTTGGAAAACGCGTAATTGGCGTTTTAAAGAGGATTACTGGATCGTGTTTAAGGCCAACTTGAGTTGGTGTTGATTGCTTTACACATTGATCGTCTCCGTTTGTAGTGAGGTAGGTGGGATTGTGTTTATTTGATATAATTTTTTTTAACATGTTATATATATATATGTGTGTGTGTGTGTGTGTGTGTGTGTGTGTGTGTGTGTGTGTGTGCAAGAGATGAAAAACCTATTCTATGAATTGATTCTTGATTATGCATGTGAAATTTTAGAACTTTCACACTGAAATGGGTATCTTGTTTTCTCATAAAAATCATACTTAGAGATTGATTTAATTTATGAAACTTTTATATGTTAAATTAGACATATAGAAGAGTTTCCTGTAAAAATTTCATAATTTTTGGAATTTAAATGAATTTATTAAAAATAGTCAAACTTGACTGATTGGTTGGGATTTCTGTACCTAGATCAGCACACTGTTTTTTATATAAAATTCATATTTAGAGGCCGAATTAATTTTTGATATTTTTATATATGGGAGTACATATCCAAAATAGTATCCAATAAAAATTTCATACTTTTTTTAGTTAAAATAGATTTTATAAAAATCGTGAAGTTTGACTGTTTGTTTTAATTTGCTGTGCTGATAGGAGGTTGATTTTTGGTATAAAAACGATACCTACAGATTAAATTAATTTCTAAAAATTTTATATATGAAAATAGACATGTTAGAGATTCTACAGTAAATTTTTTTATAAATTTTTCAGTAATATTTTATTTTATAAAAATATTGAAACCTGACTGTTTGGTTTACGTTGCTGTGCTTACAACAGTCAGATATTTGGTATAAAAGGTATAGATAAAAGTTGATATAATTTTTGAAAATTTTTATATGTTAAACTAGATATATGAATGAGCTTTCTGTAAAAATTTCAAAATTTTTGGATTTAAAATGTATTTTATAAAAATTGTGAAAGTGAGCTGTTCTGTATGGTTCTAATAGAAATACCCATTTAGTATTTTTAAAATTTGTATTATATGGCTTTATGAATAAATTTTAAATCTTGTTTTTATGAAACTGGACTTAATTATAAGTATTTTAGGCTTTTGAATTAGTGTAAAATATTTCATTTTCTATTTTTTTATGAATTATCAAACTTTATGTCTTGAATCCTTCATTGTCATGACATGCTTGATATAAAATTTTATTTACCAAGCTAGCTGCATATATATATTCCTAAATATGGTTGTATGATATTTATTTGATAAATCTACTATGAGAATATTTTTATGAAAGGGCAACATGAAACTTAGGCCCAAAACACATTCACACTTAATAAAACTTATAAAGTAAAAGGAAGAACACACAAAAATCAAATTAGGAAGAACTTTTGTGTATGTTGTGCTGTTAATAAAAGGAATTACTTGAGATTTGATTTTTAGGTTATTAGGGTCATAAAGGGTACTAGAAAGAGTGGGTTCTAGAGCCCAAGGGTTGAAAGCCCCAAAACTTGCGCAGGATGGTTAGCATAACCAGTAGGCTAGAAACCTACGAAATATATATACGGCTTATTCTAGCGTATATTTAGTACCGGGATTGCGGGACCGGTTTGCCTACTAAGGCAAACGAGTACATTTGGGACTGCGGGACCAAATGTACCCCATGATTGAGGTCTGGGGATGTGATGAGTACATTTGAAACTGCGGGACCAATTGTACCCCATGACTAAGATCTGGGGATGTGATGAGTACATCTAGGACTGCGGGACTAGTTGTACCCCATGGCTTAGGCTTGGGGATTTATTTTGGGTTTAGTTCTGAGGCCACAGACTAAACTTGCAGAGTACCTGACCCATAGTATGATATTGATGTGTGGTGATGTGAATGAAGTGATATGATTTATTTATAGCATGAGACTGCGGGATCATGGCTAAGTAACTTTATAATTTGAATGTTATGATTGAATATGGATATTTTGAAAATTATAAGATTTTATATTTTATTCTTATTAATTAGTGTTAATAATTTTGCATGGTTAAGAAATTATATGTTATAAACACGTTCAGTGCACACGTGGAATTTAGTGCTCACCACCTACTACAGTTGGTAATGCAAGGGTTGATGCTCGTGATGGACCACTGGGTTAGCTAGTCGTCTTGGGTTGTTATAGCTGGATGATTTGTTTTATTTTGCGTTCCAACGTTTAAATTTTAATGTAATGGAGTTTTGATTTGGACCCATATTTGTGGCATGGTTTTGTAGCCCATTCTTAAGGCATTTTAAAGGTATTTTGGATATTCAAGAGATTGAATAATATTTACTTTAATTAGCTTCTGCTCTGATATGGTACATTTTTCATGGTTTGATATTTATGTTTGGGTTTTGTTCCCACGTCCCTGGTTGTGGATTTCGGGGCGTGACACTTAGCCCCAAAGATACCTAAGCAGAATGGTGTTATGAAGAGAAAGAATAGAATACTATAAGAGATGGCGTGCTTTATACTACATGGAAAACAACTTCTAAAGAAGTTTTAGGTTGAAGTTATGCACATCGCATGCTATATAGTAAATAGGGTGTATATTTATTCTGATAAAATAAAAGCATCCTATAAGCTGTGAAATGATAAAAAAAACCCAATGTAAAGTATTTCTAAGTTTTCGGGAATAAGTGCTTCATTCTCAAGGATAGAGAAAACCTTGGGAAATTTTGACTTCCGAAGTGATAAAGGAATCTTCTTAGGCAAATCTTCTTAGGCTATTCTTCCAATAGTTGTGCTTTTCGTGCATTTAATTTGAAAACTTGTTCTATTATGGAATCCATTAATGTTGTTGTTAATGATCATATTGATTCCATTATTTTTCAACAGGTTGAAGAAGATGATGGTCTAATGGATGAGTCAGTTGAGGCAGGTGATAAAGTTGAAGAAGAAAAAGTTGAGCTGAGAGAAGAAGAAACTCATTCTTAGTAGAAACTACCACTTAGTTGGAACCATCCTCAAGACTAAAGTTGAATCACCTAGTAAGCTAATTTATTAGAGAGGTAAATTATAGAATGAAAACACATAGACAAATAAGGAATGAGGTAACTTTTACATGTTATGTTTCTCTAGTTGAACCTAAGAATGTAAAAGAAGCTTTAATTGATGATAACTGGGCGAATGCCATGCATGAAGAGTTAAATCAATTTGTTAGACCTACTCACATTAATGTTATTAGAACTAAATAGATATTTAAAAAATTAAAATTGATGAGTTTAGTAATGTAATTAGAAATAAGGCTAGGCTTGTTACTCAAGGTTACATTCAAGTGGAGGGCATTGACTTTGATGTGACCTTTGCACCTGTTGCTCGACTCGAATCCATTAGGTTATTTTTGGCCATTGTATATTTTCTAAAATTTAAATTACACCAAATGGATGTCAAAAGTGCATTTTTGAATGGCATTGTTCAAGAAGAAGCCTATGTGAGCAATCAAAAGTTTTTGAGGACCCAAAATTTCCTAACCATATTTATAAATTGAAAAAGTCTCTTTATGGTTTGAAACAAGCACCACGTGCTTAGCATAAGAGACTCACTATTTGCTTACTTAAATCTAGTTTTGTGCATGGGAATCTTGACAAAAAAAATTATTTATTCACACTAACACTAAGCACATTTTGATTGCACAGGTTTATGTTAACGATATAGTGTTTGGGTCTATGTGTGATAAATATGGTTGTGATTTTAGTAATTTAATGTCTACACAATTTGAAATGAGCATGATGGGTGAATTGAATCATTTCCTAAGCCTTTAAGTTAAATAGGAGGATGAAGAAGTTTTTATTTGTTCGTCCAAATATGCAAAAGACTTGTGAAAAAGTTTGGTCTCTCAAATGCTAAACATGCTAGAACTCCTATGAGCACAAGCACTAAACTGCACAAGGAACCTAATGGCAAGAGTGTTGTTCAGACTATGTATAGGAGCATGATAGGGAGTTTGTTGTACCTCACGTCTAGTAGACCTAACATTGCATTTAGTATAAGTGTGTATACTAGATATCATTCTAACCCTAAAGAGTCACATATGCATACTGTTAAAAGAATTTTGAAATATGTTAATGGTACACTAGACTTTGGGATTTGGTTCACATGTGAGACAAATCCTGATTTTGTAGGATACTCTGGCACCAATTGAGCGGGTTATTTTAATGATCACAAGAGTACCTCTCATGGATGTTTTTACATTGGTAACAATTTAGTCTGATGGCATAGCAAGAAGAAAAATACCGTATCATTGTCTACTGCTAAGACTGATGCATAGCTACTGGAAGCTGTTGAACCCAACTCCTATAGATGAAGCAAATACTTACTGGCTATGGGTTGGACCGGGGCACCACTACTTTGTTTTGTGATAACATAGGTGCCATTAGTATTTTTAGAAATCTAGTCTTGCATTCTTGCACCAAACATATTGACATTAAATATCATTTCATTAGAGAGTTGGTCAAGGAGAATGTAACTTTCTTAGAGCATGTGCAAACTGAAAATCAATTTGCTAATCTTTTCACCAAACCGTTGAACGCCCTTCGCTTTGAATCTCTTAGGAAGTCTTTTGGGTATTTGCACACCTCCCTAATTCTTAAAAATAAAAGAATGATAGGAGTTCATTATTTGTTTTAAAGATATTTTATGATTTCTATCTCCTTATTTATGCATCAATCATTCAGTCAAAATTATTGTAATGGATTAAAAAATTGTATTTCCATTTAGATTAAAAAGAAGTGTTTTGATTAATTTTGTCATAATTTTGATGTGTTTCTTTAAACACTTGACTAATTTTGTATTTATTTTTCCATCTTCTTATCTATGGATTTTGAATTAATATTTGACGTATTTAAAAAATGATGATGAGCAATTAAAGAATAGTTATCCTGTCTTGGAAATGGTTACTAATGGACTAGAGTGCAGTCACTCTATTGACATATCAGTTATCAAAAGTAACCACCTGCTAGAAAAAGACAATATAGAGGAAATAGCTACCTACCCAAAAGTGTGTGAAAGTCACCAAGAACTTTAAAGGGATATTTATAAAGAAAAGAAAATTTTGGATGGTTGAAAATTAATTGATAAAATCTAAAGAAAAATAAAAAAATGCTTTCAATTTATTTGGTGCCTCAAATTTAATTTTTGATTTTTTGATTTGCTTGAGGGGAAGAATATATGCTAGATTAGTCAAACTCTCACAAGTGCACAAGCATTTGTTCGATTTTATGGCTTAATTCATCTCATGACACATTTTTTGAAATTTATTTGGAAAGATGAATTTTTGCTCATTTATATTCATACTAAGTAGAGGATTGATTTACATTTGGATATAGGTGGGATAAGATTTCATTGATATATTTCGTGAACTTCCTTATCTAATTTTTTGTTTTTATGTTCATTTCTTTTTTTGGTGCATAAAATCTGCCCTCTAGGAAATTTCCAGAGAGGCTTCCATGGAAGGTACAAGGAGGCCTAAGCCTTGAGCATTCTAATACACCCCACAGGGAGTTCGCTGAGAGTGCGCCCTTTTGGGCAATCCACGTACGATGCACGCAGGGAGCTCAAGAGGCTAACCCCCACTATATATATGCGCGATCAAGACTTGATCTTCGTTTTGCATGGCCTTCACCTTGAACCTGTGACCATCTGGTTTCTCTCCTACACATATAGTTGCATGCGTGTATATTAGGTAAGGCCTATTACATTTTTTCCTCTGTATTTTGCATTAGATGATATTTCTTTACATTTTTGCTTTTTATAGAATAATTTAAGCATCATTGTTAGGCTATTTTCTATCAAAACGTTCAAAAGATCTAAGCAAAAAGTGTCCTAGTCTTCTTCTAGGAACTGATTTCTAAATCAAAATGAGTTTTGAAATTTATTTGCAAAAAAGCACATTTAATTGGGAGAGAACTGAACCTAAATGATTTTCCTATGATCCACCCTGTATTCTAACCGTTGGGAATTTGTCACAGACATTTCTGTATCTGTGCCTTTTAAATTGGTTCAGGAATTTTACGTCAATTTTCATGAAACAGATTTTTGAAACTACTATCATTCACACCACTATGAATAAAGTTCCCATTCTAGTCACACCCAACATTATTACATCCATATTAGGGATAAAAAGACCTAGTCCCACTGAGAGGCTTACTCTGTTTTACCCCACACAAGATGGTATTTCTCCTACTAAGAAAGAACTGCCTAATATTTTGAGTGTTGTTGATGGGTCTCTACCCTCGAAGGGTGAGACATACGTGCATGGCCATTTGAAAATAGACCACTGCATGCTAAATTCGTTTGTGTCTGCATTGATTGACTCTACTTAACATTATTCTAACATAACACTGAGGAGAGGATGCATCTTGTATGCATTGTTGATGGGCATAAAGTTCGACTCGGGCCTGTTCACATTTAAACTCATTTTCATTGCCCAGCATAAAAAATGTCCTAGGGATTTACTTTATTTTGCTGTCTTAGTCACCAATATCATCAAGGCCAACTGATTCAACTTGAAAAGTGTAATCATAAACCTTGATTTTTATGCTAATTTAGATAATTTATGTTTTAATATGTTTATTTTTGTTTAATTTATGTTACTTTGTTCATTTATGTAGGTTTTAGTAGAAATTATACCAAAATAGCTTGTTGGAACGAGATACATGCCTAATTTTGACGTAGAAGGAGTTTCAAAAATTAAAAGTGGTCTTCAGCAAAGTTGTAGTTAACATCTCAAGATTTTCAGAAAGCTATTATGGGACAAAATTGGAGTTCGTTTGGGCCTTGAAAGATTACTTAAAAGTCATGACTAGAAAGCTAGACAAATCCTAATCACTGTAGGATTTGGGGCACATCTTGAGTTTCTGAGATCTAATTGAGGTGATTCAAAAGCCCAAAGTCAACTACACATTCTTAGCAACTTTCATAAAGAGTCCATGTCCAAAAACAGTCTCTATTTACCCCGAAATCAGCTTAGAAAGTTGCATAATTTAGAATTCTTCGAATGATTCAGCACGACACCCTATCATTATTTTGACAGTATCTTTTCACTCACAACTCGAATTGACTTGATTCTTTTTGAGTTGGAAAGAAGACTTGAAGGGCTACATTTGTGTTTTAGCTAAAGCCTGAATTCATTGCCTTCAAGGTCAAAATCGCATTGGGAGTTGATGACAGAAAGTTGTCAAAAGCAAGACACAAATTGAAAAGGAAATACACAGTGGTCCGGACCACATAAGGCTGATCTACACGTTTATGTTAATTTTTAGGATTTTCTTTCTTACTTATAAAATAAGAACGTGTACAGTCGTTCGGATGTACTTTTCACCTACACTTTTCTCTGTAATTTTAAGGTTAGTTTTTCATTAAAACAGATTTGCGTAGAGAGTTTTAAGTTTAGGTTTTGAAGAGTTTTTGGATTGATTGTTTTTGGATTCGAGTTTAATTCGTTGCGAAGAACGGTACGTGTTTTATTTTATTCAATAAAATTTATTTTCTTTTCGTATTATCTTTTTATTTATTGTTTTATTATTTCATCCATGTTAGATTAGATTTTTATTATTAATTCAACCCATCAATTCTGGGTGGATCTTTATTTGAATGTTGGATGTGATCAAATCCAAGCATGCAACGTAAAAGTTACATGTTAGGGTTCTTGTTCTCTAAACCTACTTTCTAATGCTTTCAAAACTTTCAAAAACTTGTGTAGTTGATCATATTTCCTTGAAATCACTGGTAACTACACAAGATTATAACTTTCTTAATACTTTGAAAACAAACGAAATAGATTTAGATATATTTTCTGGTTTTTTTTCTCTTTTGATTTTCAAAACTTTCGAAAACATGTAACCTCGATCATATTTTGTTGAAATCCCTGATGACGTTACATGATTAAAACTTTCTTTATATTTTGAAATCAAAGAAAATAGATTTAGACCAAAGAATATTTTCAAGATGATATCTTTCCGGTTTTATTTATCCTAAAAGTGATTTTAAAACCATGCTTTGGAAATTAAAGCTTTCATGATGAAATCTTTTTGGTTTACTTTTCCTAAACGTGAGCTGTAAACTGAGATAATTATCGCATCCAAACATGAAAATAAGGCATTCACGCAGATTTGTAGGTTGAATCAAGATCTTAAATTATCTAGAATGCATAGTGTTATTGCTTTCATTTTGGTTTAATTTAGTTGTTGCAATTTAGTTTATTTATTTTAGTAGTTAACAAATCAAAACTTCTCAAAACCTAAAATAAATTTTCTTTTCCTGTCTTTTAAAACGAAACCAGTAGGTAGAAGAACTTAGAAAACCCTAGTGTTCAATCTCATAGTTCCCTATAGATTCTATGTCGGTCACACCGAGTTAAAACTACACCGTACACTCTTGCACTTAAGGGTTAGTTTAGATGCACTATTTAGAAGTAGGCACCAGCCAAATTGAACTTTCATCTTCTGGCCTTGCACCTCAGCCTACTTCCATCACACGACTCACTGCTTATAAAATCTGTTAGTCAGGTTGTTGACTCCATACTTGGTGAGCTCGAGCTCGCGGAGACTAGTAGGAATCCCACCCCATCACATTGAACACTATATCACTATCCATTATTAGACTTGAGGGGGAAGTAGCAGGTATTACAGCTGATTAGGAAGCTTTAGGATTGAGGGCAATATCAAAGAATTGACAAACTAGTGCACCTCCAATTTCAAGACCCTGCACTAGCAAATTGATAATTTTGGTGCATTTGAGGATGAGTTCCACCAAGACAATGATGACAACAACACTAGATTTGGTGGCGGCAACTATGAAGGTGGTGGCTTCAGTGGTGGCAGAGGTGGTTATGATGGTAGTGATGGTTTTTATTGATCTATTTTATCTGTTTTTATTTACTTTCATTTCCCTAATTTTGTGAGCTCGTCAATCCCATATAAAAAATGGGGGGTAAAAATTTCATATTCTGTGGTTTTATATATAAAATTGTTGGTTTATATTATGTTGACTTGTGATTGTGACATTTGTACTTGAACTTGATGAAAGCTGTGTTAAGGATGGATTATGATGTTTTAATTTTTACCATATGATCTTTTGATATGTTTGTTCAAATGTTGCAGATTGATTTTGAAATTTAATTTAAGTTTTGCCATGGAATTTTCAAGGGGGAGATTGTAAAGTTTTATAATGGTAAATTTATACAAAATCTTCAATTAAATATGGCATATTTGTATGTTTCCCAATTTGAAGAGGAAAATAATTATCAAAGTCTAAAATATCTACAAGTTGTCCATATGGGTCAAACCAAAAACCTTTCAAATAGTCGTTCACACGAGGAATAACATAATAGTGTCCGGACATTGAGTCGTGCACACGATTGACATCTGGTAACCCAGGTCTGAGTTATGTTTTGATTTTTCCACGTTAATTTCAGATTAAAATCATTTCTGGTTAAATTGCTCATGCAAAGATGTTTATTTCCATTATCTATGGGTTGTTTAAGGGTTCTACATTACCTATTTACAACATTCAATACCAATTTAAATTCTATGATTATCATTTTCTCCAAATTATTTAATATGACATTGAAATCAGTAAATCAAAAACTAGACATTAATATAATCAATTTACACTTATAATTCAGTTAGACAATATAAATCATGCACTAACAACCCCCACCTCAACGCTCAGTTGAGAAGGATGAATTTGAGAAGAAATGTGATAGTAACCGACACCCGAACTAGCTTTTCTGTCACGCCCCAAATCTCGCGACCCGAGGGGTGAGTGATAAACACACATAACACGCACTAATATAACCATCCCATGATCAAAGCAATACAAAAACCTCTAGGTGAGCCCAAAACATATGATGAGATAACATAAATTTAACCTTGGCTATAGCCAGGTCACATACTTCACACATTCTTCCCATTAATACATAACTTAGGCCTTAGGGCCCTTACAACCAAATCGAATAAGTCCTCGATGTGCAATATTACAATTTCAAATAAAAATTAAACTAAGTAACCAAAAGTTTTGCTAAGTTTAGAAGGTCTCATGCATAAGCATTTCTAGTTCAACCCCATCAGCCCACCTGATTATTATGACCTATTCCTGCATCAAAATCTACAGGGATGTGAGCACGGGTCCATTTGTGCCCATAATGCCTCAAACAAACATATATGGTATGTAATCAACACATGCATGCCAATGTTCATATATACATGGATACACTAACATCTTTCTATAAGCCATAACAATTCATTAATATCAATTAGTTTTCAACTTAAGTAAGTATTTATCATCATTCAATATCATTATAGTATTGTATTCAATTCCAATTATTCTTCATTATTAAATTTCCTAACTTTATATCCAATCACATTCCATATCACATTATCACATATTCCACATTCAATCACATAACCATATCCACATTAGCACTTATTCATCATTCAATCACATCTCCACATCCACATTTTCACTTATGCATCATTCAATCACATTGCCATAACCACACAAGTCATCGGGGGTTGGGTGCATACACAACACCGTCTTTTATAGGTCCAGACACAATGGAAACGTTAAACCGAACACCATTGTTTAGGATCGCAATCCAGGGCCACGAGTAGCCAATACACACACAATGTTGTGGGCTACTAACCCATTGGCATTGATACCAAACCTTGCGCAGGTTCTGGGACTTTCAACCCGAGGGTAACCTCAAAACCCTTCCTATTTCCACACCCCACCACGGCCCTCGGCACACAATCAATCACATTTCAAATCTCTTTAATCACAATTCACATTCATCATCATATACTTTCCAACATCACACATACCACATTCCATTTCACCACAGAGCATATCTCATTTCACCTTTCCATTTCATTTATTCCAAGTTTCATTTATTTACCATCATATATCAACAAAGATCAAACATCATCAAATAGTCAACATTTGACAACATTTAGTATATGATATCCTTGTTCAAATCACATTTTAATTCATCATATAGCTCATCACACTTCAGCTCTTTCATTTCACTTATTCAAAGTTTAATTCATTTATCCACACAAGTACACATCTTCATTCATGCATTCTTATATCACAAAATAATCAATACTTTTAACATTTTAATGTATGCAATACTTCTTCAATTCATATACTTAGTTATGTAAAACATCATACAAGAACATAGTACTAAACTCTTTAGGAACCTAAGGTAGAAGGTCCCAAATTAAACTAAGTTAGGAAACTAAACAGGACTTAGTGGGCACCCAACTAGTACTCAGTCGTGCACCCAAGAGGTGGGTGCCCAGCTGATACCAACTCGTGCGCCCACAGCATGTTTCAAGTCACAGGTTTGATGCTCTGTTTTCTGGGTCTTTCATCCTCCACACTTGGAACCTCAAATTGACCTTGTCTAGGGCAAAATACTCAAAGTCTCTTGTTTCTAACATTACCACAGGGCTTATAAGCATCAATAGAAACCAACAATTTGAGTTTTCATCAACTATAGGCCAAGCTATAGATCAAACACCATTTTCTCTCCAATAACCTTTACATACATATACATGTGTGTATAACTGCCATTTTTTTCCACAAATGAAATCAAGACTTGCTATGGTTGCTCTAATGTTATTCTAGACCTTGTTACAAATCATATATGTAGGAATGAAGCATAAAATCCGTACCTCAAGTTGAATATAGATGAAGAACAAGAGGTAGTCTCTTCCCGGTTTCAAGCTCCCAACTTTGATGGATTCGATCCCTTCACCCTTTGATCTAAATGACAAACAAATTACATAGATAGGTTCCTTGAGTGCTCAGTTACATCCTTGCAAGGTTTATTTGATTTGGGTTGAGGTTAGAGACACTTACCATACAAACCATTCCCAGTTCTCTTTGTTTTTTTCTTCCTTCTTCCTTTCCCGGTCTCCCTCTTCCAAACCAAAATCCCTTTTTCTTCTCCATCTCACACATATATATTTACAATTTTTGCTAATATTTTAATGGTTCTACAGTAACTCCCAGGTCTCCCCATCCCCCTAGCCTAATATAGGGTTTTTAGGGGTAAGGCTCAGCTGCACATTCCAGAATACTCCATACGTGTCACCTGTAGCTCAGGCGCCCATGGGCGCCCAAGACCTTCTCAGCCGTGTGCCCAAACTATTGGGCGCCCATGTTCCGTGCACCCAAGGTGCCCCCTTTCTGCACTTGTGCTAAAATGCCAACTCTCACATGTTTGGTTTATCTTTCTCAAAGTTCTCAACTCTAAGGTACTACTAATGAGGAATACTTTTTAACCAACATACTATTACCACCAAAATGTTTGAATAACCATCTATTTACATTAACACAAAAGTCCGGGTTATTACATTTTCACTCTAAATCCTTACCAATTACAATTCATTGAGTTCTAGAACTTAAACGAAAAACAAAAAAGGTAAAAGAATAAAGGAGAAATCTTCAATTAGATATTCTTCCCTTCATCAGCTACACGTATATATATGAACATATACACTACACACACCTATAAATTCCCAGTTGCCAAGGCTAGAAAATGAGGGTAGAGGGTAGGGAAACGATAGGCACTAGACCTAGGAGGACAGTGGCATAGGTGGGTGGTAAAGGAGGTAGGTGAGTGGCTAAAATGTAGGTTGCAAAAAACCCACCCAATCAGGAAAATCTTTGCCGTCTGGACAGTTGTTCACATGACAAACTATTTGATGGGGGGTCTGAACACCTCAAGTTAAAAATCCTCAAATTTACCTCTTTACGCTGCAATCAACTACTGTACATTTAAATCCACATATGCATCTTATCAAACATGTTGATGGATGTAAACATCCATAACTTAATGCATCATAAAAATAAAATAATATAAAGAAGAACAGGGGCCATGACACAGCGTGCAACCAGGTGATTATGCTCGAAAAGTGTAATCATAAACAGTGATTTTTATTGTTAGTTTATGCAATTTTTTATCATTACATTATTTTTTTTATTATATTACTAGTTATTAATATTAGTTTATTACTAGTGCAGATTTTTGTCGGAAATAAGGTGATTATATCAAAAAAGTAGATAGAGTTGAGAAGAAATTAAATGAAGAATTGAAAATTCTTCTTTGCTATTCGGACAGGAATTCTATTGTTTGCTAGGGGTGAAAACGAGCCGAATCGAGCTAAGTTTTAACTTGTTTAGGCTCAACTCGAGTTTTTTATACCTAGTTCGAACTCAATTCGAACTTTTATATAGGTTCGAGCTTGGCTGGATAAAGAAACGTTTTAACTTGAGCTCGACTTGCTAATAACTCAATTAAACCAAAATGACGTCGTTTTAGTTTAAAATATAATAAACAATATATTATAAAAAATACAATAAAAATATTATTAAAATATAGAAATATTATAAAATTATTTATATTTATTATTTTATAGAGCCGACTCGTGAGTTTTTGAGCCGATCTTCTAGACTTAAGGCTAAGCTCGAATCTAAGCAAGTCACAAATAAAGCTTGATTCGAGCTCGTTTTAGTCACAAATTGAGCTCAAACCAAACTCAAATAACTCAATTCGTTTTCACTGCTATTGTCCTGATGTCGCAACTGTTTCTTTTAAACTTTTAGGTTTAGTTTCTTATCCTTGAAAAACTATATAAATAGGTAATAATGTCGTAGATTTAGGAGTTTGAAAAATACAAGTTTCTGGGTTATATTTAGAGTGTTTTAGAGTGCTTTTTTCATAGTTATTTTGATGGTTCTTTACATTTAGGATTGTTCATCCAAGCTACTTTAGGACCATATTCTTCTAAATATTCAAGTTTATTCACGTGTTCACCAATAGAGTTTGTTTTCTTTTTCTCCCTTTTTAATTTTTGTTCTATTGTTATTACCATGCTCGATTAGATTATTTTTCTTGATTCAACACTTCAATGATGGGTGGTTCTATGTTCATTAATTGGATGTGATCACTTTCATGCATCAATTTTAAATCTTTTGTTTGTTTCCTTTATAAAACCATCATTCTTTTCTTTTAATATTTTCGAAAATGATTATTATTTGTCATATTTCCATGAAATAACTGGTAATATTAATTGATTAGAACTTTCATAAATTAAATTAAAGAAGTTTGATTTATTTTAAAGATAATTTATTGCAAAAATCTTTTGATTTTCTAATCCTGAACGTAATTTTAAAATTGTGCTTCGGAATATTATTTGGTTTTCATGAAGTTATTTTTTGGTTTATTTTTCCTAAATATTTATCTTAAATTGAGTTTTTAAATCGCATTCAACTTATTGAATATAAATCCATCCGAATTTGTAAGTTGAGTCAATACTTTTTATATTGATTTCTTAGAACTCATAATTCTTGTCATCAATCTCATTTTATTTGGTTGTGTGAATCTTAATTTATAAATTATTGCTAGTTGATTTAGTTAGAAATTTATCACTTAAGTAATTTAAATTCTGATTTATTTAATTTAGTTTATTCATATAATAGGTTATTTTAAGTTGGTTATTTAAGACTTATCAAATTCAAAACTGAATCCAATTTCTAGTGCTTTCTATTGAAAATAGTTAGTAATTGAACTTGGAAAAACTTTGGGTTTCAAAAATTTAAGTCCTTGTGAATTCAATCTTGGATTTACCGAGTAAATTATAACTCGCACTCCTACTCTTGAGAGTTATTTAAGCTGCAATATTTAGAGGTGGTCAAGGGGGTGCCCCAACTCCTAACTCTAAGGTGTAAGGGCGAGACATGGTCATGTCTATCCAAACATAAAGTCAAGGTTAGTTCAAATTTGGGTCAGGTCAGGCTCGATCAGACCCTTATTTACATACCTAGTTATAGTGTCCCTCTAGTGATCTTTTCATACCTACACTCCCACTATTAACTGTTACACTCCCACTATTAACTGTTTAACTTACATAAATTTCATAAATTAAAAAAGTCACTGAAAAAAAGCTTAATCCTTTAATTATTATTAAAAAAAATAGGTCATAAAGTAGGATTTCACGTAAATTTTAAGGGCAAAATGAAATTTAGGCTTTGTTAGGAAGTCACTTGGCTTCTCAACTTCTAAGTTTTTTTTTCTAAAATTATCAAAATTATATTTTTACATTTTAATTTATTTTAAATTATGATGTGCAAATATATTAAATAAATAAAAAAACTAAAAAGCTAGTTATAAAAAGTTAACTTTTTTCCTCCTTGAACGCAATGATGTCACGCCCCGGATTTCACAACCCGAGCATGTGAACAAAGGAAAACATAATGCAACATTAAATAACTTTCTCTGTCCTACATCAGAGCCATACCCACATATTATGGAGCTAATGAAAGAAAAATAGATAAAATTCATACTTTAAATTTAAATAAATGCCTTAGTCAAAACTAACTAGGCAACAAAGCTCCACAACTATGCCCAAACAATCTCTAAAAAAATAAATAAATAAATAAATAAATAGCCTTCACCTCACAAACAAAGGTGTATTACAATCTACGAACAATAAATTTTCAGGAGTCTAAAACAATTACATAAAAATAATAAATAAAACTTTAATTCCTATGCTCATAAGGTCCCGAACATGACTCAAATTCATTACCTGCATCACAAGCTGTAAGGGGTTTAGCACTAATACCACGTGTGCTCGGAACCCTAATAATAATAATAATATAAATGCAGTATGTCCTAACATGCTACTATATGAGACAATTATGCACAAGTATCAATTTCAAACAAGAATTTAAATTTAATTATCAATCTCTTTTCGTTACAATTAATTGTGTTTCAGCACCACACAACGCATCAAAAAAAAATAATTTAATTTCAAGGTATTGCTGCTTGGTTGTCTCGTAAAAACAAGACCCAACCAATATACATCATTCATTGATGTCTGCTCGGTTGTCCCGTAGAAACAGGACCCAACCAATATACACTATCCTTCGGTGTCTGCTTCTTAGGTCGAAACCTTAGAAATATAATATGCCACCCTTAGGCATCTGCATCGTTCGTAGGTTACTAACCTACTGGACTCGATTACCACCCCCGCGCGGGTTTCGGGACTCTCAACCCTTGGGTACGTATACCCAATATTTTCAATACCCCTCAATCCAAATCAAACATATTATTAAATTTCCCTTTATAATTCCACATTAAATAAATTTTTCTTAATTAAGGTTTTAAACCTTATTAATCCTCAATTCACCAACACAATAAATAATGTAAAATTCTAAACAAACAAAAGTCAAATATGCCGTTTAATTACATTAAATGAATTTGATAAATAAAATAAATAATTCATTGAAGAGTTACTATGCACCACGGTAACTTCACATTATGGGTAAATTAATTTCTAAAGAGCAATTAATATATATATATATATATCCGTACATATAACAATCCTTCAACCAAGCATTGAATGCTCCAATTAAATGTCCAGAGTCAATCAATTGTTTTAGTAAATAAAAAGAAAAAGAAATTAAGAATTTAATGCCCAGTAAACGTACATTCCGGCAAACGTGCTTGACCCAAAGGGTCAATAAATGGGTGTGTACATACTCAATTTAATGATCCCGTTCTCCAATCAATCACATTAACTTTAAAGTAAAAAGTACTACTAATCAATTCATCAATTTTACAAACTTACGGGCGTATGCATATATATATATTTATATAATACTTATATATTACATATATACATACATATATATATTACACATGTGTATAATATTTATATATATAATCATATTAACAGAACCAACAAAGCCCATGGCCAGCCTTACATACATGTGAAGATGAAAAGACAAGAAGACAAAAGAAAGGAAATTTAATGCATGCATTTAATCTTCACACAAAAGATTTCCAGTAACTTTATATCACAACTAAGTATATTTATATAATATGCATATGAGCACACCAGTAACGAGTTCCGCCCCTTACCTTCGCAAAAGCGGCACTTCAAAATAAATCAGTTCGGGAAATCAGAATAATCACAGTAACATCAAAATTCCATCCGCCGAATCCTTTTCTTCTCCTCTCCTCTCCTCTCTTCCTCTCTCCTTAGGGTTTTATTAAAAAAAATAAATACAACAATATATATTTATAAAAGAAGAGTTTTAACCCTAAATAACTAATTAATTTCCTACTCCCCATAGGTTTAGGAAAATTACACCATTCTCCTAAAATAAAAAAAATCTTTTTAAATATAACCAAACAAAAAAATTAATCTTTTTAAATATAATTAAAAATAACAAAAATTTCAAATCATTAAATTTAAATAGCAAACTAAATTTATCAAATAAAAATATCCAAATTAAATAAGAAAAATCTGGGTTATTACAAATGAAAAAGTTAGTTTTTTTCTCTTCAAATTTTTAAATTCTAAGTTTTTTCTGTAATATTTTATAAAAATCATTACTAATACACTAAAAAAAATTTCAAATAAAAAAATTAAATTAATATTGTATAAAGAAGGTCATGAAACACATACAACCTATATATTTGAAAAAAGAAACACAAACAATATATATATATTTGAAAAAAATACTAAGCAAACAAATTTTATTAATAAAAAAACTAAAAAAAATAATACTAGGCCCCATTTGATAATATTTATGTTCACTATTTTTCTATTTATATTTACAGATTTTTGATAATGGGTAATAAAACCATATTTTTTAAACATATTTTTAATTTATTGTTTATTGAAAAATGAAAACATCTATGAAAAAAGGTATTTCCACTTTTTCTATTACAAATATTTTGTCAATTTTAATATTTTGTTCAGTTTTGTTACATCATATTAAAATAGATTATTTATTTTAATATTTTATTAAACTAAAATTATTTTTAGTAAATAACTAGAAAAATGCACGTGTGTTGCACGTGTATGTTTGCTCTTTTATATATCTAAATTTAAAAAATAAACTAGTAATTAAAAATAATTATTTTAAAATATTAATCTTACATTAGAATCTTTATATTTTTTTTGTGTTGAGTGTCGCCAAAAAATTATGTAGTTTAATTGTTTGTTTTATAAAATTTACTGAGATCTATTATCATGAATTTTTTATTAGATGTAAGCATATATATATATCGGTGTGTATATATTTATAATTATGTAAAATTAAAAATTAATGAAGGTGATGAAAATTGATTATAGAATATAGAAGGTTTTGAGTTGAAAATTGGAGTAAGATTATTAATTTTTATTTTAATTAAAATTTATGTTATTAATTACTTAAAAAATAATTTTTATTAAATTATATGAAAAAATAATTAAGCTATTAAAGAAATGTTTAATTTATTAAAATAAGTTACATATATAATTAATTTATTTTTACTAATTAAAATATCAAATGTTAAATAAATTATTATTATCACTTAATTATATTCATCAAGCATATAAATGACTTGAAATATTATATAATAGAACACAACTCAATTCAAAAATATCCCTCTCACAAACTATAATGAACGGCTGAGATTGAATTTTATTTTAAATTCAATGGCTGATATTAAATTTTACAAACAAAGGCTGAGATGAGTGGCTGAGATTAAAAGCTTCTCCCACAAGATCTCGCCTTCCTCCTCTTTTCCCTATTCCTTCTTTTATGCTGCTTGCCCAAAACCCACTCTCCCTCCCCATCGTCCCACTTGTATCTTCTCCAATGTGAAGACAAGAGCAAACAAACACAGAGGGAGAGAGAGAGTCATTTCTGGGTTTTGAAGGCAAGAGCAAAGTTGGGTATTTTTTTTGTTGCTTGATTTGAGAGAGAGAGAATCATTTTTAGGTTTTGAAGAGAAAAACTAATCCAGTTTTTTTTTTTTTTTTTAGTTGGAGTTTTGCATCTTTGATTTAAGAAAGAAAGATGTTGGAAGGGAAAGCTCTAATAGAGGACACGGACATGCCAGTGAAGATGTAGATCCAAGCCATGGCTGCTGCTTCTCAAGCTCTTAATCTCTATGATGTTCTTGACTGCAAATACATTGTTGCCCACATAAAAAAAGTAAATCAATTTGTCACTCAATCTCTCTTTCTCTCTCTCACACACTTAATTTTTGAGTTTTTTTTTTTTTTTTTTGGGTTATGATGATGGAAGCTTATGGGTTTTTACTGCGCGCCAGGAGTTCGACAAAAGATATGGAGGTGGATGGCAATGTGTGGTGGGATCAAAATTTGGGTGTTTTTTCACTCACACCAAAAGAACTTTAATCTACTTCACATTGGAGACCCTCAATTTCCTCATCTTCAAAGGGGCTTCTTCTCCCTCATCCTCATCTCTAAGCATCTTCCATAAAAAAGTCTTCACTCCTTCAACCTCGCTGTTCAGTGCTCATCTTTATCACAAGCGAGAGAGAGAGAGAGAAACATTTTTAGAGAGATGAGAACCTCAACTTCCTAACATTCCTGCTCTCAATCCCCATACTGGTCAACGAGATATGGCTGAGCAGTGGAGCCAACAACACTGACCGCCTCAAGTTCCTGCAGTGGCTTGTCATTGTCATCGGAGTGTCCATCATGGTCATCTCCCTCACGGGGTTCGCTGGCGCTGCTACCGGAACACCTTCCTCATGTACCTCTACCTCTGAGCGATGTTCTTCGCCTTTGCCGCCCTCCTCAGCTTCATTTTCTTCGCCTACGGCATCACTGACAAGGGCTTCGGCCGCCCGATCATGAACCGGGTCTACCTCGAGGACTATTCCGGCTGGCTCAAGGACCGGGTCACAAGCCAGAGCTACTGGGTCAACAATTAAAATGCCTTAAGTAGTGTCCGATTTTTAATTATGTTGGACAGATGGAATCATATGAATCTTGCAAGTATTTATTGATTTATTTTAAAAGCTTTATGTGGACAAGTCCATCTTGCTTAAGAAAAAAAGTATGGATAAAAAAAAAATTTACATTTTGCATTTACGAGATATGTTACAATTTTAGGCTTTCGCTACCCTTCGTTAAAATCTTACTCACGTTGTGTATTTTTATTATACTTTTTAATTAATAATAGTGATATATGCATGCATTTGGTGTGATAAAACGTAAGATAAAATGAGATAAAGTAAGATAAATTATGAGTTCATAATTTGCGCAATGAGATAAAAAGTGAATAACTTTTAAAGTTTTTTCAGTATTTTTCACATTTCTCAGAGTTTTTTGTCACCCTAAATGGAGCCTTAAAGATGGAATTGTAAATTAATAATAATTAAAACCTCACAATTATAATAAATTGAATTCTTAAAATTTTAATTGTCATAATTGAAATGTCAAATTTTAAGATAGAATTTAATTAAAGTAGGAAAGAAATGTTAAATTGTTTGAATGAAAAAGGTACAATTACCTCGAATATCCTGTTTAGTCCACTCTAATTAGTTTGAGAATGATGGAATTGCCTAATAAAAACTGGTGATTAGGACCCTTAAAGATATTTTGAATAGACATAAATATCTCTCAACTGAAATTAAAATGACTTAAATTTGTCCAAAGTGGTATAGTACTTCACTAGCAATTGACTATACCTAAATACACAAAAAAATATAATTTAATGTGTAAATAGTTTAAATTTAAATTTATAAAGTAAATTTTAATGAAAAAGTGTAAAAGTAATCATAAAAATAAAATAAATTAATGTATCCGTATAGTGTTTGTCACATTTTTTATTTATTACAAATATTATTACCATTTTTATTTATTACAAATATTTATTCAAAAAAAAATGAAAAGAATGAGAGAAAAAAAAAATGATCCTGTCTATTGAACAAATCCAACAGTTAAAAATATCTCAAATTTAAAATTTTTCTTTTTCTCGCATTCTTCTCATATTTGTTTGAATAAATATTTGTAATAAATAAAAAATGTGATCATATTTGTAATAAATAAAAAATGTGATAAACACTATATGGATACATTAATTTATTTTTATTTTTATAATTTATTTTTACACCTTTTTATTTAAATTTATTTTATAAATTTAAATTTAAACTATTTACACGTTAAATTATATATTTTTGTACCTTTAGGCACAGGCAATTGCTAGTATTTCTATATAATAAATAATATATTAAATAAAAAGTTTTTATATTGTTAACACAATTATACAATTATATAGTTATTTTTCAAATATAGAAATGAGTTATATTACAATTATAATAAAATATTTTATTTTAATTTTTCTGATACAATTAATCTTTTTTTTATGATTCTTCCATTTATTCACTTAAGTTTCAATATATTACTAATGTTTAGCCTTTTTTTTTATCACGGAGACTAAGTCAATATATTGCTAATATTGAAATATGTCTTATTAAAATATATGTTTTATTGAAATATTTTATTAAATTAAACTAAATTTTATTCAATGATAATTTATTTTTAATTCACGTACTTCATTTATGGACCTTATTAAAATTAATTATTATTAATAATAAATAAATTATAAAATAATTTAAAAAAATATTCAATAAATTAAATATTTCTTTAGATAAATTTAATTAGGGTAAACAAAATTACATTTTTAAATGTATTTTCTATTTTTATGTTGGGAAAAAAGACAATTAAATAAAAAAAACGGAAACCAAAACTGATTCAAATAAATAAAAAATATAAATAAAATATTTTTTGATATTAAATATATTATCAAAAAGAAGTCAAACCTTATATGTTTTAAACTTTAATATATTAATTTTTAATGTGTCACAGATTCAAATTATCAAATATTTGAAATGTATTGAATTCGATAATATATTCATATTTAAAACAAAATACAAATTCACATAAAATTTTAACAAACATAGAAAGATTAAGAAAATATATAAAATAGCATTTACATCCAAAATAATTTGTTAAAATTTTATTATGATGGCTTTTATTTATAATTAACATGGTTGAGAAGGAGAGAGTGCATAGAGTATAATATTATTTGTTAATTTTTTTGGCCAATAAGAATATGAATGAGTTTACTATTTTTATTTTTATTAGATGATATTCTTTTCTAATGAAATTATTTTTCATTTATGCATTTATTTTTTAACTTGTTTTTAATTCATTCATCAAAATATAATAGGTTTGACTTTTTTAGATTTTATTCTATTTTTAATGTGATTTTTAATATTAAGTTTTTAAATTTTATTATTTTTTATTACTGATAAAATTTTAATTATTTTGTGTATCAAATTTCAGGAAAAATTTATTATTTACCATATTTTTTAATTTGTTCATTCAAAAATATGATAAGATTTTTTTTTAGTTTTATTGTAATTCTTTAATATGATTGTTTATTTAATTTTTTAGATTTTATTATATTTTTCATTATTATTAAAATGTAAATGTTTGTATATTGAATTCCAACGGAAGTCTTTTTTAGGTTATTTTTCAATTTGTTAATTTAAATATATCAGGTATAATTTTTAAAATTTTATTTTATTTTTTATTTAAAGTGAAAATATTATTGTACAATAATAATAAAAAAAATTGTCAAAGCACTACAAAATTTTATATTTTAATTTTGTTAACTTTTTCATTAATAAAATATTATACTTATTTTTATTAGATGATATTCTTTTATATTGAAATTATTTTTAGTTATGTATTTATTTTTTTGCTTATTTTTAAATGATTATTAATATAAATTTTATTAAAAATTAAAATAAATATATAATATAACATACAATATATTTAAATGTATGTGATGTGTGTATGTATTTATACTTCTACCAAAATTATCCTTCGCATATTTTGAATATGATTCTTTAGGATTTCAATGAATTTTTTGGTCCATCACTTTTCAATTTTCTTTTTACTTTTTATTTATATCAACTAAAAATCATCTTTAGCATATCAACCACTCAATTTTTTGGAATAATCTTACTCTAACTCCCATCTCAAAGCCTTTTATATTCTATAATCAATTTTCAACACTTTCATTAATTTTTAATTTTATATAATTATAAGTATATAGACACCAATATATATATACTAGTATTTGCCCGTACCTAAAGGCATGAAAACGAATGAACGTATAAGACCAAAATTAAAATAAAAAATTATCAAGCAATTCAGTTCAATAGAGCAGCAAAAAAGCAAATAAATAAACTAAACTTTTAACTTAATCAACTAAACCAAAATTACTAAACCTAAACTAAAATAAAAAATCATAGTCCTTCAAAATCTGCACCTTTCCATTTTGCTTCACTGTCATTAACTTTCTAATCAAGGCAATGAACATACAGCATGGGCAGTTGCATTGAAACAAGAAAGGAATGGGAAGCTTACTAAATGTAAGATTCTTTGTTTGGGTTCAATCCAATAAATCAAAACCTAAAAAAAGTCAACAAAAAAATAGAGAGGATAAAAAAAAAAAAGAGGATAAATAGCTAAGATTCAGCAGACTGAAAAAAAGAGCAGATGGCTAATGATGTCTCTATCTCAGCATGTTCCTTCCTAACAATTTACTAGTCAAACGGATGGTAATGGGATTTAAAGAGGAAAGATCATAAATTAAGTCTGAGATATTCCTTATAATTAGAGAGAGTGGAAAATGTAAGGAGTGACTTGAACACAGCGACCCAAACATTGAACGTGGCGACGTAGGTCTTTAGCTGTTCCAGAGACTCTTTGTTTGGTTTCTAGGCAAACATTGACGCGAACATCTTTGATTTTTTTTTTTTTTTTTTTGTGCTATTTCTTTCTTACCAGAAAGTATAATACCTTTGCTTTGCTCATAAACCCTCCAATAAGGTAAATTTTTGCAAAACACAATCAAAACATAAGTCAAACCTAGAAATAATCAACTAGAAAAGAAAGAGGAAAATGAAAAAATTGAGACGGAGAGAACTCTTTAGTCAAGGGGATGGCAAGTGACCCTAGTCCACTTGTAATAACCTGAATTTTTTTTTTCTTAATTAAATTGCTTAAGTGTGGTGGTGATATTTGATATAGTAAAAATCTAGAAAATTGAGGATTTGAAAATTTTTGGAATAATAAAATTAGTTGGAAAAATCTTCAGATTTAATTTCACCCTATGTGGGAGTTTAATGTAGAATTTCTAAAATTTGTATCCAAACACTTCCTAGCCCAATTACTTATTTGGTTCAAACCAAGCCTATTAACCCATGGATCAACCCTTTTCTTTGACTCACCTCAACTCACTTCAACTCACTTTATCACTCATTGAGTTGACTCATGAATAGTAGCTCTAAATTATTTCCCGGTAACTTCATTTTCCATCTTCCATACATCTCTCACAATCTCTCAAATTAGGTGGCTAGTTAGTCAAAAAGAAGACCCTACATTGATGACTTTAAAGCATTCTTCCAAATTACTTACCTAGCTTGATTTAAACACTTAAAGCATCTTTTAAACAATTTTTTTTAATTTGTCAAAAAGCTAGCATGATTCCCGGATCATGCCACCTCCATACATCTTCCCCAATGCTTTTCTTAAATGATATGGTTAGATAGTCAAAAAGTAAGCATGATTCTTGGATCATACTACCAATTGTATAGGCATGATCTTACCTTAGTTGATTTTTTTTTTCTCCACCAATAATTTTCTCTACACTCTCATGATTCTTATAAATTGTGTGCCTTCAAAGAGAAGAGAGAAAATAAGAGAGAAAAATATATATTTTTATCATGTGTGGTTGGACATTTGGTGTTGCTTGGAGGAAGAAGAAATGCTTGAAATTTTTTTTCAATTTGGTGGTGTTCAAAGCTCAACTCATTTTTCCTTCACAGGCTTGGTCACTAATATTTTCATTGAGGTAGGATGACGAACCTCCTAAAATATATTTGATGCATTTTCTGGGTTTGAAGTATGAAACTTGATTGTGATAAAAAAACAAATACCCGTATATTGGGGGTAGGAAAGCCAAAATTTTGACTGATGTAACTCAGTATGCTGACAGCTCTCTATTTGTAACTTCTTATGTGCTTCCGACCCCTAAAACGGTAGAATTAGGTTTCGGCTAAAACATAAAAGTTGTAGCCCTTTCAGTTTTCTTTCCAACCCAAAAAGAATTGCATCAATCCGATTTGTGAGTCAAAAGTTATGCCCAAAATGCGGAGCACGTGTAAAACTATATTTTCTGAACAAACTGAATTCAAGGCTGTTTTTGTACCTTTAGACCTTAGAATTTTAAAAAGTGTAAAACATGAAAGTTGTAGGTCTTGAAGTCTAGTTTCTACAGATATAAAGTTTATAGATATGGCGTCCTGCTCTATTTTATATGAATTTTCTTTCAAGCTGCTATTTCTGCTTAGCTTTAATTGATGCTTTTTGGATTTGTTTAGAATATTATGTTTAAAGATTTATTTAAATTTCCAATTTCCTTCTGTTAGTTATTGTCATGTTAATAATTTCTATTGATATGAAATTATTTTAAACTAGATATTATGTATTATTTGACACTCTAATATTGATGATAATTGACTTAGATAATCAATTTCATCATGAATAGTTGGATGACTTATTCAAACTAAAATGCTAGTATTTGATAAAATGCCCAAAAGAAACAATGGACTTGTTCTTTTCTCATTTGGTCTTTCTTAAATGAATTTGATTTATTTTTAGGCATTGTTTTGTCAACCTAGCAAGTTATATTTTTATGATTAAGTGAATTTAATGAAACTCATTTAATACCTTCCTAAACATTGGAATAATTCTGTGGACATTTGTGGATATCTTGAAACCAAAAACCTATGATAAGGGTTTGGTTATAAATAAGATGATGATTGGAAATTTATTTAAATTATTATTTTGAATAAAATAAAACTTATCAATTTTGCTAAAAATTAAATATAAGTCAAAGAGCTATTTATTTTCTTTATATTCTATAAAATAATAAAATAAAAGGTAAAAGAAGCAAAAATCGAGATTTGCAGCCAATGAGGTTCGAACTTGCGACTTTAAATCGCAATCAGGGTCGCCCACCTACTAAGCTACCAACCTCGGCCTAATTAATATACCATTAGAAATAATTTTATTCTTATCAAATTTGGTACGGTAAACTTGTCAAAACAATTAACTAAAATACTAATTCGTATTCTAAATTTTTTTTTACTTGCTACTTGTTAATTTACATATAGTACCTACCTTTGTGATAATGATATTGATGACTATGTTAAATCTTTGATTTATTGAGAATTACTATTAAATTATGGATTTAGATAAAGTGCTTAAAAAAAATATACTGCTTGTGACTGAATAATCCCACTTTTGATTCATCGCCCGGGAACATTGTCGGTTGTTATTAAAAATGTCTGATTTCCATACAAGGTACCCTTGGAGTGTAAAAGGGTGAGAAGAAATTAAGGCACTCGGTGCTAAAGTTATTTTTGGCAATGGGGTGATGGGTGGGTAGAAATGGCATTTTAGATGAAGATGGGAACATACATTTTATTTGGGAGATGCTCTCTTCTGACCTGGCCAGTCAGGTAGCCGGTCGCGACGGCTAGGTTTTTGGTAGGTGACACCGTCGGTATGCATTGGATGCTAAGCCCGTAAAGTCACTGGTTTCCAAGGCTGGGGGTAGAGGAGGATAGGAGTATGATTATCTTAGGAGGATTTAGATTAAATTCCTTTACAAAATTTTACTGTGACTAGCAACCTCTCTTGTTATGTATGAATGATGTGTTGGAATTATTTAATTATATTTAATTCCTCTCGATTAATATTTTATAAAAATATATATATATATATATATATGAAACATGTATCGCTACGGGGTTTGATCCCGAGACCTTGAAGATCTAAATCTGAGATCCCTACCACTGCGACACAGACTTCATTGTGGTACACACATCAGTATTTAACTATTTTACATGTAAGTAAAATAGTAGTTACGGTGACGGTTTCATCGAACCGTTGTAAGTATAATTTACATTATTCAGTTGAGATCTATTGAATTAATTGTTGCATAAATAGTATGCCACCTAAACACATTCACTTAATACAGTGTAGTATTACAACCACTGCATATAGGCACCTAGGAGATTCTGATTACTGGGCTTTAGTATCTCACCCCTTGTGGGAATATTTTTTCAGGATATTAAGCACAAGGATACAGAAGATGAGCTGGAAAGAGATTAATTTCTCTTAAATATTCCATCAGAAGAGTTATCTATTTTTTTTTCTTCTTTCCTACGCAGAGCTGGAGGACTTTATTTGGTCTGTAACAATTGTTGGATGATTGTAATTATTAAGCATAGACCTAATTTACTTTTATTTGGTATGTAATATTAATCGCGTGGTTGGGACACTTAGATGGCTCTGTAATATTTTTCTCTATCTTTATTTTGTGCCCTGTAGTTGAAATCCCATTAAATGGTTCAGTCCAATGACTTATAAATATTGTTTGGGATAAACAAGGGATTTTGAATATCTTAAATTTTTCTTGCGGGTCAACCCTAATTTGGAGAAAAATTCTGGGGTGTGACAGCGTGTTATAATCATCTTATTTTTATACCTAACAAATAAATCCCAAGTCACCCCTGGGCATTCGGTTATGAAAATCCGGGGTGTGACACCACTTGTATAGAGATTCATTAGAATCATTCTAGTTAGGACTAAGCAAGTTCTTGGAATCATTACTTACCAAAAAAAAAAAGTTCTTGGTACCATTCAAAGTGCTTTTGAATTTCAACAATACAATGCCTAAAAACAAATATCACAACCACAAAGAACATAGCTTTAATTGAAAAATAAAGATGGCATAAATTTCAAAAGGAAAAAAAAAAGAGGAAAATGCAAAATTAGTAATTTTATTAGGAATAACACTATGTAAACTGTTCTGGTGAAGTGCTCTGTGGATGGAAAAAATCAACAACAAACAATAGTGATATAGTTACAAAAGCGATTCTACTGAAGTCAACCACTAAGTATTGAACGTGGAACAACAAAGGGACACTAACCTAAAAAAAGGAAAAATGAGACTAACTTGTAACAAAAAAGGGGACACTAACTTGAAAAAAGGGACTCTGTCTTTTTTTCAATTTGTTTTCAAATTTTATCTATATGCCTGATATTTTTTTCAAAATTTATGAATTTTTTGTTTTAGATTATTTTTTTAGTTTTTAATATATATATATATATATATATATATGATTTTTAGGTTTAAGAATTTTTATCCTAATTTTTTTAGTTTTCAAAATCAAGGACATATATTCCAAAAAATAAATTTTGTTTTCTTCTTAAAAAAAAAAAGATATAGATTCTGAACACCCAAAAATCACATATATAGATTCTCAAAACAAAAACATTTAAGGGGATATAGATTCTGACAACAAAAAACACATTTTTAAATTTTCTTCATCAAACCAAATTTTTCTTTTTACCAAAAAAAATAGGATATAGATTCTATTTCTTACCAAACAAATAAGGATATAGGTTCTAAAGCCACTTCTACACAGAATAGTTCACCAAAAAATAGGTTTATAAGTTTTGAAAACCAATAAAAAAACAATTAACTAAAAAATGAAACCACTTCTACACAGAAAATCTGGATTAGATTATAGTTTCTGAAAACAAAAAAACATTCTCAAAATAGTTAACAAAAAAATTAGGATATAAGCTCAGGAAAAAAATTAGGGATATAGCTTAGAACCGTTAACTAAAAAAAAAAAAAAAAAAGATCCTGGCAACCAAACAAAATCATGGATATAAATTTTGAAAAAAAAAAAAGATTCTGGAAACCAAAAATAAGGTATAGATTTTGATACTCTAAAAACATATTTTCAATAAACATGCATTTTAGTTTCCTATAGTTTCCTAAATAATTTTTCCCTATAGTTTCCTATATTATTCTTTCTTTACCCCCTTTTCTTAATTTTTTTTGTGATGACCCAGAATTTTAATGCTTTGATTATTTGTTAATTAATATTTAATTTGGTAAAAATAAAATTTTTATTGATTCAAATTTTTGAGACATAAATTTAATTCAATTTTTATTGTGGACGTACAAATTGTGTGAAAAATTTTTAGTATTTAATTATTTTGGAGAATTACAAAATTATGGTTTAATTTTAATAAATTATTAATTTAATAAAATATAATTTTTTTATGAAATTCACGGTGCTATGTGCATATATATTCATATATATATATTTGTTTGTTAAGTAATAATATTATATATTTCTGACGGCCAATTGGATTACTGTCTGATAGATTAAAAAGCAAGAGTTGAAATTTTGATTCTATTTGGTTTCTAATGTGCAATAAATTATTAATTTAATAAAATATAATTTTTTTATGAAATTCACGGTGCTATGTGCATATATATTCATATATATATATTTGTTTGTTAAGTAATAATATTATATATTTCTGACGGCCAATTGGATTACTGTCTGATAGATTAAAAAGCAAGAGTTGAAATTTTGATTCTATTTGGTTTCTAATGTGCAATCTGATTTAGTTTGGGGTGTAGATTGGTTAATGTGAATTAAGCATTCTATTCCTATTTGAACTCTTTAAAACAACAAACTGATAATATATTTACATGTGTATATATATATATATATATTTACACACCTGTTATATGCAAATATATATATATATATATATATATAACTTAAGACGGTCTAGATTAATGGGTACGTGAAGTTAGAAGTCTAGTTTGATTTGGGTTCTAGTCATTTTTTCATTAAGATTCTACCAACTAACAGCGGGTACGTGGAGTTAGAAGTCTAGTTTGATTTGGATTCTAATCCTTTTTCTATTAGGATTCTACCAACTAATAGTGAGTACATGGAATTGTAAGTCTAGTTTGATTTGAATTCTAATTTTTTTCCATTAGGATTCTACCAACTAATAGCTAGCCTAGGTATACGTGTATATATATATATAATATGCGTTCTTCAGCAGTAAAGGAAAAGGGTTAAAAAAGAGAGAGAGAGAGAGAGAGAGAGAAAAGATAAGATAAGAGCTAGTGGCGGTAGAGGAGAAAAAAAAATCTAATGTGAATGCCGTGGAGATTACCAGCTTCTTGATGGTCGCGGTGATCTTAGCCTGATCTGCTAATTGAGTTTTGGGTTTCCTTACGACTTAAGTGTTCTTTCTGCAAATTTAATTTGAGGTAAGGGGTGGAGCCTTTAATATTAAATATGTGTATATTTGTGTGTATATATATGTATTATTTAAAACTGAGATAAGCAAACAAATCATTGATTTTTAAATTTGAAACTTATTCATATATATATATATATCATATACATATGTTCTTAGAGCAAAACTACACGTATATTTACTATAGGTGTTAACCGTACGATTTTTTTTGTTAATGTGATAAAAATTTACGTTACTTATGTGCTGGTGAATTAATGGTTAACAAGGTTTTAAATTTTAAATTAAGGAAAATCTATATAATGTGAATTCCAAGTGAAATTTGATTTAGTTTCTTATTTGGGATTGAGGGGTGCTAAAATATCAGGTATACATACCCTAGAGTTGAAAGTCCCAAAACCCGCGTGAAGTTAGTTATCGATTCCAATAGGCTAGTAACCTATGAACGAGTAGATGTCTAAGGGTGGCATATTATATTCCTAAGACTTCAGTGTAGGAAGTAGACACCGAAGGATAATGTATATTGGTTGGGTCTTGTTTCTACGAGACAACCAAGCAGACATTGAATGATGATGTATATTGGTTGGGTCCTGTTTCTACGGAACAACCAAGCAACAGTACCTCGAAATCAAATTGTTTTCTTTAATGTGTGATGTGGTGCTAAAACACAATTAATTGTAACAAAGATAAATTGATAAATTGATTTAATTTGTTGTTTGAGATTGCTTCTTGTGCATAACTGTTTCACTTAGTAACGTGCTAGGACATTACTGCATTTATATTATTATTAGGGTTCTGAGAACACGTGGTATTAGTGCTCATTCCCTTACAGTTTGTGATGTAGGTAATGAGATTGAGTCACGTACTAGGCCTACTGAGAATAGAAATTAAAAATTTTATTTATTGTTATATAGTCATGTAAGATTTTAGAAAAAATTATTTTTAATGGATGGTAACAAACCTCTGCTTGTGAGGTGAAGATAAATTGTTGATTTATTTATTTTTGTGGAGATTTTTTGGGTTTAGTTTTAGAGCTTATTACCTGGTTGGCTTTGACTAAGGCATTTATTTAAAGTTAAAGTTTAGTTTTATTTATTTTTATTTTTATAGCTCCATAGAGTGTATGTATGGCTCTGACAAATGACAAGAGAAGTTGTTAAAATGTGTATTATTTATCTTTTATTCATGTGCTTGGGTTATGAAATTTGGGGCGTGACATTTTTTGTGTTATTCTCATAGTAGAACCAAAAAAAAAAAATTTCTTCAAAACCGGGGTACTCTAAAATCCTAGCAGAACAATCAAAGACAAAATCTTTTGCAGATTAAACATCCAAATGAAATTATTCCAATGATATGTAGAACAAATCCAAATAGTCTAGATCATCCTTAAACCAAAAATAGTGAGATGCCCCAAAAATGATGATTTTCAATTGTTGCGTTTGTGTTTGATGTATGTGAAATCATGTGAAATTAAATTGCATAACATTCTCAACATAAGGCACAATTATATAACAGATTGATTGTGAAAAAAAAAAAGATATAGATTGTGAAAACAAAAAAAAAGTTAGATTCTCAAAACCATAAAATTAAGGATACAGATTTTGACAACAAAAAACGTCTAATCAATAAGGATATAGAAAATGCATTTTTAAATGTTGTAGACTTATCCCCGATTTTTTTATTTTAGAATCTTTATCCCTAATTTTTTTTGGTTTTTTTTTCAAACATTTCTGTTTTTCTCTAAAGAAAAGAACTAAACTTAAATAAATAAATAAAACCTTTTGATAACCCAAAACCAAGAGCATAATCAAAGGGTAGTTGGAAATGTAACATTTGTTAGCAATCCAATCTTTTAGGTTTCCAACATTTCCGACTACCCTTTGAATCCAAGAGCATGATCAAAACTTTGTTAACAAAAATTTATAAAATCAAAGCAAATTGAACAGCAAAATCACCAAAAATTTAGCAGTCATGCAAGAAATTCCCAAAAACAACAATTAGCACCTATTATTCATCATAGGGTATAAAAGAAGAACCTTAATTATGCTATCTATTTTCTCCTCTTTCTTGAGCAATTTTAAAGCTTCGATTTCTAAATTTCATCAGTTCCTCTTCTTTCTTCTTGAGATTGACAACCTTTTCTTCCATTTTTTGCTTATAAGCCTCCATTTCCTTCATATACTTCCCTTTTGTTTTGCTTTGCCCATTGCAAATTTCCAATAGATTGGGTTTTAAGAGTTGAAGGAAAAAGATTAAATTGTGGGTCCAAATCAAAGCCGACTGAGAGAGAGAAAGAGTTTAAGTGAAATCTACCTCTTCACAGGGCCTTTTCTCTCCCTCTCCCATGTTCTCCTATTTCCTCCCTAGTGATTTTTACTGCCTACAAAAAAGATCCAAATTTTACAAATTAGATAGGATTAAGCAAATAGTAGAGAAATTGAAGGCAGACTTTGCTCCAAGACACTCTTGTTTTCTGCAAGCAAAGCTTCTTATCACTGACAAATTGGAAAAATGCAAACATGGGTCTCTTTGGTTTCAATAAATCTTTTTCTTTTCTGCTAAACAAAAAAAGAAACAAAAATTAATAAGATAAAGAGTAAGGGTCAAGGGTGGGTATGAAAGAAAGAGAGAGAGAGAGAGAGAGAGAGTATTTACTGAATTTACTTTTCTTCTTGTTCTCCTTCTCAGCCTCTTATTTGAATTGGAGATACTGATCAAGTAATTCCATGGTTGTTCTCTGTTTCTAATCTTCCTCCAGCAGCTTCATAGCCTCGTCCTCACGCTTTTCATTCCTAACAACCTTCAAATAATATTCAAAGGTTTTGAACCAAAAGAGTTGCTTGTATCAGAGTTTTGTTTTTCAAACCAAAGATACTATAATAACAATATTCAATTCTTAACCAAATTGAATGCTGAAAATTTCCAAACCCACACAATCACACACACAGTGAAAATAATCACACAAGAGAATAACGAGGAAACCCTATCACAGGGAGAAAAACCTCTATTTACAATCCCACTATCAACGGGTTACAAGACTCTACTCAGACTCTCTACGAATCACTCGCACGAATCCTTTCGTCACTCTTGCTCGAATCACTCGATAAACCCTACAAGTAGGCTTTCTGCCTCACACAGAAAGTGAAAAGAAAATACAAGATGAATTTAGAGAAAGAACATGAAAGCTCTTCAATACTCAAAGACTCTTTCTCTAGGTCCCTATAATATGTTCTCCCACCTCCTTACAATAACAGAGTTGGTTTCACATATATATAGGATTACAAAGTTGCCCTAGTTTGGCAAAATAGGAAATTGAATCCGAACAAAATATTCATAGCTCGATCCCTCGCACTCCCATCCTCCAGCCTGCGACCTGCACTGGAATTTTTGCGCTTTAGGAAATAACACTGGCGCACCCTCGCGCTCCCATCCTCCAACTTGCGGACCTCACTGGAATTTTTGAGACACCTTGGCGCACCCGCACGCTCCCTTCGGGCTGCCTGCGTGCTTGGGGCGCACCCGCACGCTCCCTTCGGGCTGCCTGCGTGCTTGGGGCGCACCCGCGCGCTCCCTGCGCCGTGCCTGCGAGGTACACTGGAATTCCATTCATGTTCCAGAAGGCTGCGTCCGAATTCCATTAGGTTTTGTAATCCTTCACACCAATTAGAATTCTTCAAAATCTTGGTCAACTTGATTCATTTTATCTCCTTAATTGTTTAGAATTCTTCAAATCTTCAATTTGCATCACTTTAGGAAACTTGAATAGCATTCCTAATTTAACTAAGATTTTGATTGGATTTGCCACAAGACTTTACAATCTCCCCCTTGGCAATTCCATATCAAAACTTAAGTTAAATTTTAAATTCTGCTCAAATTCTGAATTCTGCTCAAATTCTGCACGTACTGAACACACACATCAAGGCACCAAAATCTTACCAAAGCACATAAGACATAAAATATCATGCCATACCCTAAACAAGTTCACATATTACATACATAAGTTAAATTAACTCCCCCTTTTTGATGTGGAAGTAACAAGCTCACAAAAAATAAGGCAAGATCAAACCGAAGACCCATGAGTATGGCATACATGACACGACCTCTTCTAAGTGTGACATCAGAATAATGTGAGGGAGGATCTCCTGCGCCCTGCCTACGAGGCTCTCAGGAAAATACGTGTAAGTGCAGATTTGGACACAGACAATCAAAACTAAAAATAGACAGTAGAAGAATTCACAAAAAAAATGTCAAAAAAAACTTTTAATTCCACTATACCAATACATGTACATCAATCTCTCACCCTTCATAAATTCAAAGATTCACATTTTGATTTTCCAAGAAAATTGTCAATTCTGTGTCGGGAGGTGAAATAAGTCACAAAATTGAACAAATGCTTGTGCACGTGTGAGTTTTTGACTATAATATACATATAGGCTCCCTCTCAAACAAATCATAGACTCAAAAAGTTAAATTTGATGTACCAAATGAATTGAGAGCCAATCTTCCCTTTTTTTTTTTTTTAAACACTTGGCGGCTTTCACACGCTTATGGGCAGGTAGCTATTCCTTAACAATCAACGAGTCATTAAGGGGCTTCTCACTGGTCCCACCGGTAGCCCTTTCCAAGAATTTTTTTTTTTTTTTTTTTATGCATAACTTTGATATGCACAAACCAGGCTCCTCAACATTTTTTAAACACATCAAACAATAACCCTTGATTCGTAGAAAAGAAGAGAAAAAGATATATGCATGTACAGTCAAGTGTAATAGGAAGCACTTCAAAATTATGACAAAATTCACCAAAACACTTCGTATCAATTTACAAGAAAATGCGAAAATTATGAACTCATTGAAATCGATGAATTTGGAAGATTTAATGTACAGGTAACAGTATAGAAGTCATAAAATATTTTCAACTTAATCATTGAACTTCTAACTTATCTTTTAGATTTCAATGGTGTGTACAAATGCCTACAGATTTTCTTAGAGACTCAAAGCGAAGGGCATTTTGTGAAACAAAACAATTTAAATCTGACTTTCTAATCCAAATAGCTCTAGTTTTAAGACCAGTTGTCTTGACAGGTTTTTCCTCGCGTTTTTGACTTCTATGAAAATTCTTTTTCTCAACAAATTTGAAATTTGTACCTCTTCGAAATATTGGACTGTTTTGTTTTTGAAAAGGACGTGAGTTTTTGTAACAATCTTCTGAAAATTTTGAAAACACTTGAAATTTATTCTTCACAGGGACTCTAGGCTCCGGGTTTTTTGAAAAATTTTTAACATGGTTTAAAGGAAGACCATAGAGTTTGTGATAGTTTGGGCGTATATGACCTTTGATTCCACAATGGTGACAAACAGGTACAAGAGATTGGGATCTAGCAAAATGCGTACCTTTCACTATGTGAGGAGGATACTGATAGTGTTTATTCTTTTCAAAACTCTTCTTTGGTGGTGCAGTAGACTTAGGGAAGGTCTTGGGATTGGCTGCAGGTTTTGAAACAACCTCTTCTACTACTGAAGGCACTGATGATGATGAAACAATTGTATTTTTCCCTCCAGTGTAGCCTAAGCCTGTTTTGTCTCCATGTGTTCGTTGTTGGCTCCAAATTTCTTCAAGTTTTTGTGAACTGGAGTTCATTCTTTCAATTATCTTCTCATCACTCTTGATCTTTTCTTTCAGCTTACTGACCTCATCCTGAAGTTCTTCAACAGCTTTCTCCAATTTATCAATCTTTTTATTCTTTTCTTCAAGTTTTTCTTTGAACTTTTCTGCACTATGAGACTGAGAAGTTTTGTCAGATTCCAAAATAGATATTTTACCTGTGAGTTTTTCATTCTCTGTCTTCAAGGAATCTCGTTCACTTCGGAGTTTACTGTTGCGGGTATGTTGGGCTTGTCTTTGTTTCTTTACCTTACTGTATTCGACAATGAGAGCATCATATGCTACTTGCAAATCATTGTTGAATTCATCCTCAGAGTCATCATCTTCATGATTTGATATATCAGTGTCGCTTTGAGATCCAGAAGCTGTTCCTGCAGACGAAGAGTGAGACGCCATAAAAGCAACAAAATTACCTTCATCGTTTGAGGATGCTGATGAAGATGATTCATCTGAACTGGATTCATCATCTAATGTAGCGTTCATGACTTTGACTTGCTTCTTTTTCATCTTTTTGTTTGCACAGTCTTGAGGCAAAATGTCCATATCCGTGACACTCAAAACACTTGACCTTGTTCTTCTTGTTTTCTTCCCCAGATTCAATCTTCTTGATTTTCTTTCCTTTTTCTTGAGATTGTGACTCATTCTTGTTATTCTTATTAAATAAACCCTTCTTCCTCATATATCTCACGAATCGTTTAGCCACAAGCGCCATTTCTTTATCCGACTCCTCTTTATCACTTTCTTCTTCCACTGTCTTTAGAGTAATACCTTTTGACGCTTTGCGAGGTTTCACCATATTTGCTTCAAACGTTTGCAAGGATCCCACAAGGTCTTCTATTCTCATAGAGTTCACATCTCTGACTTCTTCTATTGCTGTAACTTTAGAATCAAACACTCGTGGAAGAGAACGTAAAATTTTACGTACCACTTTGTATTCTGGAATAGGTTCTCCAAGGTTGTGGCATGAATTAACAATGTGACTGAGCCGGACATAAAAGTCATCAAACCTTTCGTCTTCATTCATCCTTATTCCCTCAAACTCAGAAGTGAGTTTTTGAAGCTTGCTGGTTTTGACTTGTTCGTTCCCTTCGTGTGTACTTTGCAGAATTAACCACGCTTTTCGGGCACTCGTACAACTTGAGATACGGCAGAATTCATTAGGGCAAACTGCAGAAAATATGGCACTCAAGGCTTTGAAGTTCCACTCCGAACTCTCTTGCTCAGCTTTAGTCCACGTCTGAATTGACTTTTGTTCGATTCTTCCGTCGACTTCATGGGTCGGTTCTTCCCATCCTTTAACTATTGACATCCAGACTTTGTAATTAATTCCCAAAAGAAAAGCTTGCATTCGTACCTTCCAGTATGAGTAGTTTGAGCCGTCAAACCAAGGGGGTCTGGTGCTTGAACCTCCTTCACGTGGTGGATCCATTGGTTTGGACGAAGATCTTCACTCAAGAACTTAGAGTGACCTGCTCTGATACCAATTGAAAATTTCCAAACCCACACAATCACACACACAGTGAAAATAATCACACAAGAGAATAACGAGGAAACCCTATCACAGGGAGAAAAACCTCTATTTACAATCCCACTATCAACGGGTTACAAGACTCTACTCAGACTCTCTACGAATCACTCGCACGAATCCTTTCGTCACTCTTGCTCGAATCACTCGATAAACCCTACAAGTAGGCTTTCTGCCTCACACAGAAAGTGAAAAGAAAATACAAGATGAATTTAGAGAAAGAACATGAAAGCTCTTCAATACTCAAAGACTCTTTCTCTAGGTCCCTATAATATGTTCTCCCACCTCCTTACAATAACAGAGTTGGTTTCACATATATATAGGATTACAAAGTTGCCCTAGTTTGGCAAAATAGGAAATTGAATCCGAACAAAATATTCATAGCTCGATCCCTCGCACTCCTATCCTCCAGCCTGCGACCTGCACTGGAATTTTTGCGCTTTAGGAAATAACACTGGCGCACCCTCGCGCTCCCATCCTCCAGCCTGCGGACCTCACTGGAATTTCTGAGACACCTTGGCGCACCCGCACGCTCCCTTCGGGCTGCCTGCGTGCTTGGGGCGCACCTGCACGCTCCCTTCGGGCTGCCTGCGTGCTTGGGGCGCACCCGCGCGCTCCCTGCGCCGTGCCTGCGAGGTACACTGGAATTCCATTCATGTTCCAGAAGGCTGCGTCCGAATTCCATTAGGTTTTGTAATCCTTCACACCAATTAGAATTCTTCAAAATCTTGGTCAACTTGATTCATTTTATCTCCTTAATTGTTTAGAATTCTTCAAATCTTCAATTTGCATCACTTTAGGAAACTTGAATAGCATTCCTAATTTAACTAAGATTTTGATTGGATTTGCCACAAGACTTTACAAATGCAATTAGAGATCTGTAGCAGATGGTCAAGCAATTGTGAGAAAACTTTCAACGTTTTGAATTTATATGATTTTAATTCAGTGAACTTCACAATTTAGTAAGTTGTTAACAAAGCATTTAACGAGAGCATGTTATGGAGTGAGTTTTCATGGGAATACCTTAGCTATATTTAGTTGCTAGTAAATCAGTTCTGACAAATTTTTAAGTTGATCAATATAATTTGCAGTGTGGTGATGATATGATTTGTAGTGTGGTAGACTTCACCATTTAGCAAGTTATTATTTAGCAAATTTAACCAAAGCATGTTAGAAAATTTGGTTTCACCAGAATAATTAGTAGTACATTTGTCAGATATTAGCAATATTACAACACAAAAACTATTGACTCACGGAATCATTTAATAATTTTGCAAGTCTTACCGATCTCTCCACCCTAGTGAGTCCATCCACACTTCCCCTTCAATGCTACCACACAACCATGGACAATTTGTAAAATTTAATTTTTGTCAATCCCCATAAGTGCACATAAATAGAACCTCGCTTATATTTGAGTCATTTGACAGGCATTACATAACACTAATTATTCCCCGAGTAATGTTATTTTACCCAAGAAAAAAAAAAAGAAAAAAAGAATGATGTGAAACAGTCGAGGCATGTCACTTCAAAGAAATAAACCCATAAAATTATACTTTAATTACAACACTATATGCACTCTAATAGCATTTTCCTTTTCATTATTCGCCTTTGCACTACGTACCATAATTTTGTGAATTAGAAAAAAAAAAACCTAGAAACGGAAATGCAAGACAGAATAAAGCCCATTAATCTTCAAACTACACATGAAACTTCAACAAAAGAGCAACCGGCACAGTACTTACCAAAAACTCTCTCAGAGATCTCCATAAGCCCATCAGGGGGCTTCCCATAGAATGATGCTCTCCAGTCACCATAGAAAGTGGTCAAAGATGGTTTTTGTTGATGGATCAACCGCCGGGTTTAGTCGAAGAACAGGTCAAAATCAAGATCGGGGAATGTCACTTTCTCGCACCGGTGGGAAAGTGTAAGTGCTTGCTAGCGCCAGTTACTATTGCTATAGAGAGAGAACAAAGGTGATTTCTGGGCGAGCTAGAGAGAAAAGGGAACAAGGAAATGGGGGAGGCGGGAGCTTGTATTAGAAGCTTGTTGCTAACAAATCTCAGCCATTAATTTTAAAATAAAATTCAATCTCAGCCGCCGATTATAGTATTGGAGAGAGATATTTTTGAAATGAGTTGTGTTTTGTTATATATATATGTGCCTACATCTAATAACAAATTTATAAGATTAATGTAATGACCTGAATTTTTTTTTTTCTTAATTAATTTGCTTAAGTGTGGTGGTGATATTTGTTATAGTAAAAATCTAGAAAATTGAGGATTTGAAAATTTTTGGAATGATAAAATTAGTTGGAAAGAATTTCTCATTTAATTTCTCTTATGTAGGAGTTTAATGTAAAATTTCTAAACTTTTATCCAAACAATTCCTAGCCCAGTTATCCATTTGGTTCAACCCAAGCCCTTTAGCCCATAGGTCAACCCTTTCTTTGACTCACCTCAACTCACTTCAACTCACTTTATCATTCACTGAGTTGACTCATGAATAGTAACTCTCAATTATAACGCGGTAAACTTCATTTTCCATCCATCCATCCTACCATACATCTCTCACATCTCTGAAATTTTTTAGTTAATTAGTTAAAAAGAATACCCTACACTAAAGACTTTAAAACACATTTTAAATTATTTGTTGAATCAGTCAAAAAAAAGCAAGCATGATTTAAAGACCTTAAAGCATCTTTTAAATTATTTGGTTTATTAGTCAAAAAGGCAAAGCATGATTCCCAGATCATGCCACCTCCATACATCTTCCCCAATACCTCTTTTAAATTATTAGGTTTATTAGTCAAAAAAGTAAAGCATGATTCCCGGATCACGCCACCTCCATACATCTCCCCCAATACCTCTCTTAAATTATATGGTTAGATAGTCAAAAAGTAAAGCATGATTCTTGGATCATGCTACCTATTGTATATGCATGATCCTACTTTAGTGACCTTAAAGCATGGGAAGTGGAGGTTATTTTCTCCACTGATACTTTCTCTACACTCCCATGACTTCTTATAAATTTGTGTGCCTTCAAAGAGAAAAAAATCATTATTTAGTGTGGTTGGAGATTCAGTGTTGCTTGGAGGAAGAAGAAAAGCTTGGAACTTTCCAATTGGGTGGTTTTCAAAGCTCAACGCCTTTTTCCTTCTCTGACTTGGTCACTAATATCTTCATTGAGGTAGGATGACAAACCTCCTAAAATGTATTGGATGCCTTCAATTTGAAGCTGAAACATTTTCTAGGTTTGAAATATGAAACTTGATTGTGATAAAAAAAAATACCCACATATTGGGGGTAGGGAAGCCAAAACTTTGTTGACTGGTATAGCCCAACATGCTGACAGTTCTCTGTTTGTAACTTCTGATGTGCTTCTGACCCCTAAAACGGTGGAATTAGCTAAAACATAAAAGTTGCAGCCCTTTAAGTTTTCTTTCCAACCCAAAAAGATTTGCATCAACCCAAAAAGAATTGCATCAATCTGATTTGTGAGTCAAAATTTATGCCCAAAATATTGAACACGTGTAAAACTATATCTTCTGAACAAATTGGATTCAAGGCCGTTTTTGAACCTTTAGACTTTAGAATTTTAAAAAGTGTAAAATATGAAAGTTGTAGGTCCTAAAGTCTAGTTTCTACAGGTATAAAATTTATAAATATCAGAGTTCTGCTATATTTTATATGAATTTTCTTTTATGCTGCTATCTCTGCTTAGCCTTTAATTGATGCTTGTTCGGATTTTTTTTAGAATTTTATGTTTAAAGATTTATTTAAATTTCCAATTACTCTCTATTAGTTATAGTCATGTTAATAATTTCTATTGATGTGTAATTTTGTTCACAAAGCTTAATATAGTAAAACACTTATACTATTTGATATAATACTAAAGTGGACTGTTAAGTTGATACTACTTAGTTATCCTCCAACTGATATGAAATTATTTTAAACTGGATATTATGTATTATTTGACACTCTAATATTTATGATAACTGACTTAAACAATCAGTTTCATCATGGATAGTTGGATGACTTATTCAAACTTAAATGGCTAAGTAGAACCAAATATTTGATAAAAGGGTAAATTACACTTAGACCCCTTAGACATTTGGATAATTACACAAGCACCCCCTCAACTTTTGAAAATTACAAAAACCTCCCTTATTTTGAAATGTTGCTAACCCAGACCCCCTTCCGTTTGGCTGCTGTTAGAAGTTAAGGGTTAAGTGATGACGTAACTCATAAATTGATGTAATATACCATGTCTGCCCTTCATTTAACGTTTCCATCATTCCTTATTTCTTTCTTTCATCTGTGTATAGATACAAACGAAGTCATCCGAACAAAGACAAAGGAAGAAGATGAACCAATGTCGGCCAAAAATTCGAAGAGCATCACAAACGGCAAGCAGACAAGAACGACTCCATTAGGAAAGAAAAACGACTCTATCTCTCGTTCATCTTCCGCTCGGTAATGTATTGTAATGTGTATCTCTCTCTCGTTAACCTAATTTTGTTTTTTTATTACCCCCATTTGGATGAATAGAAAGCAGAAACCCTAGGAAAAAAATTACAAATCTATATTTTTTAGTACTATAACCAATTTCTAGTTATATATTTTCGACAGTGTTAAATATTTTTGAACAATTCCATGAAATTATATATTTCGACAGTGTTAAAAATTGTTAAAAAAAATTCCATGAGAATAGGTATGCATTACAAGCATTTGCTAAAATGCCATAGATGTAGAAACATTTGGATGAATAGAAAGCAAAATATTGTTTTTGTGATTACTCCCATTTGGATGAACAGAAAGCAAAAAACACTAGGGAAAAAATTACATATCTATACTTTTTAGTAATATAACCAATTTCTAGTTATATATTTTCGATAGTGTTAAATATTTTTGAACAATTCCATGAAATTATATATTTCAACAGTGTTAAAAATTGTCAAAAAATTCCATGAGAATAGGTATGCATTATAGGTGTTTGCTAAAATGCCATAGATGTAGAAACATTTGGATGAACAGAAAGCAAAATATTGTTTTTGTGATTACTCCCATTTGGATGAACGGAGAAAAAATTACATATCTATATTTTTTTAGTAATATAACCAATTTCTAGTTATATATTTTCGACAGTGTTAAATATATTCCAAAAATTCCATGAAATTATATATTTTGACAGTGTCAGAAATTTACAAAAAATTGCATGAAAATAGGTATGCATTATTAATGTTTGCTAAAATGCCATATATATGGAAATACTAGAAATGTTTATTTTACACATTAGGCTTGTCTAATTCTTTCTCTTACTGTGATAGAAACATATCAACATATAGCACTGGAGGTAGTAGTGTCGGATTAAAGTACCGCAATAGGCAATGTAGATGTGGAAAAATAGTCGTTGTTGCCATATCAAAGTTGGTAGATAACCCTGGGAAGCTTTACTTTCGATGTGCGAAAAAAGAATGTAATTATTTCGCTTGGTGCACTGTTTCAGCCAGGGATGAAATAAGAGAAGACATGAGAGAAGTTAATCAATTTACTGAAGGGAATCAATCTACGCCTCCCAATGGAATGGATGAAATTAAAGGGATTCTTACAAGACTTCAAATTTTGGAAGCCAACCAAGGCGTTCTTAAACTTATTGTATTGTCAACTGTGATTCTCACATGTTTGGTTTTTATAGTACTAATTGTAATTTTAGCAAAATTAATTTGATAATGGGACTCCATGATGGTCATTTTGTGGTAGAAGGTTGCGATGTTACGATTTTGTTTGTAATGTCAGTGGTTTTTAATATGCTTGGTTTTAAGTAATATGACTTGGTTTTACTTTTCATCCTATCATAGTTTTTTAAACATCAATCCTTTCTCTCATTCAAATTCTTGCCAATGAAATATTTTCCAATTTAAACTCAGCATCTAAGTGTTAGTTATCACAAAGAAAAAAAAAAAAAAAAGCTCTTAAGTGTTAGCCCTTTCTCCAATTCAAACTCGACTTCTGAGTGTTAGTAATTTTTTATATTAATTTTTTTATTTTCAATTATTTATTTTCTATTTTCAAGTAAATTAAATAGGAGATAATATTAATTTTCTAATAAAGTGATTTTTTTTTTACTTCAATGTTTCCAAACTGTACCAGCTATATCCATTCTTTTCAATAAACTAACTCAATGAGAATTTAAATTTAGTCATAAATAGATATTAAATTTTTACTTGGACCTTAATCATATTTCCAAATCATAAGCTTCCCGATCATGCATGTAACCAGAAGTTAAATTAAATTCCAAACAAGAAGTCAAACTTGAGAACTTTAGTTCTTCGAAAATGATTATTCTTACATATTAATTTCCTGCCAGTCAGATCAAATGCAACTATAAAAGAAGAAAAGAAGAAAACTGTCATACTGTAAAAGAAGAATTCTTACATATTAACTGTCATTCTATAAAAAAAAGAAAACTGCATTAACAAAAATTGGGGCATTAATGTGATTGACTCCCTTGCACCTGGTATATCGAAGACCAAAAGCAACTATACCCAAACCAAACTGCTTGAGACATAAAATACTGCACAAAATTACAGCCACAACACATAAAAACTGCCAGTTGAGATAAAAAAAAAAAAAGTAGAAAACTGCATTAACAAAAACTGGAGCATCAATGTGATCGACCCCCACAACACATAACCATTGCACCTGGTGTATCAAAGACCAAAAGCAACTATACCCAAACCAAACTGCTAGCTGACATAAAAACTGCACACAATTGCAGCCACAACACATAACCCTTGCACCTGGTGTATCAAAGACCAAAAGCAACTATACCCCACCAAAATTGCTAGTTGACATAAAAACTGCACACAATTACAGCCACAACACATAAAAACTGCACACAATTGCAGCCACAACACATAACCCTTGCACTTGGTGTATCAAAGACCAAAAGCAACTATACCCAAACCAAACTGCTAGCTGACATAAAAACTGCACACAATTGCAGCCACAACACATAAAAACTGTAAGGTGAGATAAAAAAATAACAGGAAACTGCATTAACAAAAAATGGGGCATCAATGTCATTGACAATAAATATCCAGTAACTACAGATTTGTGAATCCCATATACATTCACTCCCACAACACATAACCCTTGCACCTAGTATACCCAAAACAAACTATACCAAGCTGTTCCATTTGTACCCAAAAAACTCTTCTAACTATCTATATGTATCCAAAACATTAGATTTTCCTGTTTTTTAATGTCAACAAATTGTACTAACTATCCATATACCCAAAAACCTAATTACAGACTTTCTCCCAAAACAAATTGCTGACTGATTTCTTGCTATGTTGCTGCTGAAGATTGTGTTTCTGCCACTGAAGACTGTGTTGGTGGTGGTGGTGTTGTCTGATTGCTGCCAAATACTTCTTGATGTACTCCCTGACTTGTTGATGTCCTATGAATTTGTTTTCTTAGCCTGCTACTTGTTTTATCAGTAGACTTGCGCTTCTGCGATGAAACAAATATAAACACTTCAATACTCAAGTATTAAAAATACAAAGAAACAAATTACATGAATGTAAAATATCTTACCTTCACTGGACCTCTCTGGCATGTCCTTTTATTATGCCCCAGTTGCCTACAATTTTTGCAAACAATGCTGTGCCATTTTCATTGTTGACTTGTGCCTACAGCTAGCTCATCTTCCGCTCTTCTTCTGTTTTTTCTTGGCCTACCTGGGAGTCTTCTAAGCCTAGGAGGTTCAATAGGATCCCCAAATACCTCGCCCTCCTACATTGACTCATCCAGGATGGGGTGAATAATTTTGTCATAAGTCTCCAAATACTTCGCCTTGCTAAAATATGGATCGCATAAAACTTCCATGTTTATCCTTTTGGATAGGGCACATGCTGCCCCATACTTGCAAGGTATACCGGATATATCCCAACCCCCACAGGAGCAAGTCCTCCTATCCAAATATACAACATGTCTGGTTTGTCTATCAAGCACCTCGAACTCATCCCCTCCTGCAAACACAACACTGCATTTCCTACTTTCTTGACTCATCTTCTCCAACTTACTTTTTGTATTTTGAGTGACAACACCCTCCCATGTTTTTGCCTGATCCACCCTAGCACAAATTCTTTCCATCATCTTTTTTCTAATCCCATCAAGTAGAGTCAAAATAGGTTTGCTCCTCAACTCACCTACCCAGTTATTGAATGACTCGGTGAAGTTATTTGTAAGATGATCTACCCTCACAACATGATTGAACTTATGCTTGGCCCACAGCTCTAAGGGAACTTGCATCATCCATTCATGGGCAGCAAGGCGTATACTTTTTATCTTCTCCATTACCTTCTTAAACGCACTGGCATTACATGCCTTAGCTGCTGTCCAGAATAGGCACCTCAATTGGATGCCAGGATGATTTTCTCTAAAGTTGGAGTATAGATGCCTCACACACCTTCTCTGAGTTGCACCAGGAAAGAATTCACGAATTGCCACCTCAATTTCCTTAACAAATTTTTCAAAATTTAAGTATAAAATTAAATTTGAATTTTCCAAACAAACATGAACTGAATAAATGTGTAGAATAATTGGAACTATGACATGAGCTATAGAATTATTCTAAACTGCTAGTTCATTAACTCTATCCCGTAACTAGGCAATTGAAAATTGTAAATTGACTTATTCAAGGAAAATTTAAGCATCCTTTAGAATACAGCACCATTTTTTGGGAATTTAAACAAATATGAAGGAGAAATAAATAAGAAAGAAAACATAATAACACAAGTAAATTACATACCTTCTGTCCGTCAGACATAAAAGTCCATGGCTTCTCAGTGCCTATGCAGGTTTGAAGGTTGTCCATGAAAAAGCCCCAGCTCTGCTTGTTTTCAGTCTCTACAATTCCAGTTGCAACTGGAAATATGCCTTCATCACCATCAAGTGCAATGGTTGCCAACAAAACACCACCATATGGGCCTTTAAGATGGCAACCATCTAAACCAATGAAAGGCCTACATCATTTTACTAATCCTGTCATAACTGCCTCAAAACATACAAATATCCTATGAAAATATGGATTTAGCTGCCCAGAAACCCTCTCATACTAAATTTTGACAATACTGCCAGGGTTGGTCTTCCGCACTTGAACTGCATACATCAACAGTTTGTTATAGCTCTCCTTGAAACTCCCCTCTATTTTTTCCATTGCTTTCCGTCTTGCTCTATATAGCTGCATCCAACTAACCTCTATGCTGTATTTCCTTAAAAGCTCAGCTTTCATTCCTGCCAACTTCATCCCAAGATTCTCTCTTAATCTCTCACTCAATTTCTCCGCTATCCATGTCGATGCCGCCTCAGAATTTTTGGGGTTTGCAATATAATTATGTGAAGGATTTATGGACTTAATTTGATATGTGATTCCATCACTCGTGGGTAAGGCATGAATACACCATAGGCACCTATCGCTGCCACAGTGGGAAGTGACTCTTGTCCTCTCATTTTTATCTCTAATAATCTTAAACACCTCTTGAATAACGTAATCCTTTAACACTTTTCTAAAATGGTTCACATTTTCAAACATCAGTCCTTTTTTTAATTTGATCTTCTCTCCTTTTTTTACAACATAAATTTCCCCTGCTTTGTTTTTTTGTTTAACATTCACATCAACATCTATATCAACATCACAGGAATCATTAGAAACATAACCCTCCATTTGTTCATCCCCATCGTCTTCACCCTGACCATCTCCAACAGACGTTTCTTCATTCTCACCAGCATTATCAAGACCCAATCCCTCACTACCAAGACTCACTTTATCGCTATCAAAGCTCAACTCATCGCTATCAAAAGAAAATGAATCATCCTCAAAATCACACAAAGAAGCACCACCACAATCTACTTTTGCCTCTGTCTCAGGCACAGGGACACTACCAGGGGCTGCCTCAAGTAAAAAAAGTGGTGGTGGACCTTGTGGTGGTGCACCTTGTGGTGGTGGAACTTCCAAATACTGAATCTCTACAAATAGATCTATCTCATGCTTTCCAACAATCTCAAACATGAATAACAACTCAGAGTCTGAATCTATTTCAAATCTAACTGTTCCCATTTGGTAGTGCACTTTAACAACAACCCCAGCTGATGAAGCAATATCACGTAATGCATGCTCCCAAATGTCATCTAAAAGATCTAATCTAGAGTATGTGTCAAGATCAAGATTCCTAATTGTAAAAAAGATTTCTCCGTAATGCACTATGACATCATAACGTGCAAACAACGGTGCCATTTGTAACCTATAATATAAAAAGATTAAATCATTAATTCAAAACATGTACTAAATTATACATCTTGAATTTCTAAACCGGTCCTTCTAAAGAAATATTTTTAAGCTATATAAGTATTAAATAATAAATTTACAAAAATAAATTAAAATATAATATAAATAATAAATTAATTTTATTATTTTTGTTATGGTTTGAAAAAAGAGAGTAAAATAATGTTGAATTAAATAGTAATAATATCATCAAACAGCATGTGTAAACTAGTCATTAAAGAGAGCATAAAACAGTCAGTAAACAGTCAATAAACAGCATATTATACTAAGGCTAATCAGTTCATACAAAATTTTCTATTCTCCAATAAATAATGTTCAATAACACGAGAACATGCATAGAAGACAATACTCATGTGAGGGACCAACAAAAACTGACAAAAACTATATGTAAACTATATGTAAAGCACAGATATATGTATATGCATAGAAGATATGTAAAGCACAAGTACAGAATCAGACATGCATAGAAGACAATAGTCATGTGAGGGACCAACAAAAATCGACAAAAAGTATCCGAGGGACCATAAATTTCTTCAACTTTCAATAGCCACAAAAAGACAAACACAAAAACCCCAAGCCGTAAACTGGAAACATGCCAAACCGTAAACTGAAACATGCCAAAACCCCTCCATTACGTTACCAAATCAAAATATTCCATAACACACAAAAAATGTGTCCCACAAATATGTGCCTCAGAACAACCCAATCAGAAAATCCCAAATCGTAAACCTCGCACAAATCCTAAGGTTACAAAACTAGAAACCCCTGTAACCAAAAGATTACTCAAATAAAAAAAAAAAAAAACAACTGAGTTATGAAACCCAATAACCCCCATAAAAAAAAATGTACATTGACCGAAAGAAAAACCCTAAAACATCCCCAAAAAGAAAAAAAAATCAGAAGAAAAGAAATACCTTCTGTTGAGCGTAAGCCCCACCAAACGAAGATAAAGGGAACATTCCTTGGATTTTACTCGTGGAAGTCGAGTGAAGTATGGCTTCAGATCCTCAGATGAAAGAAAAGTGAAGCCCCATCAAACACATCTTCGTATGGGGTGTGTGTAATGCAAGCGTACAGTTGATTGAGTCGGATTAATTGACCATCAAGTGTAAATAAGGATAATTTTGACTTTACAACTCAAAACTTAACAGCGTTAGACGCAACTGTAACGGAAGGGGGTCTGGGTTAGCAATATTTCAAAATAAGGGAAGTTTTTGTAATTTCTAAAAGTTGAGGGGATGCCTGTGTAATTATCCAAATGTCTAAGGGGTCTAAGTGTAATTTACCCTTGATAAAATGCCCAAATGAAACAATGGACTTATTCTTTCCTCATTTGGTCTTCCTTAAATGAATTTGATCTATTTTAATTGATTTTTTTTTTTTTTTGGTATTGTTTTGTCAACCTAGCAAGTTGTATAACTATATTTTTATGATTAGATGAATTTAATGAAACATATTTAATACCTTCCTAGACATTGGAATAATTCTATGGACATTTGTGGATATCTTGAAGCCAAAACCCTATGATAAGGGTTTGGTTATAAATAAGAAGATGATTAGAATTTATTCAAATTGTTTTGAATAATATTATTCTCCTACCAAATCAAAAGTTTAGAATGAATTAGCTTTGTAATCTCACATTGGCTTAATTGTTCAACTGATGTACTATACTATCTAAATGAGAATAAAATAAAACTTATAAATTTTTCTAAAATCAAATATAAGTCCAAAGAGCTATTTATTATCTTTATATTCCATAAATTAATAAAATAAAAAGGAAAAAGAGACAAAAACTGAGATCGCAGCCAATGAGGTTCAAACTCACGACTTCAAATCGCAATTAGAGTTGCCCGCCCACTAAGTTGCCAACCTCGGCTTAATTAATATACCATTAGAAATAATTTTATTCTTATCAAAGGTAGTACGGAAAACTTGTCAAAACAACTAACTAAAATACTAATTCGAATTCTAAATTATTGTTGGTTACTTGTTACTTGTTAATTTACATGTAGTACTTACCTTTGTGATAATAATATTGGTGACTATTTTAAATCTTTGATTTATTGAGAATTATTATTGAATTATGGATTTAGATAAAGTACTTAAAAATATACTGGATGTGACTGAATAATCCCGCTTATGATTCATCGCTCAGGAACATTGCCGGTTGTTATTAAAAATGTCTTATTTCCATACAAGGTATCCTTGGGAAGGTAAAAGGGTGAGAAGAAATTAAGGCACTCGGTGTTAAAGTTATTTTTGGCAATGGGGTGATGGGTGGATAGAAATGGCCTTTTAGATGGAGATGGGAACATATGCATTTTAATTGGGAGATGCTCCCTTCTGACCTGGCCAGTCAGGTAGCCGGTCACGACGGCTAGGTTTTTGGTAAGTGACATCGTCGGAATGCATTGGATACTAAGCCCGTAAAGTCATTGGTTCCCAAGGCTGGGGGTAGAGGAGAATATGAGTATGATTATCCTAGGAGGATTTAGATTAAACTCCTTTATCAAATTTTATTATGACTGGCAACCTCTCTTTCTTATGTATGAATGATGTGTTGGAATTATTTAATTATATTTAATTCCTTTTGATGAATATTTTATAAATATATATATATATATATATGAAACCTGTATCGCTACGGGGTTTGATCCCGAGACCTTAAAAATCTGAATCTGAGATCCCTACCACTGCGACACCGATTTCATTGTGGAACAAATAACAACATGAAACTATTTGACGCGCAAGTAAAATAGTAGTTGCAGTGACAGTCTCATCGAACCATTGTAAGTATAATTTACATTATTCAGTTAGGATCTATTGAATTAATTGTTGCATGAACAGTATGCCACCTAATCACATTCACTGTATTGCATTACCTAATACGGTGTAGTATTACGACCACTGCATATAGGCACCTAGGAGATTCTGATTACTGAGCTTTAGTAGCTCACCCCTTTATGGGAATATTTGTTTCAAGATATTAAGCACAGGGATATTGAAGATGAGCTAGAAAGAAATTAATATCTCTTAAATATTTCACCAGAAGAGTTATCTATTTTTCTTACAGAGCACTAGAAGACTTTATTTATTATTGTAGTCTGTAATAATAATTGTTTGATGATTGTAATCATTAAGTTTAGACCCAGTTTACTTTTATTTGATATGTAATGTTAATTGAATGGTTGGGACGCTTAGATGGCTCTATAATACTATTATCTATCTTTATTTTGTACTTTGTGGTTGAACCCTGCCAAATGATTTTGCCTAATGGCTTATAAATATTGGTTGGGATAAACTAGGATTTTGAATACCTTAAATTTTTATTGTGAGTCAATCCCAGTTTGGAGGAAAAATTTGGGGTGTGACGGCGTGTTGTTATCATCTTATTTTATACCCAACAAATAATCCTAAGTCACCCTCGGGCATTTGGATTATGAAAATCCGGGGCGTGACAATTAAACCTTAATAGATTTTATAAATCAAATAATTAAATTATATAATTTTTTGGCGTTGAACTTTTTATCAACACACTCTTTTTTTTTTTTTTTGAAAGGTCTTTTTATCAACACACTCAATATGAAAAAAATATAAAAATTTTAATGTATTTTTTATTTTTTAAAATAATATTTTTATTTTTTGTTGTCAGCTTATTTTTTAAATTTACATATATAAAAGAAGAAACATTGGTGTTGGGCTTTTAATCAACACACTCAGGGTGAATTTAGAATGATAAAAAGTGAGATAAAATATGGTTTGGAGAAATTTTTTGCATTTGGTACACACATTTTAAACCACGTTTTTTGAAAATGAATAGTAAGATTCCTGTTTTAACGGATTAGATTTCCATTTGGACGGATTCAAAATTTTGAGCAGCCATTACTGCTTTGCACTACAATCTGTCCAAACATATTATAGAAACCCTTTGGACAGAAGTTAGCCGCACGAATCCGTCGAAATGGTTTCTAAAATCCATCGAAACGATTTTTACAATCCGTTGGAATGGTTTCTACGACCCACAAAAAATAGTCAAAGTTGGTGTCATTCGGTAGTTTGAGAGCCCGTTGTGAGAATGATGAAAAAATGTTTGCTATTTGAATAACCTAATTCTAGTTATCAACTTTTTTTTTTAAGATATTGAACTTTTTTTTAATTTTGAGAAGGCGGGAATGTGTAAAAATATATGGAGATTTTCAAAGATTTTCAGAAGTTTTCAGAAATTTTTAGAGATTTTCAACAAAATTTGGTATGTCAAATACACCCTCAATATGAAAAAAATATATATATAAAAATTTTAATGTACGTTTTATTTTTTTTAAATAATATTTTTATTTTTCATTGTCAACTTATTTTTTAAATTTAGATTTCATTAAATCAATTGTTAAAATTTGATAGAAAACGTCGAAGTAACAAAAATTTTAGGTATATTCCTATTTAACCCCCTCTTCCTCACATCTTTATTAAGTTTTTAACATAAATCTCTAAAAACAAGTAAAAGTAAAAAAAAAAAAAAATAGAAAATTTCTGTAAAAAAGAAAAACTAATAAACGTGTGAAAGAACGAGAGATAAAATAAAAAAAATACTTAAAATTTTATTTATTTTAATATTTTCTGTTACGTTTTAACGATTGATTTACCTAAAGAGAAATAATATTAACAACATTTTACAAGAATAAATATCCACCGCAAGCTTGGCCTTGGAATACCTGTCAGTGTGCTTTATTGTCTTCCAATTTCTTCAACTTGCACGATTAAGCTACTCTTGTGGGCCTGTTCGGTAGATAAAAAATAGAGAAAAAAGTATAATAAAAGTAGAAAAATGTAATATAAATGTGATATGAAAAAATTTTGATCGGAAAAAAATATAAAAATTAAATAAAATTTGTGACTTTTGGTGAATTTTGATGTCGCCAAACAGACCCGCACAATAGTTGCTGTCCACGTTGCTTCCAGTCCAAGCATGACGCATGAGATCGAACTTGGGGGGTCACAGTCGAGAATTGATTGCAGCCACTGCAGTCGACTAAAATGACGTCATTTTAATATTTTTCTTTTCAAAACGATGTCGTTCTATTTAAATTTTCATATTCAAATACATCAATTTATATTTAAATATGATATATTCAAATACATTAGTTTATATCCAAATATAAAAATTTAAGTAGAACGGCGTCATTTAATAAAAAAATGTCGAAACAATGTAATTTTAGGTCAACTGAAACCCCCTCTGCTCATGAGATCTTCCCCCATAAGTAAAATTACTTTATCTGGGGAGACTACACATCGAATTTAACTATGAAAGGAGAAACATACACGTGTAATGCACGTGTATTTTTATAATCATTCTATAAAACGAACATGCGAGTTGGTGTCAGAAGATAGAAGATAAAAGAGAGAGAGAATGGGAAGCAACCAAGTGCCAGTGCTTTGTCTGGGCGGTTCATCATCGTCATCCATTCCAGCACTCGGATTCGGGACAGCTGCGTGGCCATTCCGTGGATCAGAAACAATGAAAGAATCGATTCTCGAAGCGATCAAACTCGGATACAGGCACTTCGACACCGCTTCCATTTACAAGTCGGAAGAGTGTCTCGGGGAAGCCATAGCCGAAGCTCTGAACCTCGGTCTTATCCAATCCCGCCAAGACCTATTCATCACCTCCAAGCTTTGGTGCAGCGACGCCAACCCTCACCGCGTCCTCCCCGCACTCCAAAACACTCTCAAGTATTAATTCAATCTGATGATCAATTACTATTGCTCGTCGATCTGATTTTTTTCCCCAGATTGAAGCCTAATTAACTTAAATTTAATATCTGATTTTGATGCATAATTATTTAGGAGGCTGGGATTGGAATATCTAGATCTGTATCTTATTCATTTTCCGGCGAGCCTAAAGTCAGAAGGGTATGAGGTGCCTTTCAGGAAGGAGGACATTGTTCCCATGGAGTTGGAGTCCGTTTGGGAAGCCATGGAGGAGTGCCACAGGCTCGGCCTCTCTAGAAATATAGGGGTAAGCAATTTCTCTCGCAAGAAGCTTCTACAGTTACTTCTCGTATCCAAAGTCCCTCCGGCTGTTAATCAGGTGAGTTTTCTTATTTTTTATTTTTTATTTTTTTTTTACCACTTGTCTTTTTCTTTTATATATATATAAATTAATTCGGTAGTTAGGGTCCGTTTGGGCACCTAAAGCAGTTACTAATTTTTTTTTTAATTTATTTTAGTTTTATATAACTTTTTTTTTGCAAAAATACTATTTTTTCTTTGAAAATTATAATTTTTAGACATATGGATTGTATTCGTAAAAAAATAAAATAATAATACCATCTCTATTTACAAAAAAATAAAAAAAAATTAATTTTTTGGGTTTTTTAAATCAACATGAAATTTTCAATTATTTTAATTTTTTTTTCAAGAATGCAATTTATATGATTAAAAACTTCAGTCTCTGAAAAGAAAACTAAAATTTAGTGAAAAAAATGTATTATAAGATAAAAAGTAAGCTAAAAAATTAAAATTTATTATTGGTTTCCAAATTAACCTTTAAATAAAAAATAACACTGTGGATAGTAAAGAGTTAGTGTATAAACTGGGATATATTTATCATAAGTGTGATGGAGGTTCTGATTACCAATATTTCTTTATATATTTAAACAGGAAAGTTGTGGTGAATGAGATATGCCTAGCTAGCTATTTGATTTCACATTTTTTTATTTTATTTTTCTTTTTAGAGACTTATAGTCGTGATTTCGGAAAATTAACTTCCATGTATTGTATCGTGGTTCAAATAAATAATTAAAATAGGTGGAGCTAAGTCCACTTTGGCAGCAACCAAAGCTGAGGGAGTTTTGTCAGGAAAAGGGCATTCATGTGACTGCATATTCACCTTTAGGGGCTAGAGGAACAGCCTGGGGAGGCAATGGAGTCCTGGATTGTGAGATACTCAAAGAGATTGCTCATGCAAAGGGGAAGACTGTTGCTCAGGTACCAAAATTATCCATCTCTGCATCATCAGTAGTGTACTTTTTTTTTTTAATTTTCCAAATCGAAACTGACCAATTGCAAGCAAAGAGAAATAAACTCGGTGCCTGTATATTTTATCACAAATTTTATTTTATTATATATAATTTAAATTAATAGCCCTATTTTACGCACAATATATATATTTATTTTAATTATCCCACCACTTTGATTCATTTCGTCACAAAAAGCAACACGTGTTTTAATCACATTTTTAGTAGACAAAGTGAAACTTGAATTAAAGTATGCTTGGTTTGGTAAACCCAAAAGAAATCGATTTCCTTTTGTTGTATATGACTGTTTATTATTATTATTATTATTATTATTATTATTTTCTTTTTTTGGTTGTCAATAGTTTTTAGACATGTTATTTAGTTGTTTTTTTTTAAATAAAATTTGCAAAAGAAAATTGAAAGTAAAAAAAAATCTACTTACAGATGAAATAAATTAGTATCTTTTTTCTTTTTTTTTTTAAATAAGTCATATTTTTTTTTCCATACATGGATTCTCCAACATTTTAGTAATATTTTTTTTTTAAAAAATGAATAACATATTTAAAAGTTACAAAAAATAAAAAGAAAACAAAAATTAAGCTTTTTTTAAACCAAATTAACTAATCAATTATGCTTTGTTTGGGGAAAATATTTAAAACCATCACTATGATAAATAAGCAGTATTTGAACTGGTATGTTCTCATTGGTTCAAAATGAAATAAACTGATGACTTTGTACAAAGACTAACCACCAAGGAAGATATATAGTCTTTCAGTTTGGGAATTAATATTTTTAGTAGGCTTTTTAGTTACTTTTCTGACAAAGTTCTTTGGAAGCTAGTTTTTTTTTTTTTTTTTCTTCTTCTTCTTTCTTCAATTTTGCTATATAGTTTTTTTTTAGTACAATTAAATAAATATTTTGCCCCAATTCTTGATTTTTTAATTATATTTATTGATTAAAAACATAAACTGATATTTTAAATTAATTATTAACTGGAATGATTTCTAGAAAAGTTTTTTATTTGCTTCTAAATAATCAAAACGCAAAAACTCTGAAAAATGGGATTGGAAATCAAAATAATAATAATGTCAAAAAGCACCGAAAAAGCAGTATCCAAATAGATTATGGGTATGTTTGGTTCTACAAAAAAAAATAAATAAATAAAATTGCCAACTTTTGCCTATTTGGCAACTCTGCTAAAATTTGTCAAAATTTTTTTTAATTTTTTATCAGCCAATCAAAAGTTACTAAAAATTTATAAAAATTTCTTTAAATTTTTTATTAAATAAACAAAAGTTAATAAAAGTTGTTAAAATTTTAAATTTTTATTAAATGCATAAAAAATTGTACATAGCAACTTTTGACCCGCAAAAAAAAAAAAAAAAAAATAGCAAAATTTACTAAACATTTTACTTTCAAGTGGGCCTGTATTGACTTTTTTCAAGCACCTTTTAAGCCTATTTAAAAAAACTTTGCTCTTTTGTCAATTATCATAAAAAAAATTATTTTTCCATTGCACACAATAAATATGCACCATTTTTTATTAATAAATGTGATAGAAAAGACAGTGGGACGAATGAAATTTATATGGGATAAAATAAGGTAATTCAAAGTACAAGTTCTAAAGTGAGATTAATAGTAAAATAGAAGATTGTTAAATATAGTTTACTAAAAAGTTAATTTTTTTTCCAACAAAAAAAAAAATTGTCAATCCCAAATTTTCGTGATCCAAGAATGTAACTTAAATTATTTACGCATATCACATACATGTACTCTGTCTCATACATGAGAGAAATACAATAAACTAGAGTAAGGTATCTTAACTACTAACAAAGCATAAGTAAAGTCTTAACCACTAGCTGGGTATAGTGCACTCAGACAAAATATATACTAGGTTCACCAATCCATGCAACCTAATCAAAATGAAAAAATAAAAATATTTAAAGCCCATTTCGTTACGAAGTTTTAAAAGAATAAATACATCGCTGTCTCACACTTTGAGAATCCAAAAAAATATAAAATATTTAAAATATAAGTTAAGGAGAGACGAAGGACGTAAAGTCTCCTGACTCGTAGGTCTAGAATAAAAATATAAGTGAAAATATACCAAAAAAGAAAGTATATAATATAGTGAGCACTAAACAACAAGTGATCACCACAACAAGGAACATATGATTATGTCCTAACATGCTACCATATAAATAATGATAATGTACATCAATTGAACATAATATGCTCATGTTATAATATTATTCTCTATCATAACCATATTCCAATCTCATCAATTATCTCATTAAAACCACAACTCAATGATAACACAAACACGGGTTATGTACTTTGCAAGACTGACCCATGATCATGGCATCAAGTTCAAAATACACCGGTCACGTTATCGATTTTCTCGTAAATTGAGGCATAAAAAACAATTGCAAATCATCTCATCAAATATATACAATCTTTAATTAGAGCCATACCCCAAATAATAGTAATTAAAATTGGACACATAGTAAAAAAATAGTAAGTTAAGACTTCACAGCCTCTACAATCCCATCAAAGTTAGTATATAAAATATATACAAAAATTCTCACACAAGAATACAAAATTTTGTAAAGAAAAATAAAGAACTGAATTTAAGTCTAAGGGCAACTATGCTTCATGACTAGGTGATCTAGCTTGCCTATCACAAATGGTCCTATCAAAACATGCAATGAAGTCTATAGATAAGTGAGCACTCACATAGATGTGCCCACAAAATAATAACAACGCCATGTCATTACCAAAAAAACAAAAAGCTTCATGTCCTATCATATTGCTAACACGAATCATAATAAATATAATTCCAACAAGTTATAATCATTACATTATCGTTGTCAACTAAACATTTCAGTTCCATCATTATCATAATTGAAGCAATAAATTGGATTATGTACTTACAACACTGATGTGAAAACTCAACATCCAATTAAATAACAACCCTATGCACACGGTTGGAAAACTGACATGCAATCTGCACACATAGTTTTGGAAAGTACTCACATAATTCTTGCACTTGGCTAAGGATCTATCCCTTACACACAATTCCAAATTTCTAGCTTAAGCAACCCACTAGAAGGTAGTAATAAAAGGTCATGTTTAATTGCGAGATGGAGGGGTGGATTGTCAATCCTGTAGACCTCACAAATCTCATGTTTGATTTTTTTTTTTTTTTGGCATAATATATTTCTCAAAATGGATGATATACAATTCTTATCTTTGTATTAGTTTCTTATCAAGACTCAAATAGTTAAAAGTTATTTAATATTAATTTTTTTAAATTGCATTTCTTATTCCATTTTATATTCTACTAACTAAATACCAAAAAAGTTATTCCACAAAATAAAAAAAAAAGAAAAGAAAAAAACTAATCTGATGTTATATTGAACACATTACCTTATAATATTACTTAATCCCCATTCGTTATGATGTTTCAAACTAAAACATAGCAGAAAAGGATAAATAAATAAATAAATATATATATATATATATTCGATACCGCTAATTATCTTTTTCTTTTCTTTTTTTTTTTTTGGTTGAATGAATTAATTTATATTATGCATTGTTATAATGATCTTAATGCTTCTATTGGAAAGGTTTGCCTAAGATGGACTTATGAGCAAGGGGTGAGTGTTCTTGTGAAGAGCTTTAATAAAGAGAGAATGAAAGAAAATCTTGACATATTTGATTGGATGCTAAGCCCTGAAGAATCTCAAAAGATAGAACAAATTCCTCAACAAAAGACTATTCTTGCTCATGAATTCATATCGGATGAAGGTCCTTACAAGTCTTTAGAGGAGATCTGGGATGAGGATGTCTAATTTTATCCATACTCAGCAATCATGTAAAGATGAATGTATGACTGAATGTATTTATGAGTTTGAGCAAATAAAATTGTGTTTTTAATAGTTGGTTGTTGTTTTTGAGTTTTCTTCCAAACAAGCAAGTACTTAGAGATATGCTATGTATATTAAGTAGGTTTAACAACTATTAAACCAATGAATTTGTCCAGTTTAACCCAAATTAAATGATTTGAATTCAATTAAAATTATTACAAAATATAATGAGTAGATAAAATAATACTTGATTGAATGAGTTATTAAGCATTTAATTTTAAATTTAATCTAATCTCGATATTGCACAATCATTGCCATTGTAGTTATCACAAAAAAAAAAAAAAAATAGTCTTAGGGTCGTTAGGAGCTCCAAAAAAGTTTAAAAAATTTCAAAAGTTTTAACTTTTTGAAACTCCAAAAAATTTAAACTTTTTCATAAAATTTGCAAAAATATGTTAGAACAAACCATTATAGTGCATTTTAACAGATTTTAGCATAATTTTTAAAAAGTTAGACTAATATTTGTACTAAAAGTTCCATAAAAATTCTAAAAGTTTTCAAAATTCTCCACTAAAATTTTATAACGTGTCACTTTATATAATGTTTAACAACTTTACATCAAATTAAATACAAACATCTTACATCATTTTAAAACAACTTTTTACACGCTAAATTTCAAAAAATTTCATTTTTGAGAAAATTTAGAGTTTTTTTACACTACAAACAGCCTTCTTAGTTTGACAAAATAATCTAAATTAGAATTATAACTACTTGTTCCACAAATAAATATATATATAATTACATAGATATGCATGCAGTTTAGTTTTATTTTTTATTTTACTTTATTTTGTTTTTTTATTTTTTTAAGGAAAGGGTGTGTGGGATGGGGGAATCAGAAACTATGTGTGTTGAGTTGTCCACCTCAAGTGGATGGAGTCATCGAGAATGAGCAATTTTAGAAGCTGCATTAATTATTATTTTTGACTCCACCAAATTAAACAATAAAGGCACCGACTTAATTATTTAATATTGTTGCTTTGGTTGCCTTTAAAATGAGAGCTTAGGAAGAGAGTCTTGTGTGGTGTGGAATCATGCACTGGCATGGCCAAATATAAAGATAGAGCTTGAGTTCCCGGGAACCCATGTAGGGATGTAATTGGGGCTACAGGTAAAGAAAGAGAGCCGAAAGGGAGAGCACTGAGAGTTGAGATGATTGTATGTTTTCTCTAATTTGTTCATATTATAGTAAAGCTCGTGGATCACCAGTCCAATTGTGGATATAAGCAATTTGATTAAACCACGTAAATTAGTTTGTGTTATGCTTGCATGCTTTATTTTTCTAGAACTTAATAACTAGTATCAGGCTTGGTTTGAGGAAGTTCTAATTGCAAGAGCGCAAAAACGGTGGGTTTTGGCAATTTGGTCCAGAAATAAAATTTCTTAAAAAATCAAATTGAACATATTAGGAGGTAGAGCCTGTGAGAGGAGCACAATGGAACAAACCGTGTCGAAAAAAGAGGTCAGACGTGGTAAGAATCGGTGCTAGAAGTTCATTGTCCTTTGGTGAAAACTTGCAAGTAATTTGCTCATTTGAATGAAGAAAGAGATAGGGAATATTCTTTAGCATGGTTTTAAAAATCTATCGTAACTGTTACGTAACGCTGTTATGTTACATTTTTGTACCTTTCAATTCTCGTTAAATTCCCATTTTTTCTTCTTACACCTGTTATTTTTCATTATCTTCACATCAGTTGATTCTATTTTTTAAAACCATGTTCCTTTAGCATATTCTTCGAAAGTTTTAAAAATCACAATCCACCCCAAAAATTTTATGTAATTATGAAGTGGCCCCAATATTTTAGAAAATTACAGTTTGACACTAATAGTTATTAGAAATTTCGGATTGGCCACGAATATTTTAGATAATTACAAATTAGCCTCATTTTTTAGAATTAAAATTTCGCCCCTAAACAATTGCATTTTGGTCCGTAAAGAATTTTGATTTTTTCAATGATGTCCCTTAAAAAGTTTTTAAGTGTTCTAGATCCATTTGCAAGATCAGATATAAGGAGTTTCCACTTCCAGATATGTGAAGTGAAGATAGCAGGATATACAGCATGTATGAATGTTGTGAGTGGCCATAGGGATACCTCGGATAGAAAGTACCATTTTTCTGTAGAGGATGTGGATGACCTTGGATTGTGGAGGATGTTGGATTTGCCAATGTGAATGAGGAAGAGCAAAGCTGAAAGGTGAAGATGACGAGATAAAAAGATGGTTTGGTGGTTTCAACAATGCGAGTTCCAAAACAAGATTATGACATATCGAGGTAGGCATGTGCGAAGTTACCTAAGATAAATGCCAATCATCCAAAGTATCGGTATGTGATGACTTTGACAGAATGTATTGACTCTAGAAGTGATAGAGCAGCAACAGGAATATCAAAGATAGAGAAATCAGTTTTTTGATTATTAAAAAGATTTCTCTAAGGATGTAGGGTGTAGGTACAAAAATAACTGATGAAACATGGTATCTTCCTGAGCACAAATACGCTATATAGAGATGTGCTCGGCATTGGTTTAGCAATCTAATAGATACCTTAGCTAGGCTCCACCAGTAAATAAAACCGTGTTGGTGTGAATCCAGCCATAAATGCAAAATAATAATAAATAAATTGAGTTTATTACCTCATAGTTAACTCAATTATTTTATTACTTTACAAGTGACAGACAGATGTGACATTTAAATACCTCTCAAGACTATATTCTATCTATTATACTTGCTTTCTCCCATGTGCATTTAATACTGAGTGGGAAGCATTAAATACGGAATGAAAGACATTTAAAGTAAAGTAAACCGTCTTGTACTCTCATATATACATATACAAAATATAAAATCAAGACATTTCAATTATTTAGACATTTATATATTACTCTACCTTACTATTAAGACAAGACTTAGTCCAAAAATTTAGATATGCTCACTATTATCAACTGTGTATTTTTCTCTTTCTATTACAATTCTCTCAAACCTATTTTGACTTTACCATTAGAGTGTTTTTAGTCGATGACCCTCTCTGGCCATTTTCTTTAACTTTTCTTACTCGACCGGCTTAAATTCAGCTTTTCTGGTTGATGTAGTAATCAAGTGCAGTGATATTTTATTACTGAACATTTGGTGCCCACTGTGGGTCTTATTTCTTTGTTCTCCATATCCTTGTACTCTTGAGAATTTTGTGCTTTTGGGAATTTCATTAATGGTGGCTATAGATGGTGACATAATGCCCTCATAATCTCTAGAAGCAGACAATACAAAACTCCTAAGGTAGAAGGGGAGTGCACTAACCATTCCAACTCCACGTTAGACAGTAAGGAGGCAATGTAGAGTTAGTGAACTAAAAGCAATTAAATGGAGACAAAGCTTGCAAGATAAAGCAAGTGTAGAGCAAGCAGAATTAGAAGAGATCCTTCAAAAACTTGGTGAGGCAAAAAGAAAATGAACTAGCCATGATCACTTTGGCCATGAGCAGTCTGATTCGAGTATGGATGAAAGTTATGAAAATCATTACTATCCATGGTCAATTTTTTTCTGTAATATTTTATAAAAATTGTAATGACATGAATTTTTCATTTGATTTAGTTATTACATATATTTATTTATTTAGTGAATTTATTTTTTTATTTAAATTTAATAATTTATAATTTTGGTATTTAATATTAAGTTGTATTTAAAAATATTAATTTTGGGTTATATTTAAAAAGATTTTTAAAATTTTAGGAGAATGATGTAATTTTCCTAAACCTATGGGGAGTAGGAAATTAATTAGTCGGTTAGGGTTAAAATTCTTCTTTTATAAATATATAAGGCTGGAATTATTTTGATAAAAATATAAAACCCTAGAGAAAGAGAGAGAGGGGAATAAGAAGAAGAAGAAGAAACGGCGGCTGGATTTTCTTAATTTATTGTGTTTCCTCCAATTGCCGAGTTGTGTTTTTCAATCGAGGTAAGGGGCGGAACAAATCATTTAGAATTTTTTTTCTTTTCTCTTCTTCTTCTCGATACAAAACAGTTGAAAATTATTTGCTAATAGAAATACAGTCTTCCATATATATACAGCGAATGATTCTAGTACAGTAAGGGAATTCCCATTGATTTAACCCTTATGTATATATATATATACATATATTAATTTGTAATGGCAGAAGTACATCAAGGCCACGGATGAATAAAGTAAAAGGGCCTTAAATTTTGTCCTTACATGCTTTTGTCTCTTTTTGAATTTGTCATTACATGATAGTGTGTTTTAAAGGCTTTTGCTGCCAATGTTAGAAATATACTCAATTATTTGTATATTTAAAGCAACATTTTGCCTTCCAAAAGCCATAAATGCTTCGGATTAATAATTACACAACGTTGCCGAATCAAACTTGTTAGATTAATTGTTGTTTTTATTAATTCCTTACTTTATTGCGCTGGACATTTGAATTGTTCGCATTAAATTCTTTAATTAATGCAGTCAAATTAAACCTATTGGATTAATTGTTTCTTTTATAAGTTTCTCGTATCATTACTTTGGGCATTTGATTGGTTTGTGATAGCATTAAATTCTACAGTGTATATGGATGGTATGACTGACAGTGGATTTGTGTGGGTATATAATTTAATTGTAAATTCTTATTATTATTTATTTAAAAAAAAGATTATTATTTAATGTGGAATTAAAGTGAAAATTTAATAATATGGTTTATTTGAATTGAGGGGTACTGAAAATATCGGGTATACGTACCCAAGGGTTGAGAGTCCCGAAACCCGCGTGGGGATGGTAATCGAGTCCAGTAGACTAGTAACCTACGAACGATGCAGATGCCTAAGGGTGGCATATTATATTCCTAAGGCTTCGACCTAGGAAGCAGACATCGAAGGATGGTGTGTATTGGTTGGGTCCTCTTTTTACGGGACAACCAAGCAGACATCAATGAATGATGTATATTGGTTGGGTCTTATTTTTACGAGACAACCAAGCAGCAGTACCTTAAAATTTAATTGAATTTTTTTGATGTGTTATGTGGTGCTAAAACACGATTAATGGTAACGAAAAGAGATAAATAATTAAATTTAAGTTCTTGTTTGAAATTGCTACTTGTGCATAATTGTTTCACTTAGTAGCATGCTAGGGCATACTGCATTTATATTATTATTATTAGGGTTCCGAGCACAAGTGGTATTAGTGTTAAACCCCTTACAGCTTGTGATGTAGGTAATGAATTTGAGTCATACGCAGGACCTAGTCAACATGGAAATTAGGAATTTATCTATTTGTTTTTATTTAATTACATTAGAATTTTCTTTAGAGAATTTTTTTTAGTGAATTGTGATAAGCCTCTGTTTGTGAGGTGATTTATAATTATTTTTTTATCTAGCTTTGGGAGGATATTTGGGCTTAGTTTTGCAACTTTGTTACCTAGTTAGTTTTGACGAAGGCATTTATTTAACTTTAAAGTTTGAATTTTATTCATTTTTCTTTACATTACTCGATAGTGTGTGTGTCTGGCTCTGATATAGGACAGGGAAAGTTATTGAATGGCGTAACATGTATTATTTGTTCGCGTACTCGGGTTATGAAACCCGGGGCGTGACAAAAATCATTACTAATACACTTAAAAACCTTTCAAATAAAAAAATTAACTTAATATTGTATAAAGAAGGTCATGAAACACTTACACAAATATATTTGAAAAAAGAAACACAAACAATATATATATATTTGAAAAAAATAAGTTAATACCAAGCAAACAAATTTTGATAATAAAAAAAACTAAAAAAATAATACTAGGCCCCATTTGATAATAATTATGTTCGCTATTTTTCTGTTTATATTTACAGATTTTTGATAATTGGTAATAAAAACATATTTTTTAAACCTATTTTTAATTTTTTTTTTTTTTTTGTTTATTGAAAAATGAAAACAAATACGAAAAAAGGTATTTTCACTTTTTTCTATTACAAATATTGTCAATTTTAATATTTTGTTCAGTTTTGTTGCATCATATTAAAATAGATTATTTTATTTTAATATTTTATTGAACTAAAATTATTTAGAGTAAATAATATATTAATTAATTATTTTAATATGACTAATTTGATTTAATTAAGCAAAAATTAATTAATTTAATTAATGAAATTAAATTAATATAAAATATATTTTACTCAATTAAATTATTTTTTAAAAAATTAATAAGATTAAACATTTTATTAAAATAAAAATTAATTATTGTAAGCAAATTTATATATCTTCTACCACAGTTTCAATTTTTATATGAAATAACAAAAATTAAAAAATATAAATAAAAAGACATACATGTGTAAACCTTAAAAGGGCAACATTTTCAAACCGCCCAAAATAAACGCTTTATCTATACTAATATAAAAAAGTCTCAATGTTTGAAAAACTTTTTTTAACTACTTTATCCATATTTTTTTTAACTTAATTCAACTTTGTCTCTTCATTATCTATCATTATTTTTTTTTTCAAATTAATCCAATTCTAATCTAACATTGTAACCCAACTCTAATAGAATTCTTCATTATATCGACTACTGTACTATTTTATTATCTTTTCAGTTTAATTTAATTCTAATCCAATTTTGTAACTCAATTATATTAGAATTCTTCATCATGGTGCATTATCTTTTTTTTTTTTTTTCAATTTAACCTAATTCTAATCCAATTCTGTAACTCAACTTCACTAAAATTATTTATAATGGTGCATATACTACAAGCAGGCATCAATTAGAAATTGATTTACAGCCATGTCTGCTTGTTACATTGGGAAGTGATAAAAGAAATTCACAACGTTGTAAGTGAGAAGTAATAACAAGCCGACACACACTCATGCGCGTATTAAACCTTTCAATTGTTCTGTACATTAAAGGATTGAAATAGGTGTTCCCAATACAAAGGTGTTGTTGCAGAAACCCTGGATCACCTTTTGGCAACACCCCTGCAAATAATAGCAAACACGAACACAAGAAAAACACAAAATAGAAGAACACAAGATTTGCGTGGTTCGGTAATTTGCCTACGTTCACGGGCACTCAAAGAAGAAAATCCACTATGTGAATAATATTACAATCACACAATAGTTCCTCTCACCCAATACCCTAATACACCCCACAAAGCAATTCCCCAAGCAAAACTACAACTCTCACCTCAAAGAAGGAATATAACTAGAGTACAAGTTTGCTACCCAAAGCTTTGATTGGTGTGTCTTTTCAAAGAAAATGACCCTTTATTTATAACCTCACAAGGCCCCCTCTGCCTTTATGAGAAAACCGATGTGGGATAGGATTTACAACCTCACAAGACTTCTGCCTTTATGAGAAATCCAATATGGAATAGGATTTATAACCTCACAAAACTTCTGCCTTTATGAGAAAACCAATGTGAGATAGGAGCCAACAAATTAATAATCTCCACCTTGGCGACTACTCACTCCTTAGGAAAATGAATACTGGTAACTCCACCACGAACCCCATAAGCTGGGGTCATCTCTCATCTAGCAACTGGAGACATTAATCAAGTTCAAACAATGTTTGAACTTATCTGCTATGAGGGACTTCGTCAACATGTCTGCAACGTTGTCAGAAGTGTGAACTTTCTCTAGCACTAGTTCACCTGAAGACACCAACTCCCGAATCTTGTGGAACCTCACATCTATGTGTTTGGTTCTAGCATGATACACCTGGTTCTTCGCCAAATGAATGGCACTCTGACTGTCATAGTAAATCTCAACTCCACTTTGCTGTAGACCCAACTCCTTAACTAGTCCAGAATCCCATAATGCTTCCTTGGCAGCCTCGGCCACTGCCATGTATTCGGCTTCAGTCGTAGAAAGAGCAACACGAGAATGAACCATAGACCTCCAACAAATAGGCCCTCTTGCCAGAGTGAAGACATACCCAGTAGTTGACCTCCTGTTATCCAAGTCCCCTGCATAGTCTGCATCCACATATCCTACAACTGAAAGCTCTTCCTGTTGTCTGCTGAACATGATGCCATACCTTGTGGTACCCCGCAAGTATCTGAAGATCCACTTGACTGCACTCCAATGCTGTCTCCCTGGATTAGCCATAAACTTGGTCACCACACTAACCGCATGTGCCAAATCTGGTCTGGTACAAACCATCGCATGCATAAGGCATCCAACTGCACTGGCATATGGAACTGACTCCATGTCCTTGATATCATCTTCGGACTTCGGGCACTGATTTGCAGACAGTCTAAAATGACCCGCCAAAGGTGTGCTCACCAGTTTTGGTTTATCTATGCTAAACCTCTTCAACACCTTCTCCACATAAGCTTCCTGAGATAACCACAATCTCCCTGAGCTTCTGTCCCTATGAATCTCCATTCCAAAAATCTTCTTGGCTGGGCCCAAATCCTTCATTTCAAATTCCTTACTCAACAAGGCTTTCAACTTGTTGACTTCAAGGATACTCTTTACAGAAATCAACATATCATCCACATACAATAGGAGATATATGAAAGAACCATCATCAAGGCGTTTCACATAAATGCAACAATCATACTCACATCGCACGTAGCCAATTCTGATCATGAAAGAGTCAAACTTCTTGTACCACTGCCGTGGAGACTGCTTTAGCCCATAAAGTGACTTTGTCAGTTTGCAGACTAACTGCTCCTTCCCGGGTTGTGAAAACCCCTCCGGCTGCTCCATGTAAAGATCATCTTCAATGTCACCATGAAGAAACGCCATCTTTACGTCCATCTGTTCCAACTCCATGTCAAAATAAGCTACCAAGGCCAGCATAACCCTGATAGAAGTGTGTCTAACCACTGGGAAAAAAATCTCATCACGGCAGGGACATTAGTATTTCGTCACATTTATTGACGACTTCTCCAGGAAAGTTTGGGTTTACTTCATGCAGCACAAGTCAGACGTGTTTGCCAAGTTCAAAGTGTGGAAAGCTGAAGTGGAGAACCAAACTGGGAGAAAGACAAAGTGTTTGAGGACAGATAACGACACTGAGTACAAAGAGAAGAAGTTCATGCAATTTTGTGAGCAATAAGGAATAAAGAGACACTTCACAGTATGCAAGACACCGCAGCAGAATGGTGTAGCAGAAAGGATGAACTGAACAATTGCTGAAAGAGCAAGATGTCTCAGGGCAAGATGTCTCAGGTTGAATGCTGGGCTTACAAAGAACTTCTGGGCAGATGCAGTTAGTATGGCTTGCTTCTTAATCAATAGATCACCAAGGGTAACACTAGAAAGGAAGGTTGCAGAGGAAGTGTGGACAGGGAAGGAGGTTGACTACTCTGGGTTGAGAGTCTTCAGTTGTCTGGCATATATGCATGTTTCTAGTGATGAGCGGTCCAAGCTTGACCCAAAGTCGCGACAGTGTATCTTTCTCGGGTATGAGAAAAGGGTCAAGGGGTATAAACTCTGGGATCCTAAGGCAAACAAGATGGTGATCAGCAGAGACGTGGCATTTGATGAAAAGTCCATGTTAAAGAGTACTCAATCACAATAGGAGCAGAAGCCAAAATGCAAAGATTTCAGCAAGCAAGTGGTGCAGGTGGAGGTAGAGAATCAGGCTAAGGACATCTCTACTCAGAGTTTAGAGGCTCCTAGTTTGGAAGAGCAAGCTTCCAGTTCAAAGGAGCAACAGCACCAGAGTTTAGCTTCAGGGCGGACCAAACACATTATCAAACCGCCGACTAGGTATGGTTTTGAAGATTTAGTTTCTTATGCACTTGTTACCAGTAGTAGGGATCCAGTTACTTTTCAGGAGGCTATCAGCAGCCAGGAGAAGAGCAAATGGATGCAAGCTATGGTGGAGGAGATGAAGTCTCTGCATAAGAACAAGACATGGGAGCTGGTGGAGCTTCCAGAGGGCAAGCGGGTGATAGGATGCAAATGGGTGTACAAACGCAAGGAAGCTGCATCAGAAAAGAAATGTGAAAGATTCAAGGCTCGCTTGGTAGCGAAAGGTTACTCACAAAAGAAAGGGATTGACTATGATGAGATTTTTTCCCCAGTGGTTAGACACACTTCTATCAAGGTGATACTGGCCTTGGTAGCTCATTTTGACATAGAGTTGGAACAGATGGACGTAAAGACAGCGTTTCTTCATGGTGACATTAAAGAAGATCTTTACCTGGAGCAGCCGGAGGGGTTTTCGCAACCCAGGAAGGAGCAGTTAGTCTGCAACTCTCACTGGCCCCCAAAAATCTGAATGGACATAATCAAGAATGCCTTCTGTCTTCTGCGTAGCTGTCTTGAATTGCACCTTGGTCTGCTTTCCAAGAACACAATACTTGCAAAAATAAAGCTTATAAGTCTTTATCCCTTTGAGCAAATTCCGCCTGTGTAGCTCCAACATGCCACGTTCCCCCATGTGCCCTAGCCGCATATGCCACAAGACTGTGCTATCAGAATCATATTCTGCTGCGGCAACTCCACCTACAACCGTACTCCCTAACAGTCTGTAGATATTCCTAGAAACTTTTTGCCCTTTCATCACCACCATCACCCCTTTTGAAACTTTCATTGTTCCGCCCTTAGATTTAAAACTGAATCCGTTTGAATCTAAGGCACCCAATGAAATAATATTCTTCCTAAGATCAGGAATATGTCTTACATCACATAAGGTTCGTACCACACCATCAAACATCTAGATTTTGATATTCTCAATCCCAAAAACTTTGCATGAAGCATCGTTACCCATCAGAACTGAACCAGAATCCACTAACCTGTAGGTGTCGAACCACGCCCTGTTTGGCGTCATGTGAAAAGAACACGCCGAAGCTAGTATCCAAGAATCCGTGAGATGATCTAAACTTGATGAAACTGAAAGCATGTCGCCATCCTCCGAATCATTCTCTACAACATTTGTAAACTTTGAACCATCTTTATTCTCGCCGCCCTTATCCTTACCCCACTCTGGGCAATCCCGCTTGTAGTGGCCCTTCTTGCCGCACTTGAAGCATTGAGGATTTTTCTTCTTTCTTGACTTAGACCGAGAATTTTTATTCCCATTCGATTCTCTTTGTTTGCTCATTCCTTTATCTTGCTTGTTCTTCACAACCAGACCTTCTCCTTGAGAATTCCCATCACTTTGCTTCCGCCTTTGTTGAAAATCTAACAAGACTGTTGTGATCTCCTCATATACAAGAGTCTCTTTACCATAAGTAAGGGTTGTGATCAAGTTCTCAAACACTGATGAATCTGGTAGTGAATGAAGTAACATGAGAGCCTTATCTTCATCCTTGAACTTGACTTCTACCCTCTTCGAATCCCCAATGATTTGATTGAACGCGTTGATGTGCTGTTCTAGGTCTGAGCCCTCCTCCATCTTCAAGCGATATATCTTTCACTTAAGATAGAGCTTGTTCGTAAGAGACTTGGACATGTATCTCGCTTCGAGTTTCTTCCATACCTCTGCTTGCGAATTCTCCTCAATAACATACTGCATCACGTCATCATCCAAACACAATCTGATTGTAGCCACAGCCCTTTCCTGAAGTTCAAGCCAATCTGCTTCTTCCATCTTTTCAGGCTTCGTCTTCGCCAATACTTTTGCCATTCCTTGTTGCATCAATATATCCTTTAACCTTCTCTGCCATAATCCAAAATTCCCCGTTCCATTGAACTTGTTAACTTCGAACTTTGCAGACGAAGAGCTTCCTGACATTATGCCTTGTTGAAGTGAATAGTACCCACTAAGTAAATTCCTAGGAAAAATTGGAGGAGTCACACTAGTCCCACTTAAAACCCAACCTCCTAGACATAACTTCCTTAGACTCGTACATATCCACACCACAAACCAAGGCAACCTGAGCTCTGATACCAATTGTTGTTGCAGAAACCCTTGATCACCTTCTGGCAACACCCCTGCAAATAATAGCAAACACGAACACAAGAAAAACACACAATAGAAGAACACAAGATTTACGTGGTTCGGCAATTCGCCTACATTCACGGGCACTCAGAGAAGAAAATCCACTATGTGAATAATATTACAATCACACAATATTTCATCTCACCCAATATCCCAATACACCCAACAAAGCAATTCCCCAAGCAAAACTACAACTCTCACCTCAAATGAGGAATATAACTAGAGTACAAATTTGCTACCCAAAGCTTTGACTGGTGTGTCTTTTTCAAAGAAAATGACCCTTTATTTGTAATCTCACAAGGCCCCCTCTGCCTTTATGAGAAAATCGATGTGGGACAGGATTTACAACCTCACAAGACTTCTACCTTTATGAGAAAACCAATATGAGATAGGAGCCAACAAATTAACAAAATGTTTGTTTTATCTTCTGCTTGCAATCATATGAAACAATTTTTTTTTATTTTTTTTAATTAATGTGAATATTCCTTTGATGGATTTGACTGGTTAGTAATGCAGTAAAGGTAGCCAGATATCTTGAAATAACTCTTGTGCTTCCTAACATTAGAGAAACTAAATCTGAGAATAAAAAATGATCAGTACCCAACATAAAATTAGATATATAAAAAAAAAGGCATGCACGTATAATGCACGTATATTTTTCTAGTCATTCTGTAAAGCGAACATATCAGTTGGTGTCAGAAGGTAAAAGAGAGAGAGAATGGGAAGCAATCAAGTTCGAGTGCTTTGTCTGGGCGGTTCATCATCGTCATCGATTCCAGCACTCGGATTCGGGACAGCTGCGTGGTCATTTGGTGGATCAGAAACAATGAAAAAATCGATTCTCGAAGCGATTAAACTCGGATACAGGCACTTCGACACCGCTTCCATTTACAAGTCGGAAGAGTGTCTCGGAGAAGCCATAGCCGAAGCTCTGAACCTCGGTCTCATCCAATCCCGCCAAGACCTGTTCATCACCTCCAAGCTTTGTTGCAGCGACGCCCACCCTCACCGCGTCCTCCCCGCACTCCAAAACACTCTCAAGTATTAATTCAATCTGATGATCAATTACTATTTCTCGTCGATCTGATTTTTTTCCCCAAATTGAAGCCTAATTAACTTAAATTTAATATCTGATTTTGATGAATAATTATTTAGGAGGCTGGGATTGGAATATCTAGATCTGTATCTTATTCATTATCCGGCGAGCCTAAAGTCAGAAGGGTATGAGGTGCCTTTCAGGAAGGAGGACGTTGTTCCCATGGAGTTGGAGTCCGTTTGGGAAGCCATGGAGGAGTGCCACAGGCTCGGCCTCTCTAGAAATATAGGGGTAAGCAATTTCTCTCGCAAGAAGCTTCTACAGTTACTTCTCGCATCCAAGGTCCCTCCGGCTGTTAATCAGGTGAGTTTTCTTATTTTTTATTTTTTATTTTTTATTTTTTTTACCACATGTCTTTTTCTTTTATATATATATAAATTAATTCGGTAGTTAGGGTCCGTTTGGGCACCTAAAGCAGTTATTAATTTTTTTTAATTTATTTTAGTTTTATATAACTTTTTTTTTTGCAAAAATATTAATTTTTCTTTGAAAATTATAATTTTTAGACATATGGATTGTATTCGTAACAAAATAAAATAATAATACCATCTCTATTTACCAAAAAATAAAAAAAAATTAATTTTTTTGGTTTTTTAAATCAACATGAAATTTTCAATTATTTTAATTTTTTTTTCAAGAATACAATTCATATGATTAAAAACTTTAGTCTTTGAAAAGGAAATCAAATTTTAGTGAAAAAAATGTATTATAAGATAAAAAATAAGCTAAAAAAATTAAAATTTATTATTGATTTCCAAATTAACCTTTAAATAAAAAATAACACTGTGGATAGTAAAGAGTTAGTGTATAAACTGGGATATATTTGTCATAAGTGTGATGGAGGTTCTGCTTACCAATATTTCTTTATATATTTAAACAGGAAAGTTGTGGTGAATGAGATATGCCTTGCTAGCTATTTGATTTCACATTTTTTTATTTGATTTTTCTTTTTAGAGACTTATAGTCGTGATTTGGGAAAATTAACTTCCATGTATTGTATTGTGGTTCAAATAAATAATTAAAATAGGTGGAGCTAAGTCCACTTTGGCAGCAACCAAAGCTGAGGGAGTTTTGTCAGGAAAAGAGCATTCATGTGACTGCATATTCATCTTTAGGGCTCGATTAGATGGTGTTAAAATTTTAAGAAGATAAATTTTAGAGTAGATATAAAATAAGAGGGGGTATTATTTTAGAGGGTTAGCCCACATTGGTGTTAAAAAATAGTCAAATGACTCTTTTACTCTTGTGGTGTCCCAAACTTAGTTACCCATTAAATTAAATATTAAATTACAAAACCCACTCTATTTAATTATTTTTAGACAATTTGAAGTTATATTATTTATTTTATTAAAAATTTAATTTTTTTAAATTATTTAAAAAACTTTTTTTTTAAATATGTACTTTTAAATGATTGGTTATTATCTAATTTTTTAATTATATTTATTTTGACTTATTAGCCTATCTATTATTTTTTTTATTAGCATTATATTTATTTTAATTAAGTTAACAATACCATTAACGAGAGTTAAAAAGGTCAAAAATTTACTCACTTGAAGAGGGATAATTTTTTGTTAACTCCAATTCCATCCAAAAGTTATCCCTGCGGGGGTTAAATTAAAGCCGCGGCAAAACAAAAATCGAGAAAGAGGGAAGGGACATTCGGCTGCCAAACCAAGAAAAAATAGTGGGACCATAGATAAAAGTTTTGAGGGTTGCCTTTAGCCTCATCCAAGCGAGGCCTTAGGGGCTACAGGAACAGCCTGGGGAGGCAATGGAGTCCTGGATTGTGAGATACTCAAAGAGATTGCTCATGCAAAGGGGAAGACTGTTGCTCAGGTACCAAAATTATCCATCTCTGCATCATCAGTAGTGTACTTTTTTTTTTAATTTTCCAAATCAAAACTGACCAATTGCAAGCAAAGAGAAATAAACTCGGTGCCTGTATATTTTATCACAAATTTTATTTTATTATATATAATTTAAATTAATAGCCCTATTTTACGCACAATATATATATTTATTTTAATTATCCCACCACTTTGATTTATTTCATCGCATTTATTGATAAAAAACGACACGTGTTTTCATAGCATTTTTAGTAGACAAAGTGGAATTTGAATTAAAGTATGCTTGGTTTGGTAAACCCAAAAGAAGTCAATTTCCTTTTGTTGTATATGATTGTTTATTATTATTATTATTATTATTATTATTTTCCTTTTTTGATTGTCAATAATTTTTAGACATGTTATTTAGTTTTTTTTTTAAATAAAATTTGCAAAAGAAAATTGAAAGTAAAAAAAAATCTACTTACAGATGAAATAAATTAGTATCTTTTTTCCTTTTTTTTTAAAATAAGTCATTTTTTTTCCATACATGGATTCTCCAACATTTTAGTAATATTTTTTTAAAAAAAATGAATAACATATTTAAAAGTTACAAAAAAATAAAAAGAAAACAAAAATTAAGCTTTTTTTTTAACCAAATTAACTAATCAATTAGGCTTTGTTTGGGGAAAATATTTAAAACCATCACTATGATAAATAAGCAGTATTTGAACTGGTTTGTTCTCATTGGTTCAAAATGAAATAAACTGATGACTTTGTACAAAGACTAACCGCCAAGGAAGATATATAGGGCCTGTTTGGTTTGATATATTTTGTTGAAAATCTCCAAAAATCTCTATAAATCTCTGTTAACTTTACATCACATCAACTTTTTCTCTCACTGCACGCATTACGAACTCTTCCCAAACCACAATTTATTTCAATTTAGTAGGCTTTTTAGTTACTTTTCTGACAAAGTTCTTTGGAAGCTAGTTTTTTTTTTTTTTTTTTCTTCTTTCTTCTTCTTTTTTTAATTTTGTTATATAGTTTTTTTTAGTAGAATTAAATAAATATTTTGCCCCAATTCTTGATTTTGTAATTATATTTATTGATTAAAAACATAAACTGATATTTTAAATTAATTGTTAACTGGAATGATTTCTAGACAAGTTTTTTATTTGCTTCTAAATAATCAAAACGCAAAAAGTTCGAAAAATAGGATTGGAAATCAAAATAATAATAATAAAAATAATAATATCAAAAAGCACTGAAAAAGCAGTATCCAAATGGATTATGGGTATGTTTGGTTGGCAAAAAAAGAAATAAAATTGCCAACTTTTGCCTATTTGGCAACTCAGCTAAAATTTGTCAAAATTTTTTTTAACTTTTTATCAACCAATCAAAAGTTACTAAAGATTCATAAAGATTTCTCTAGTTTTTTCACTAAATAACCAAAAGTTATGAAAATTTGTTAAAATTTTAAATTTTTATTAAATGCATAAAAAATTGAACATTGCAACTTTTGAACCCCCAAAAAGCAAAATTTGCTAAACATTTTACTTCCAATTGGGCTTCCATTGACTTTTTTCAAGCACCTTTTAAGCTTGTTTAAAAAAACTTTGATTTTTTGTCAATTATCATCAAAAAAATAAAAATAAAAATGTTATTTATCCATTGCACACAATAAAGCATAAGTAAAGTCTTAGGACCCATTTGACAACTTTTTTGTTTTTAGTTTTCTGTTTTTGTTTTTATTTTTTTTAAATTGAACATGGAAACTTATTTAGGGACCGTTTGATAAAACAGTCAGTTTTCTGTTTTTGTGTTCAGTTTTTTAGTTTTTGTATTCAGTTTTTAAATTTTTTGTTTTCATTTACATAGCAGAAAAAGAAAACAAAAACTTGAAAACACGTTTGGTAACGATAATTGTTAGTTAGTAGTTACCATTGTTAATTACTTAAATTCAATAAATTTAATTATATTAATTATTAAAAATAATTTAATTTTATAAAAATAAAATTTAATACACATAATTTATTATAATTATTTTTTAAAAACAATTTAATAGAATATATTTCTTGTTAATTAAAGTAATTAATTTAATTAACTTAATTTCATTTAATTTAATTACTTAAATTTAATTGATTTAATTAATTAATTAATTAATTATATTAATTAGATTTAAATATTTTAATTATATTATTTTTTCAAAATAATTTGATTCAATACAAATAAAATAAAATATATGCAATATAATTTAATTATATTATCTATTAAAAACAATTTATATTAAATTATTTTTATATTAATTTAATTAATTAAATTTAATTATATAATTAATTTAATTTAAATTAATTAAACAAATTTATTTTAATTATATCTTTATTAAAATAATTTAATTCAATAAAAATAAAATATATTAAATATAATTTATTATATTATTAATTTAATATAATTTACGTAATTAATATATTTAATATATAATTTAATATATTAAATTAATTATTGATAAAAGTAATTATTAATTAAATTATATTTAAAATATTTTTACGTAAATAAAAATAATATATTATTAATTTTATATATTAATATAATTTTATATATTAATATATTATTAATTTTATATATTAATATAATTTTATATATTGATATATTATTATTATTTAATATAATATATTAATATATTTTATATATTAATTTAATATTTTTATATTAAATAATAATATATTTGGTGGTGACCGGAGATGAGTGGAAGGTAGTGGCGGCGGTGGCCAAATATTGGTAACAACTAGTTGATGATAATAATTGATGGTTGTAACTAATATTAATTGTATAAGAAATTGAAAACTAAAAATGAAAACTTGAGAAAACACATTTTCTATATTTTCATAATTTTTAAAAATTTTGAAAACATTTTTCATTTTTTGAAAACTAAAAACAAATTTATCAAATACGTTTTCGTGTTCAATTTTCAAAAAAAATGAAAACAAAAATAAAAAATTGAAAGCGAATTAGTTGCCAAACGGAGCCTTAACCACTAGCTGGGTATAGTGCACTCATACAAAATATATACTAGGTTCACCGGCCCATGCAACCTAATCAAAATGACAAAATAGTAATATTTAAAGTCCATTTCGTTATGGAGTTTTAAAAGAATAAATACATCACTGTCTCACATTTTGAGATTCCAAGAAAATATAAAATATTTAAAATATAAGTTAAGGATAGACAAAAGAGGTAAAGTCTCCTGACTCGTAGGTCTAGCATAAAAATATAAGTCGAAATATACCTTAAAAAAAAAAAAACAAGTTTATGGTAGAGTGAGCACTAAACACCAAGTGATCACTACAACACGGAACATATGATTATGTCCTGCTACCATATAAAAAATGATAATGTACATCAATTGAACATAATATGCTCATGTTAAAATATTATTCTCTATCATAACCATATTCCAATCTCATCAATTATCTCATTAAAACCACAACTCAATGATAACACAAACACGGGTTATGTACTTTGAAAGACTGACCCATGATCATGACATCAAGTTCAAAATACACTGATCACATTCTCGATTTTCTTGTAAATTGAAGCATAAAAAACAAATGCAAATCATCTCATCAAATATATACAATCTTTAATCAAAGCCATACCACAAATAATAGTAATTAAAATTGGACACATAGTAAAAAAATAGTAAGTTAAAACTTCACAGCCTATACAATCCCATCGAAGTTAGTACATATAGGGTCCGTTTGACAATACTGTCATTTTTTTGTTATTTTTTTGTTGTCGTTTTCTATTTGTTGTTTTCTCTTGCCGTTTATTTTTTTTTAAATAAAAACTGAAACTACGTTTGGAAATGTAAGTTTGTTTATAATCATTAATTTTTTATGTTAGAAAATATTTAATTTTATTAGTTTTAAAAAATTAATAGAACTTAATAAAATATATTTTATATTAATTTAATTTAATTAATATAATTAATTAAATTGATATAGCAAATTATTAATTAAAATCATATAATTCAATAAATATAAAATATATTAAATTATATTATTTATTAAAAATAATTTAATAAAATATATTTCATATTAAATAAATAATTAAATTAGATTAATTATTAAATTAAATTATTTATTTTTAAATTAATTAAACTATTTTTTAAAATAATTTAATAAAATATATTTTTTATAAATTAAATTAACAAATCATAAATAATTTAATTTAATTATGATATTTATTTAAAATAATTTAATAATAATTAAATTAAATTAAATTAAATTAAAAAATAATGTAATTTAATTATTTATTATTAATTATTTTATATAAATTAATTTAATTATTAAATTAAATAAATTAATTATGATATTTATTTTAGATAATTTAGCAATAATTAATTATTAAATTAAATTAATTAATTAATTAATTAAGTTTTATTATTTATTAAAAATAATTTATATTAATTTATATAATTAATTTAATTTATTGAATTTAATTATATTATTTATTAAAATAACTTATTTTAATAAAATATTTGAAGAAAATAATTTATTTTTATGTAATGTAACAAAAATAGACGAAGTTTTAACTTTGACAAAATATTGGCAACAGAAAGGAAAAGCACAGTGAAAGCACCTTTTTTTCTGTTTATGTTTTCATTTTTTTTGGAAACAAAAAAATTTAAACAAATTTATCAAACATGTTTTTGTTGCGAGTTTACAAAATTTTGAAAACATAAACAGAAAACGAAAATGTTACCAAACGGGCCTATAATATATACAAAAATTCTCACACAAGAATACAAAATTTTGTAAAGAAAAATAAAGAATTGAATTTAAGTCAAGGGCAACTATGCTTCATGACAAGGTGATCCGCCTTACCTATCACAAATGGTCCTATCAAAACATGCAATGAAGTCTGTAGGTAAGTGAACACTAACATAGATGTGCCCACAAAATAATAACAATGCCGTGTCATTACCAAAAAAAAAGCTTCATGTCCTATCATATTTCTAACACGAATCATAATAAATATAATTCCAACAAATTATAATCATTACATTATTGTTATCAACAAAACATTCCAGTTCCATCATTATCATAATTGAAGCAATAAATTGGGTTATGTACTTACAACACTGATGTGAAAACTCAACATCCAATTAAATAACAACTCTATGCACACGGTTGGAAACTGATATGCAATCTGCACACATAGATTTGGAAAGTACTCACATAATTCTTGCACTTGGCTAAGGATTTATCCCTTACACACAATTTCAAATTTCTGGCTTAAGCAACCCACTAGAAGGTAGTAATAAAAGGTCGTGTTTAATTGCGAGATCCAGGGGTGGATTGTCAATTCTATGGACCTCACAAATCTCATGTTTGATTTTTTTTTTTTTTTTTTTTTGTGCATAATATATTTCTCAAATGGATGATATACAATTTTTATCTCTGTATTAGTTTCTTATCAAGACTTAAATACTTAAAAGTTATTTAATATTAATTTTTTTAAATCGCATTTCTTATTCCATTTTATATTCTATTAACTAAATACCAAAAAATTTATTCTACAAAAAAAAAGGAAAAGAAAAAAACTAATCTCATGTTATATTGAACACATTAACTTATAATATTACTTAATTTCCATTCGTTACGATGTTTCAAACTAAAACATAGCAGAAAAGGATAAATATATATATATATTTGATACCACTAATTTTCTTTTTCTTTTTTTTTTCGGTTGAATGAATTAATTTATATTATGTATTGTTATAATGATCTTAATGCTTCTAATGGAAAGGTTTGCCTAAGATGGACTTATGAGCAAGGGGTGAGTGTTCTTGTGAAGAGCTTTAATAAAGAGAGAATGAAAGAAAATCTTGACATATTTGATTGGATGCTAAGCCCTGAAGAATCTCAAAAGATAGAACAAATTCTTCAACAAAATACTGTTCTTGCTCATAAATTCATATCGGATGATGGCCCTTGCAAGTCTTTAGAGGAGTTTTGGGACGAGGATATCTAATTTTATCCATACTCAGCAATCATATAAAGATGAATGTATGACTGAAGGTAATTATGAGTTTGACCGAATAAAATTGTGTTTTTAATAGTTGGTTGTTGTTTTTGAGTTTTCATCCAAACATGCAAGTACTTGAGAGATATGCTATGTGTATTAAGTAGGTTTAACAACAATTAAACCAATGAATTTGCCCAGTTTAACCCAAATTAAATGATTTGAATTCAATTAAAATTATTACCAAATATAATGAGTAGATAAAATAATACTTGATTAAATGGGTTATCAAACATTTAGTTTTAAATTTAATCTAATCTCGATATTGCACAATCATTGCCATTGTAGTTATCGAAAAAAAAAATAATTCTGGGGTCGTCAGGGGCTCCAAAGAAGTTTAAAAAATTTCAACTTTTTTAAACTCCAAAAATTTCAACTTTTTCATAAAATTTGCAAAAATATATTGGAACAAATCATTATAGTGCATTTTAAGGGATTTTAGCATATTTTTTAAAAAGTTAGACTAACATTTGTACTAAAAGTTCCAAAAAAATTCTAAAAGTTCCAAAAAATTCTAAAAGTTTTCAAAAATTTTCACTAAAATTTTATCACGTGTCACTTTATATAATGTTTAACAACTTTATATCAAATTAAATACAAATATCTTACCATCATTTTAAAACAACTTTTTACACCCTAAATTTCAAAAAATTTCATTTTTGACAAAATTTAGAGTTTTTTTTTACATTACAAATAGCCTCCTTATTCCCTAACTAGTTTGACAAAATAATCTAAATTAGAAATATAACTGCTTGCTCTACAAATATGTATATATATATATATATAATTACATAGAGATGCATACAATTTAGTTTTATTTTTTATTTTATTTTATTTTTTTAGGGAGAGGGTGTGTGGGATGGGGGAGTAAGAAACTGTTTGTGTTGAGTTGTCCACCTCAAGTGGATGGAATCATCGGGAATGAGCAATTCTAGAAGTTGCATTAATTATTATTTTTGACTTCACCAAATTAAGCAATAAAGGCACCGACTTGATTATCTAATATTGTTGCTTTGGTTTCCTATAAAATGAGAGCTTAGGAAGAGAGCCTTGTGTGGTGTGGAATCACGCACCAGCATGGCCAAATATAAAGAAAGAGCTTGAGTTCCCGGGAGCCCACGTAGGGATGTAATTGGGGCCACGGGTAAAGAAAGAGAGCCGAAAGGGAGAGCAATTAGAGTTGAGATGGTTGTATGTTTTCTATAATTTGTTCATATTATAGTAAAACTCTTGGATCACCGGTCCAATTGTGAATATAAACAGTTTGATTAAACCACGTAAGTTAGTTTTGTGTTGTGCTTTCGTGCCTTATTTTTCGGGAACTTAATAACTAGTATCAAAGCTTGGTTTGAGGAAGTTCTAATTGCAAGAGCGCAAAAATGAAAGGTTTTGGCAATTTGGTCCAGAAATAAAATTGCTCAAAAAATCAAATTGAACATATTAGGAGGTAGAGCTTGTGAGAAGAGCACAATGGAACAAACTGTGTCGAAAAAAAAGGTTAGACGTGGTCGGAATCGGTGCTAGAAGTTCATTGTCCTTTGGTGAAAACTTGCAGGTAATTTGCTCGTTTGAAGGAAGAAAGAGACAGGGAATATTCCTTAGCATGGTTTTAAAAATCTATCATAACTGTTACGTAACGCTATTATGTTACATTTTTGTACCTCTCTATTCCCGTTAAATTCGTATTTTTTCTCCTTACACCTGTTATTTTTCATTATCGTCACATCAGTTGATTCCATTTTTTAAAACCATGTTCCTTTAGCACATTCTTCGAAAATTTTAAAAATCACAATCCAACCCAAAAATTTTATGTAATTATGAAGTGGCCCCAATAGTTTAGAAAATTACAGTTTGACCTTAATAGTTATTAGAAATTTCAGATTGACCACGAATATTTTAGATAATTACAAATTGGCCCTTATTTTTTAGAATTACAATTTCGCCCCTAAAAATTGCATTTTGGTTCGTAAAGAATTTTGATTTTTTCAATGATGTCCTTTAAAAAGTTTTTAAGTGTTCTAGATCCATTTGCAAGATCAGATTTGAGGAGTTTCCACTTCCAAATATGTAAAGTAAAGATAGTAGGGTATACAGTATGTATGAATGTTGTGAGTGGCAATAGAGATACCTCATATAGAAAGTACCATTTTTCTGTAGAGGATGTGGATGACCCTTGGATTGTGGAGGATGTTAGATTTGCCAATGTAAAGGAGGAAGAGCAAAGCTGAAAGGTGAAGATGACAAGATAAAAAGATGGTTTGGTAGTTTCGATAATGCGAGTTCCAAAACAAGATTATGACAAATCGAGGTAGGCACGTGCGAAGTTACCTAAGGCAAATGCCAATCACTAGAAGTATTGGTATGTGATGACTTTGACAGAATGTATTGACTCTAGAAGTGATGGAGTAGCAATAGGAATATTAAAGATAGATAAATCAGTTTTTTGATTTTTTTTTATTATTAAAAAGATTTCTCTAAGGATGTAGGGTGTAGGTACAAAAATAACTGATGAAACGTGGTATCTTCCTGAACACAAATACGTTGTATAGAGATGTGCTCGGCATTGGTTTAGCAATCTAATAGATATCGTAGCTAGGCTCCACCATTAAATAAAACTGTGTTGGTGTGAATCTAACCACAAATGCAAAATAATAATAAATAAACTGAGTTTATTACCTCATGGTTAACCCAGTTAGTTCATTTCTTTACAAGTGGCAGACAGATTTGACATTTAAACACTTATCAAGACTATATTCTATCTATTACACTTGTTTTCTCCCATATGCATTTAATACTGAGTGGGAAGCATTAAATACGAAATGAAAGGCATCTAAAGTAAAGTAAACCATCTTATACTCTGATATATACATATACAAAATATAAAATAAGACATTTCAATTATTTAGACATTTATATATTATTCTACCTTACTATTAATACAAGACTTAGTCCAAAAATTTAGATATGCTCATATCAATTGTATACTTTTCTCTTTCTATTACAATTCTCTCAAACATATTCTGACTTTACCATTAGAGGGTTTTTAGTCGATGACCCTCTCCAGCCATTTCCTTTAACTTTTCTTGCTCTACAAGCTTAAATTCAACTTTTCTGGTTAATGTAGTGATCAAGTGCAGTGATATTTTATTACCAAACATTTGGTGCCCATTGTGGGTCTTATTTCTTTGCTCCACATATCCTTGTATTCCTGAGAATTTTGTCCTTCTAGGAATTTCATTAATAGTGGCTATAGATGGTGACATAACGCCCTCATAATCTCTAGAAGCAGACAATACAAAACTCCTAAGGTGGAAGGGGAGTGCACTTACCATTCCAACTCCATGTCAGACAGTAAGGAGGCAACGTAGAGTCAGTGAACTAGAAGCAGTTAAATGGAGACAAAGCTGGCAAGGTAAAGCAGGTGTAGAGCAAGCAGAATTAAAGAGATCCTTCAGAAACTTAGTGAGGAACAAAGAAAATGAACTAGCCATGATCACTTTGGCCACGAGCAGTCTAATTCGAGTATGGAGGGAAGTTATGATGCTTTGTATGATGATCAACCAGAAACACAAAGTGGGTAGACAAAAGAAGCACGAAGTGAAAAGAATCTGAACACCAAGTGAGAAGTGGATCCTGGCCAAGGGGTTGCTTCTGGCGTTGGACCTTTGGGAACATGTTTAACCCAAATTCAACGACAAAAGTTCATGCAACAACAAAAGGTAAAGGCATCTAAGTTCCAGCAGAAGGAAGACGCTCCCAAGAGAAAGTAATCTAGTCAAAGGAAGTAGCAAGACGCAAGAGAAAACTCATTGAGTGATGATGTGATGCTCACTAAAACGAAGAAGTCTGGTAAGTCCAAGGAGGTAGAAAAGTTGCAATACATTGAATGGAAAGGATTTGATCAGTCCACTCGGATGATGGCGAGAAAACATCGGGAAAGATCTTTGCCTCCCCATTTACTAATGACATATGTGAATTGGAGTGCCCAAAGAAGTTTGTGACCCCCCGGTTCACAGTGTATGATGAAAAATTAGACCCCTGGGCACATTACTGACACTACATATAGGCCATGACGTTATGGAGTTGGGATGATGAGCTTATGCGCTAGGCATTTCCATGAAGCCTGGGGGATATAACACTCCAGTGGTTCCATAAGTTGCTCCTAAGAGGCATAAGTTACTAGAAACAGCTTGCCAAAGAGTTTGTCACAAGGTTCTTGGCTAATACTAAATAGCCAAAAACTGATGACGTGCTTCTTACCATGAAGAAGAAAAATACTGAAAGCCTCAGAGATTACTCTCGAAGATATATGGAGTTATACAATGAGGTGGAAGGCTGCATCGAGCAACTGGTAGTTACTTCCTTCAAGCTTAGGTTGCAAAAAGGAGACAAGCTTTGGCTTTCCTTGACGAAAAAATAGCAGTAAATATGTTTGATCTTATGTGCAAAATTGAAAAGTATGCCATGGTAGAAGAGAAGACAAAGCTTGCCGACTAGAAAGAGTCAAAGTCATCTAGGTCAAATGGAGGAAAGCAAAAATAAGGGAGAGGATAATTAATTGATGACAATAAATTCATTTTTGAGGCTATTAACACGATTTTTAAGGAACCGATCTTCAGAATCATCCCTTGGATCAAGGATAAGCCATATTTCAGGTGGCCAAAAAAATTGCTTGATTTTTCAGGTAAGGAGAATTATAAAGATTATTGTTCATATCATCAGTATAGGGGGCATCATACAGGAGCATGATGATCCTTACGGTATCTCCTAGAGGACTTGGTAAGGGAGGGTCACTTGAAGGAATACATTGATGAGGCCAAGACAAAGGCAGCAGATGATCAACCCCAAGCACTACAGGGAGATTAGATGAGAAGAAAAGAAGAAATAGAGGAAGAGGATTACGTGGAAGAAGCACAACCTCCTTCAAGGGCCAGGCCAATGAGTGAAGTACATAGACCACCAATTATTCATGTTATTCATATGAAAAATCACACCCAAAGTATTATTGCCTATCCTTGAGCTGTCACGCCCCGAATTTTTCCACAACCCGGGAGCATGAACAAACAATCACAATCACCAAAACCATCAATCCATAATAGTCAGAACCAATCATATTTAATAACATGGACTAATAATCTCCAACTTAAAGAAATTTCAAATAAATAAATCTATTTCTAGTTTCCCAAACTGAGACATAAACCATACAAATCCAATAAAGAAAATAAACTGAAAACAAATGTACAGTTCTCTTCCTAAAATAAAATTAACGAACTATTAAAAATCTCTACTTTACCTAAGCGATTCTATCACGACCATTGTCTTGTGCAACACTTGCACCTGCATCTAAAGTTATAGGGGTATAAGCACAATATACCGAGGTATATTAAAATAATCAATTGGTGCTCGGAAAAAAATGAAAATTAAATAAATCATGCACGGGTGTCCTATAAATCTCCAACATGTCATGTCAACATACATCATACGTAAAAAATATTTAAATTTAAATTTAAATATTTTGAACACAACAGTAAATAAAATATATTATTTTAACAATCACATTATTAATTAGTGGGTTAGGTACCGCCACCCAGTCAACCTATGTCTTAGCCATAGGTGACCAAAAATATCAACTCATCAATACTTTGTAGGTTACTAGCCTCCTAGACACAATAACCCAACCCCACGTGGGTTCCTGGTCTTTCACCAGCAGAGTTTTCAGTACCAACTACTTATCCCGGCACCTCTCATAACCTAAAACCAAAATCGTAAAAATTAACGAATAAATAATTATTTATTTATTCAAATCCAAATTCTTCTCTAAAAATACTTATTTTCTTTATTCAAGGTTTCGTAATAAAATAATTTTTTTTAAAATAATAATAAATTTTTTTTTATTAACTTAAATTTAATTCCTCAAAATCAAAATCAATTTATACATATTTTTTCTATCCACAAAACAGCCACAATTACATAATTGATCACGTAACAATAAACCAAATAATCACAAAAATTTACAAAATTAAACTACACATAATAAATTTAATTTTGATTTAACTCCACCCCTATCTTAAATTAAATTTCCAGAAAAAAAACGAGGAACAATGCTTCCAAATCACGAACACCGAAAAATTTTCCCCTCTGACCGATGCTCTGCCAATCGCCAACCTCCTATTTTTTTTTCTCTTTCTTTCTGCTGAATACCTTACTGGGCGTTTGCCCCTTCAAGTGTGCATATATATGTATAGATGAGTAGCCGCCTCAAGGGAATCCCATTGAGATTCATATTCGATTTTTTTTTTTAATGGTTTGCCGAATGCCCAGGTGTTTTAGAAGTACATATAGGATATATATCTATATATCTATAGGTAGTCGAATCTGCAATCCAATTTGGATTGAAACTCCTTTTTTTTTTTTTAACCTGCCAAATTGCTAGAATCCATAGAAGTTATATATATATATATATATGCATATCCATTTAAAGTTGCCAACAGACTCCAATTCAAATTGATGCTTATCCCATTTTTTTTTTTTTTGTCAAAGCTCTCTCAGCCAACCGTATATATATATACTTATTTAATTACTATTTTATTTCAGATTTTTGTTTTGAAAAATTTTATGTTTTATTGAATTAAAATTAAATCATATTTTTTATAAAAATTTAAATACTCAAGTAAAATTTTCATACCCACAATGCATCCATAATAAAATAAATATTTAATTAATATCACAACAAAATTTAAATAAAAAAAATCAAATCAAGATTTAAATTTTCTGGGTCATTACACGAGCAAAAGAGCAAAATGTTGGAAAGGCAGGAGAGGTGCTTATATTTATTGGTTCCCAGAGCAAACACCCAAGGAAAGAGAGTGCTGAAGAATATCATTCTACGAAGATCAAAACAAAGGGGTGTAGCAACCATATGATGATGCACTAGTGGTTACCTTTAAGATGTTTGAATCAAATGTGAAAAGGATCCTTGTTGATGCAGGAAGTTCAATTAAAGCCATGTTCCCTGGTCTGTTTAAGAAGTTAGGACTTACAGATGAGGATTTGGAACCAACTGATTGTCCTTTAATTGGTTTCAATTCTATTCCAATTTGGCCAATGGGGAGGGTCGTCATTATTCCTATTCGGGTTAGACTAGTGGAGTACGAAAGTAGAATTCACAGAAGTGTTTTACTGCTACTTTTAAGTCCAAACCTCTGCCTAAGCAGGTTCAACTTACTAAAATACCCAAGGACATTCTAAAAATTGATGATGTAGGAGGTGATCCAGAAAAGAAAGTAATAGAATAGCTGAAAAAGATTCAAATTGAACCTGCCGAGGATGATATGTTCTTTTTAATTGGTTCAAATCTGCCAGTAGAGAAGAAGTTGGAGCTGGCTGAGATGTTACTCATGAATGTGGGAACTTTTGCTTGGATACCACAGGAAATACCAAGTATTCATCTAAGCATTATGAGTCATATGCTAAACATTAATCCAACAATGAAGCCTATCATACAAAGGTCAAGGAGATCTGCTCTGCAGCATACTAAGGCAATCATAGAGGAGGTTGGCAAGCTGTTGGAAGCTAATTCCATTAGGGAGGTGTCATATCCTGAATGGCTAGCTAATACTGTGGTGGTAACAAAGAAAAATAGGAAGTTGAGAGTTTGTATTGATTACACAGATTTGAATAAAGTGTGCCCTAGAGATCCCTTCCCACTTCCTAAGATAGATCAACTTGTTGATTCAATTACTGGCAGTGCTTGAATGTCTTTCCTTGATGCTTATAAGGGTACCATCAGATTCCAATGCACAAGCCTGATGAAGAGAAGACTTCATTTATTACTCCAGTATTTACTATTATAAGGTAATGCCATTTGGTTTAAAGAATGCTGGTACGACAGTTCTTCTCGACACTTAATAGGTATGCATTGAAACCTAATGCTTCCAAGTGTGCCTTTGGAGTTAGTGCCGAGAAGTTTTTGGGCCACTTGGTCACTTAATGAGGAATTAAAGCTAATCCTGGCCAAATTTACGCTATCCAAGCACTCGTTCCACCACAAACGAAGAAGGAACTTCAAAAACTTATTTCTTAGCCAACACTTAACATATTTATTAGCCAGGCATCAGATAAGTGCCGACCATTCTTTAAGTTATTAAAGGGGGCAAACAAGATGGTTTGAGATGAGGAGGTTAATTAGCACTGAAGAAGTTGAAAGAATATTTGATAACTGCTCTTATTTTATCAATTCCCCAGCCAAGGGATGTTCTGTAGCTTTATTTAGTAGTCTCAGATCAGGCAATTAGTGCTTTCTATTGAAAGAAGAAGATAGGTGTCGCACTCTTATTTTTGGATATAAATTTAATCCTTTAATAGGGTGGACACTCATAAATCCTCCATCTCTATTAACCACACTTCATATGTGTACACATTAACAAAAAATCTCACAAATATTAACTCTAAGTTTATTTCCACAAACTTTGAAAATCAACACATGGATACGATTAAAATAGAGAAATAGGCAAGTAGGCTTTTCTTTCAGCACATGCAGTCATGCCTAACTCGACCTGAAAGATTTAAAATTTAGGTGCGAATGTCACACACTTAGTGGAAGTGTTATATTTAAGATAAAAGACAATAAACTATTCACCTTTTATTTTTATTATAAAATTTAATGTCACTTTCTATTTCATCACATATGCATCAAAACTCATTGTCGCATTTCACTCTAACTAACCATCTCGTAACATGTATATCTACAATTAATTACATAACCAATAGTCTCACAGATAACCAAGAATTAAATTCAATAATAATAACAATATCACATCACATCGTGAACACCACGTTTCATTCATCAACTCTTAGCTTTACATTATGTCCCATCTGACAATGATACAAATATCTCATCACATCATTATCACTATTTTTCAATCATCAATTTCATCACATCATTGTACTATATCTGACAATGGTATAAAAAAAAAAAAAAAGCATCTCATCACATCATGATCGCCACATGCCCCATCTGACAATGTCGTGATATGTATATATGATGAATAATTTAAATATTAATACAATACACAGTTGGGCCATTTTACCCTATGACCTAAGTACTACACTTTGGATAATAGCTTTATTTAGCATATCCTATTGGCCTCATCTGGCCTTAATCTCTAACCTCATCTAGTCTCATCTTTGGTCCTATCTGACCTGCCCCCATTTGCCCTCAATGCACATGTAAGGCACACAATTCATGCTATGCAATGATATTTATTATTTATTTATTTATTTATTTATTATTATTATTATTATTATTATTATTATTTATTTTTCTCAAATAAAGATATCACTTCACATTTAGCAAACCATAAATAATCATAGTTCAGTATTACCACAATTAATTCACAAATAATAAATAATTCCTCAAATAAAAATATTAAACCATCCACTAACATTCCATAAATAATTATAAATTGCCATTAACACAATAAATTCATAACCATAAAAAAATGTATAAATTCTGCCAATTATCATTCTATAGATACTCATAATTCAGTATCCACAAAATTAATTTATAAACAAAAAATATTTTTTATTAGCACAAATAATTCCCTAAGTAAAAATATCAACACTTACATTTATTATTTCAAAATTAATCGTAATTACCATCACATAGTCAATTTATAGACAATCAATATTACTTTATTTTTACTACAATTAATTTCTCTTGAAAATATAAATTTTGACAATAATCATTTAATATTTTTCACAAATAATTTCTTAAATAAAAATCACTTTTATTATCCCATAACTATCAATACAATTATTTCGCATATAATCAATATTATTAGTTTTTTTTTGGTTTACCCTCGTGGATTATTCTATAAATAATCACTACTTTATCATTAACCTAATTACTGCATAGGTAATTAATATTAACATGTACAATAATTTTTCAAATATAAATATTATTTTTCCATAAATATTCACAAATTACTAATTAATATTTAAACAATAAAAATAATTAATTTACAATTATTACTCTATAAATATTTATAATTCACTGTCAACATAATAAATTAATGCATAGTCAATTTATCTACACAAATAATTTTTCAAATAAAATATTTATTCTTACAGTTAACTTTCCCTAAATAATTTGAATTTTCCATTAGCAAAATTAATTCACAACAATCAATATTTCTTATCACAAATAATGAATATCAAAGAAATAAAATTTACTAATTCAAATTTATTACTTTTTACCTATAAGTTTAACACACCTACTTAGCGAAAATTCTGAGAAAATCAAACTATTGAGGTCATTGCTGTTGATGATCCCCGGGTTTTAATTTTAACCTAAACAAAGTATACAAATCAAATATTGAACAGTTAAAATTTAAACCAAATCAATTAGTAATATAAATCTAATAAATAGAATACAGCCACTACACTTTCAACATGTACAATTTATTTAACCTTTTTATAGAATTAATTTTAAATTAATAAAATAAAATAGCTTACCTCAATAATTGGGTCATAATCCCTAAATTTTCTTCCTTGTTGTAATCTTTTCTTTCTTACTTCGTTACTTTTTTTTTCCTCAGACTAAAAGCATACCATTAGCATATATGTATTTATATATATACTCAATCCATTGCTAAAGGCTTCACCGCCTAAACTTTTTTTTTTCCCTAATGGCTTACACATTACTTAGCTATCCTCTAGCCGCGTACACCCACACACTAGCTGTCACATAGGCTTACACACTCACAAGCATTTGAAGCCACGTATAACATTTAAACATGTCCACTAACTTTATTTAACTAATTAATTAGTTAATTAACTTAGATTAATATACTAACTAATTTTTTATTAAGGCTAACTAAATCTCTAAAATGCTATAGTAATATGTAAATCATCTAAGTAAGATTAATAAAAATTTAAAATAATGCCATATTAACACAATTAAAAATTCTAAGTATAAAGTAAAAATAAAAATTAAATTAATAATGCATTTAAAAGTTCACGATATCACAACTCTCCTTCTCTTAAAGATTTTCGTCCTTGAAATTCTTACCTGGCAGAAATAAACATGGGTATTGTTTCTGTATTGTCTCCTCACTCTCCCAAGTAGCCTCCTCCACAGTGTGACTTATCCATAGTACTTTTACTAATGGTATTGTCTTATTTCGCAAAACTTGATTTCTTCTATCCAAATTTTGTGTTGGCTCTTCCATGTAAGACAAATCTTCTTTCAATTCAATTGGTTGGGAAGTCAACACATGAGACGATTTTGGAATTTATTTGCACAACATTGGCATGTAGAACACATCAGGAAGCTTAGATAATTCTGAAGGTATAACCAGCCTATATGTAATTTTTCTAATCTCTATATAATTTCATATGGTCCAACTTAGAGAGGACTTAATTTTCCCTTCTTACCAAATCTCAATACACCCTTCCAAGGAGAAACTTTAAGAAATACTTTATCATCTACAGAAAATTCTAATTATTGTCTGCAATTACTTGCATAGCTTTTCTGGCGATTCTGAGCTATCTTCAATCTGTCGTGTATCACCTTTACTTTATCTGTTGTTTCCTGCATTAACTCTGGCCCAAGTAATTTTCTTTCCTCTGCTTCATCCAACATATTGGAGTTCTGAATTCATGACCATACAAAGTCTCAAACAATGCCATGCCAATACTTGAAAACTGTTATTATAAGCAAATTCCATCAATGGTAACAAATCATTCAAATTTCCTTTAAAATCTAACACATAAGCTTGTAACATGTCTTCTAAAGTTTAAATTGTTCTTTTAGATTACCCATCTGTCTGAGGATAAAATGCAGTACTATACTTTAAAGTTGTTCTTATAGCTTGCTGTAGATTAGCCTACAATCTAGATGTAAATGTTGGATCTCTATTAGCCATAGACACAGGTGCACCTTACAATCTCACAATCTCCTTAACATATAATGTAGTATACCTATCAATCGTATAATTAGATTTCACAGGTAGGAAGTGAGCTGACTTGGTTATCATATCAAAATTACCCATATAGAATCAAAACCTTTCTCTGGATATGTGGTAATTCAACATTGGTAATTCAACATTCAAATCCATAGTAATATGTTCCCATTTCCTCTTTGGAATAAAAAATAACTGTAGTAACTTTGCAGGATTCTGATGTTTATCTAGCAATAAATCTTGTACTTTCTCACTTTATACAGGTCCACTAGTATTGCTTTCGTAGATCTCAATACATCTTTATTCTTCTAGAACGCATAACTAATGGTGTGCTTCTTCTAAAATTTTCCTCTTTAATTCTAAATTTCTGGTACACGGACTCTATCGCCATAACAAAGTAATCCACCACCTCTAATGACAAAATATGTTTGTATATTACTTGTTATGTATTCTTGGATTTTCTATAATTAAACATCTTCTAACTATAATTCCTTGATACGATCGACTAATAATGGTCTCGCCCTCAATTGAGCAATCAAAACATCTATTTTAGTCATAGTTAACTTTGCACCCATATGTGTCAAATCATTAAATGTCTATATCCTCCAACACTAATTACAAGCTAATAGGCCCATAAGCTTGTGACTCAGAGCATTTACTACCGCATTTGCTACCACATTTGCTTTACCTGGGTGATAATGTATATTGTAATCATAGTCCTTTAATAATTCCAACCATCTTTTTTTGTCTTAAATTCAGCTCTTTCTGAGTAAGCAAATACTTCAAATTTGATGATCAGTATAAATATCAATAGTCTCATCATATAAATAATGCCTCCACAACTTTAGAACAAACACAACTGCAGTTAACTCTAAATCATCGGTTAGATAATTTTGTTCATGAGATACTAATTGTCTTGAAATATATGCAATTACCTTCCCATTTTGCATCAATACACATCTTAACCCTTGTCGTGAAACATCACTATAAATTATAAATCCACCATTACTTGAGGGAAGTGCTAATACTAGAATTGTAGTTAGTCTGGCCTTCAATTCCTAAAATCTTTTCTCACAGTTATTTTTCCATTCAAATTTAACACCTTTATGAGTCAATCGTGTCATAAGGGATGTAATGGAAGAAAAATTCTGAATGAAATGATGATAATACCCTGCCAACCCAAGAAAACTGCGCACTTCTGCTACATTAGTTGGATGCTCTTAATTTAATACAGCCTCAACTTTCTTAGGATCAACACTGATACCACTATTAGAAATCACATATCCCCAAAACACTACTCGATCCACCCAAAATTCACACTTATTAAGTTTTGCAAATAGTTGTTTTTCTCATAGAGTCTATAAAACTATTCTAAGATAATGTGTATGTTCTCTTTTATTTCTTGAGTAAATTAAAATATCATCACAAAAGCAGCAAGATAAGGTCAAACTATCATAAAGGCATCAAGAAAATTCTACTTCTCTATCTAGGATTACCCTTGGCAATTCAGTTAAAAATACATCTAAATACACGTAGGCAATAACTTTATCTTGCAGCTTAATCTCTAGCTTTTTAGTATCAATCACATAGGCAGTATCTTTTTGATAACTTTTACTCAACATTTCCCTATTTTTTAAAATAGGAACCAAACAATTAGGCACAACCTTGCAATCATCACTGAATATTATATTCAACTCTTCTGGCATTTGAAATTTCACCTCCTTAGTAAAACAATTAATAGAAGCATGGCATGTAAACAACTAACCCATACCCAAAATAATGTATGTCTAAAAGTCTCAAATCACAATTAAACCTCTGATAGCTATCTATAGCAAACAGTCTCTGTTTACATATTTCACTAGTAGTAATAGCCACAACCAACACAGAATCGAACTTAAAATATATAAAAGAATAAGTAAACTCAAAATCTTTGAATACACTAGCAAGTCTGCTAGTAACAAAAGTCATAACTATAATAACATTAGAAGAAGTCTGAGCACCTTAATGTGCCATAAACGGATTTACTTCTTCATTAATCACTGGACGCATCATTATTGTAATAATTCATTACAAAATTTTAATAATTTATTTGTAGAAAAACACATTTTCTTACCTAAATATAGTCTTAAAAAATGTGATCATTAAAAATATTTTTTAGAAGCCATAATTGTCGAAAGTATAATTTTTTAGAGGCCTGTCCCAAAAAAATTATAGTTGAAAATATAATTTTTTTAAAAGCCATGATTGTCGAAAGTATACGGGTGTATTTGGAGTAACAAAAAGTGAGATAAAATGAGATAAAGTGAGATAAGTTGTGAATTCATAATTCGTGCAATGAGATAAAAAGTGAATAACTTTTAGAAATTTTCAATATTTTTTTACCCTTTTTCAGAGTTTTTGTGATTCTAAACGGAGCCTATATTTGTTTGCAGTTATTGAAGATAAATAAAAAATAAAAAAAGATAAATATTTATTTGTTACTTCTAACTGAAAGGTAGAACAAGTCTCAGCCAATCTCTAGCTTGAGGTATTCTAATTGGTAGCCTCCTTCTTAAGATCAGTTGAAATTCAACTGTGATGGATCATTTTGTTCAACCACTTATACTGCAGCCTTTGCTATTATTATGAGAGATGCTAAAGGTGCTACTATTATATCAACTAGGGCCGCATTCGAGTGCTTTCGGCTTTAGTAGCAAAAGCATGGGCTATCCGAGTTGCTTGTTCCATGGACAAATCCTAGGGACTACATAATGTTATATTTGAAAGTGGTGCAGTGATAATCATCTCCTCTTTAAACTCTAACACCCCTTGCAATCTTTGGTAAATCTTCTCCATCATCAATTATATACAAGCATAGAAGCAACCTAGCTGCTGGTTTTTTTCGGGGTGTAGAAAGACAGCTAATGGGGTTGCCCATTTTTTAGCTTCAAATTGTACCCTCCTACCCAAGAATTTCGTCATCAATCTCCCTAAAGATCTGAAAGATATTGTTATGAGAGAAGCTATTGCACCTGGCTAAAGCTTTATTAATATAATCTTCTCTTGGTTTCAAAAAAATGTTGTAAAGAATAGAGAATATATTGTATGCCAGTATTGAAAAAAGATCTTATGGGCTTTAGTGGGACCTACTGGTTTACCCTTCAGTTTACTCGTTAATCTGTTTTTAAAACAAGTTAAACAAGTAAATGGGTTAACATGTTAATCGATTACATCAAAATGGGTTGACGTTTTAATTTTTATTTTAAATTTTTAAATAAATAAAATTTAAAAAATATATTATATTATATTATATTATATTTTTATTTTTAAAAATAATTTAATTGTAAAATATATTATATATAAAAATATATATATACAATTTTTTTTTTATTCATTGAGTTAAAGGGTTTACCCGTTTGATTTATTTGCAAAACACTTATTTCTTTTAACAAGTTGGGTTGAGCCTAACTTATTAATTTTTTATACTAATTCAGTTTATTAAAGAATTAATACTCTATTTAGAATGGTGAATTTGATTTATTGGGTAAGAATTCTCATCAATTTTTATATTTAGATTTAAAATAAGATTTTATTAGTTGAGTTTGATATTCATTTTATGACTTAAATTTTAAAATTTCTATATCACTTGAAATCTAACCCAAAATAATAAAATTTAATGAAAATTTATTCTTTTTTTTAAGTCACCTAAGTAAATGAACAAATTTCCCTTTATATATCATATTTGTTATACTTTTTCCTTTCTACTAATAAGGTCAAATTTAGTATTTATTTTACATTTCGTTTGGAAACATTCCAATCTTAGAATTGATTTAATTTTAAAATAAAAGATTAATTTGATTTGATCTGATTTGACTTAATAAATGAAATTTTGTATTTGAAACACATGTTTGAATTTAAAAATTAAATTTAATTGATTTAAGAAAAACACTAAATTTGCCCATGTTAGGTGATAAAAAATATGATAAACATAATATATGAGGATAAATTTTATTCTTACTTAGATGACTAAAGAAAAGATAAATTCTCATCAAATTCTATCATCTTGAGTTAGATTTCAAATGATATAGAAATTTTAAAATTGAAGTTATGAAATGAAGTTAAAGGGGCATTTGGAGTAACAAAAAGCAAGATAAAGTAAGATAATTTGTGGGTTCGTAATTTGTGCAGTGAGATAAAAAGTGAATAACTTTTAAAGGTTTTTAGAGACTTTTTGAGTTTTTCAGTACGCCAAATGTATCCTAAATCCAACTCATAAAATCTTATTTTAATTCCAAATTTTTATTAGAAAATAACCAACTTTTACTTATTGGGTATTTGACAAAACACTAATTTTTCTGTAATGGCTAGGGAAGAAGATAATAGAATTTGAGTGTAGAGAAGAAAAATAGAACTGTATTATTACTTCAGTAGCCTTTCACAATGGTTCTTCTACTATTTATAGCTACAAGTTCCCTCCAAGATTATAACCAACTAACTTTTCTTCCACGAGTTCTTCACTTACTATTTAACTTCTAGCTAGCTTTTCAACTAACCTTTTCTTCTGGTATAGCAGAAATAACAGAAATACAAAACTTTATTTAGTAAGCTACTAACTAACTAACTTTCGATATAACATTCCTTGCCGCATAAAAACAGCCTTGTCTTCAAGGCTGGAATTAGGAAAACTTTGCTTGAATCTCGGAGTGATCAACCAGAGTTGCATCCTCTAGAAAGGAGTTCTCCTAATGAACTAACCATTAATCCACAATTTTGTTTCCACGCTTAACCATCCTTCTATCCAAAATAGCCATAGGTTTCAATTACAACATGCTCTTTAGCCAACTGGTGGCAAATTGGTGTGAGCCATCACAACAGCTCCCAATTTGTTTTTGAGCATTGAAACATGGAAGACTTGGTGATTTTTTGCTTTTGTTGGTAGTTGTAGCTTGTAGGCCACTGACCTAATCCTTTCCAACACGTGATATGGCCCATGAAACCTAGGGGACAGCTTCATATTCCTCTATAGAGCCACTGTAGCCTATTTATAGGGCTGTACCTGAGATAAACCCAATCCCCAACACTAAAGTCTCTCAAATCTACCTTTGTCAGCGTAATGTTTCATCCTCTATTGTGCCCGAGTTAAAATCTTCTTTAGTTGTCTAAGAATGTCCCCCATTTCCTTTAACAAATTATCTGCTGCTGCCACTAAAGAAGGTCTAGAGATACAAAAAGTGTGGTCAAGAGATTCCTGTCCATAAACTACAAAATAGGGGGTAGTTTTGATAGCAGAATGGTAAGTGGTGTTGTACCACCACTCAGCTAGTGTAAGCCATTTAACCCATTGTCTAGGACAGTCCCCAGTCATACACCCCAGGTAGTTCTCCAAGCATTTGTTCAAAATCTAAGTTTGGCCATCTGTTTGTGGGTGATAAGCAGTGTTAAGACACAGTTTACACCCCTATAAAGTAAAGAGTTCATGCCAAAAATGGCCAATGAACATAGCATCTCTATCTGATACAATGGTATAAGGAAGACCACGCAACTTGAATGCTTGATCAAAGAACACCTTGGTCACTTCTTTAGCTGTATATGGATGGGCTAAGGTTATGAAATGTTCATATTTTGTTAATCTATCTACTATCGCAAAAATCACAGTTTTACACTAAGAATTTGGTGACCTCTCAATGAAATCCATAAAAATGTCACTCTAGATTCGATTTGGAATTGTTAAAAGCTGCAATAGACTTGGATATTTCATATTTCCACTTCTATACCTCTGACATAGAAACAAAAAGTGTTACATCTTGCTACAGCCCTTTCCAATACAAATTCTTGTGCAACCTTCTTATTATTTTACTTACACCTAAATGCCTCCCAAAGGTGAGGAATGGAACTCCTGAATGAGCTATTTTTTGAGTGGTGTCTTCCTTGCCACCAATCTATCATGATAGGTTAGATTGCCATGCTCCCTGGCGTAACTAGCATGAACTTAGCTTTGTTGAAAGTCTAGGATCAACTACATGAACTTAGCCTTGTTAAAGGTCCAGGATTAACTGAGCTTCATGACAGACCTTGAAATGTGTTCGAGTTCTACCTCTCAAGTGCAAGAGGGCAGTTGTAGTTTTAAACTCGGTGAGTCTGAGGTCGAATCCACAGGGAGGGCTTTGTTAAAAACTCTAGACTTGTACTCTTAGTTAATAGGTGAGCCTAAATTAATTTAAACTAATTTTTGATTTATAGGATGTCTGAGAATGGTTGGGTTGAGAATGATGGAATGAAGAAATTGTGATATTAAATTAAAATGAAATAAAATTAAATTTTAAAGCAAATTGATTAATTCAGAAATTAAATTAAATAACAAGCATGATATTAAAGAGGTTCTTGATTCAACTTTCAAGTCTAGGTAGTTCACTACTTCACTGTGGGATGATTGGGTTCAAATCTGAATTAAGGGTTTTCTAAAAAAGTATTGAGAATATTTTAAGTCCAAAAGTCAGTACCAATGATTTCAAATAAATATGGTTAAAAACTTTTGTTTTCGAAGGTTTTTCAAACAAACGAAATCAGAAAAGAACTCAAAATCCTATTTTTACTTTGTCCAAAATTATTTAAACAACTATAGTCGAAAACCCATACCAGTGATTTCAAGCGAATATGGTTAAGGATTTTCGTTTTCGAATGTTTTCGAAACAAGTTAAAATAAGTTTAAATTGGTAGATCCTTATGCATGAGGTTTCGTAACCCATGCGAAGGGTCTACAAACATCCCATAGTGCTTTCGTGAACTACTGTTCCTTGATTCGTTGAATCAAGAACTAGGGTTTCATGCTAACATTATTTCAAATGAAACGAAAGCAATGAAAATGTATACAATCAACACATCCATCGATTGAAATAAACAAAACATGTTATTAAAGAATGAAACAAAATCGAACTTACAATGTAACGTGTTCTAAAAAGAAGTAATGAAGGACCACAGCGATAATGAAAAGCACAGCTCCAAACGTCTCCATCAACAATGATCAAAACTAGAAAAACTCTAAAACACTCTTAAAACTCATTTAAAGTTCTCAAAGTATCTGAAAAAGATGTAAAAAAAGTTCCCTAGTTCGGCCATTTACAAGGTTTATAAAAGGGTTACACAGAAACCCTAAAAAGTGAGAATTAATCCCGCGCATGCTCAGCTACTGTGGTCCGGACCGTTTGGAAGGGGGTCCGGACCACAGAATGGTCATTTTCACAATTAAGCTCGCTGTGGTCTGAACCATTTGGGTGGGGGTCTGGACTACAAAACTTTGATTCCCCAAATTTTGCTTGAAGTCGTCTCTTTCTTCTAACAGCTTTCTGTCCTTAACTTCTAACCCGATTTTGACCTCAAAGACGATTGATTCAGGCTTTGGCTAAAACATGAAAGTTGTAGCTCTTTGAGTCTTCTTTCCAACCCAAGAAGAATCAGGTCAATTGGAGTTGTGAGTGAAAAGATATGGTCAAAATACTGACAGGTGTCAAGCTAAAACTTCAGCTGCACACCACTTCAACCATCTTGAACTTTGGACCATCTCCTTCTCCTTGGCAGCCATGGTAACTGATTTTATTCCTTGGGATGGCGCTTGGGACATTGAACAAGTCTTAGAAGTCATTGGACATGCTGGCATTTTTGTCTTCAAGCTGTTTTCTCTGTGTGCCAAGTGTTCGGCGAAATGTCCCAAAAGACACCAAAGCATGTTCTTGCACTTTCTTGCTCCGACTTACTTTGGCTCCTCCTCACCTGCACTCTTAGTGTTATTTCAAGCTAAAACACCAAATTATATCACCTGAAATACACCAATAGCAAGAGTGCATGGAAATGTGATAATTAAGCTAAAACTTCACCAATAAATAGCACAATTGCATAATTAGCATGCTCAATAGATATAAAATTATACAATAATGCATACTAATCACCTCACATTCTCTACCATCTGATTCTGAAACAAATTCTTTACTATAATTAGGTAGGGCTAGTATTGGGGTTGTGGTCATTTTTTCCTTGAGCTAAATGAAGGCTGCAGTGGCTTCAGGTTGTGTAATCTTTCTTAAGTAAATAGTGGAGAGAAGAACAGATTTTACCACAATTTTGAATAAATCTTCTGTAATATCTCGTGAGCCCTAAGAACCCCCTAAATTCCTTGATATTATTGGTATTGGCCATGAGCTTATAGCTTGCAATTTGGTTGGTTCTGCAGAAACCCCTTTTGTTGATACCAAATGCCCCAAGTACTCCACCTTAGTTTTTCTAAACACACATTTAGTTCTTTTAGCAAACAATTGATGTCACTTAAGTCTTAGCAGAGTAATCTATAAGTGTTGCAAGTCGTCTTCCCAAGATTGACTATATACCAAAACTCATCAAAGAATACTAGTATGAATTTCCTTAGGAAGGGTCTAATGATTTCATTCATTAGGCTCTGAAATATAGAAGGGGCATTAGCAAGCCCAAATGGTATTACTAGGAACTCATAGTGCCCATCATGAGTTCTAAATGAAGTTTTGTTAATGTCAGAAGGGTAAACTCTAATTTGATGGAATCTAGACCTCAGATCCAATTTAGAAAAATATTTTGTCCCACATAATTTATCTAACGGCTCATCTATCCTTGATAGTGGCCTTATTAAGTGCTCTATAGTCTACACACATTCTCCAAGTACCATCTTTTTTCTTTACTAAGAGCACAGGTGAAGAATAAGGGCTAACACTAGGTCTTGTTATTCCAGAATTAAGCATTTCCTTAACTTGTTTCTCAATTTCATCTTTTTGGAAATAAGGGTACTTGTAAGGTCTGGCACTTATAGGCTCAGTTCTTGGCTTGAGAGGAGTGCAGTGGTCATGAGATCTGGTAAGAGGAAGGTCCTTTGGCTCCTAAAACACCTCTATGAAATTTGAGAGTAAAGCTTCCAATTCCTGTGGACTATCTTCCTTTTCTTTATCGTCATTAACTTGTAGTAAATAGATTTGAGCTATTACCCCATCCGGTTGCTTTTGTAAATACTTCTTCATCTTTCTAGAGGTCACCACCTTTATTTCTTCTTTTCTTCCCACTCTTAACACATGCCTTTTACAATTGAGATAAAATTCCATGCTGAGGTTCTTAAAATCCCAATTGACTGGCCCCGATGTTGTTAGCCATTGGTTGCCTAGCACCATGTCACACCTGTTTAGCTGTTGTATCCTTATGTCAGCTTGAAAGGTCGTCCCTTGCATCTTCCACTGGAAATTTTTGCTTATGATTTTGCTCAGCATTCTTGTTCCATTAGCAACTGATACTGGTTGGGGGTCAGTTTCCTTAATCTCAATGTTAGCCTTCTTGGACACTTTTGCACTCAAAAAGTTACATGTGCATCTTGGGTTAATCAAAATTATGATGAGTTTTTTCTTCACATTACCTTTTACCCTCATTGTTCTATAGGAGAATGAACAATGATGGCGTTTAAAGAAATTTGCAATTCTTCATTAGCATTTAAGAAATTTGCAGTTCTTCCTTAGGCAATTGCTTCTCATCCTCCTCTACTTCTCCTTCAAGAATTGGTGCTCGTTCCTCTACTCCTCTTTCTATACCATATAACCATTTCTTGCTGCATATATGCCTTCTAGTGTACTTCTCATTGCATTTAAAGGATAACCCTTTAGCCTTTTTATCTTCTAACTCCTTGGATAGTTCTTTTGAGACTTGCCTTCCATTGCTCATAGATGGTTTATCCCTAAAGATACATCTAACTTAGGCCCTATCCTTGATTTCTTAGTGATGGCTTCAATGCTGGACTCTTGGAGTTTTGTCAATCCTATGGCACGAGTGATAGAAGCTGGTTTGAATATTAATACTCCTGGTTTAATCTCATCCTTCAGTCCATGGATAAAATAGCTAACAAAGAAGGATTTTGGCAGATTCTGGGTTTGGTTTGCCAAAACCTCAAATTGTTTCTAATATGTCTTTACAGTGGCGGTTTGCTTAAGTTTAGTTAATTCTCCCATTGCATCTTCATAAGAACTTGGGCCAAATCTTGATAGCAGACCTTGTCTAAACAAATCCTAGGTGATGTGGTGATGGCATTTTTCAAACCACTGAAAACCATTGTAGGGAAGAGTCTTCTAAATGTAGGGCTGGCAATTTTACCTTATCCATGTTGTTCGCTTTATTGTATTCAAAAAACCTCTCATATTTATACAATCACCCACTTGGGTTTTCACCATAAAATCGAGGGAATTTGATCTTTGCAAATTTTTGGTAAAAAGGGAAAGGCGTATGATGTGAATTTTCTGACCTTAATGGATATTCTCCTAAAATTGGAAATCCTGCTTGAACATGCTTCGGTGGCTCCTACTGATGCAATCTCGAACCTTCACTCCTTTTTTGGTGTGATTTTCCATAGACATGGCTTGTCATTTGATCATACTTTATACTCATGGCTGCAATCATCTCCTTAATGTCCCCTAAATCCTTGAGAGAATTCTTGATTTTCCCAATTTCCTCTGCATTTTTCTCATTTCCTTCCTTCAACAAGCGTAGTGTTTCATGGACTTTCTTAACTTCTTGTGTTGCTCTAACTCCATCGACCATGGTGATGGCAAGAACAGCAGGCGAAGAACCTACCTACTTTGATACCAAATGTAATGGCTAGGAAAGAAGATAACAAAATTTGAGTGTAGAGAAGAATAATAAAATTGTATTATTTCTTTGCTAGCCTTTCACAATGGTTCTTCTGCTATTTATAGCTACAAGTTCCCTTTGAGATTGTAATTAACTAACTTGACCTCCACAAATTCTTAACTAACTAACTAACTAACTAACTAATTAACTTCCAGCTAACTTTTCAACTAATCCTTTCTTCTAGTGTAATAGAATTAACAAAAATAATAGAAATACAAAACCTTATTTAGCAAGTTACTAACTAACTTTGGATATAGTCACTTTTATTCTCAATTACAGTAATTTTTTAAACTTAAAAGTTACCAAAATTTTTATTAAACATACAAAAAGTTGCTAAAAGTTATTAAAAATTGTCAAAAATTATCAAAAATTTTATCAAATACCAAAAAATTGCTAAAAATTATAAAAAATTGTCACTTGTTTTACTAGATGCACCAAAAATTTCAATTACCAACTTTTTGAAAAAAATGCTTGAAGTTGCTAAAAAATAGACTTTCAAATTACCCAAAAAGTTAATGAGAATTTTCACCAAATGAAATTAAATCGATCAAATTTATCATTGTAAATAATGTTAAATCAATTCAATTTTTAAATTAAAAAAAAGTTCTAAACATAAAATTTCGTTTATCAAATTTAGGGGGTGTTGGGTTGATCAAAACGAACAAAAACCTATCAATTTTTATCAACTTTTTATACTTTTTTCCAATCAATACTTTTACATCAAAATTTTGGGAGTATTTGGTTGACAAAAAATTAGACAAAAAGTACAATAAAAGTAGAAAGATGTGACATAAAGGTGAAATGTGAAAAATTTTGAATGAGAAAAGTATAAAAAATAGTTAAAGTTAGTGAATTTTGTTTATTTTTGGTGGTGCCAAACAGTGTATTTGTATTTTTACTAGACTTTTTTGTCAAACTTTTATTAACCAAACACTCCCTAATCAAATTAATTTTTATTTTAAAATTACATACTCGATAAACCAGAAACAAACTATGCAAATCGTACTTACCAAAAAAAAACTATGCAAATCGTTTTCCGAGTAACAAAGGGTCCCACTGCCAGCTCCATCCGCCGCACCACCCAATCATATTGCGCGCAACCAAACTCATCCACCATCATGGCTTGGCGGGAAACTTCAAATCCTCCAATGGAAGAGGGAAAATCCTAAATTCCAAATTTCGAACACTCTGTCTCTCAACTTCCTATGCACGCCACTCGTCTATATATAGCTTCCGATTCTGCCATTCCCTCCCTGCGCTCTAAACCTGATTGACAAAAGTCCTCTGACAAGTTTCTCTGGTTGTTTCGAGATGTATGTTGTGAAGAGAGATGGGCATCAGGAAGCGGTGCATTTCGACAAGATCACCGCTCGTCTCAAGAAGCTCAGTTATGGGCTCAGCATCGATCACTGCGATCCGGTTCTTGTGTCCCAGAAGGTCTGTGCCGGCGTCTACAAAGGCGTGACCACAAGCCAACTTGATGAATTGGCTGCTGAAACAGCCGCTGCCATGACTGCAAACCACCCCGATTATGCTTCTGTCAGTTTTCCTACCCGTTATATTGTTTTCTGTCTTTCTGTTCTGGGGTTTGGTTTTTATTCTCATGCTTTATCGATTTTAGGTTCTTTGATTTTGATATGTTCTGTTCAATTTTCTGATTTTGGGTTCTGGGTTTGGTTTGATTTTACAACCTTATTCATTACTGGTTCTGTGTCACGTTGTATGTGGACATAGAGGTATTTTGGGATTATGCTTTGGATTGTTGGTATGAATGTTTAAATTGATTATTGCAATTACTGCTTGTTAATCATATTTACATTTTTTATTATAAATACTCTGTTGTTTTGATGAAAGTTGATTGTTGGATATAATACTTTTTTTTTTCTTTCTTTATTAAAATTTTCTGAAATATATATATCGCTCTCTCTGCACAGTTGGCTGCAAGGATTGTTGTTTCAAATCTGCACAAGAACTCTAAGAAGTCATTTTCTGAAACGTAAGTGTATTTAAAACCTTTTGTCAATTGTGTTTTTTCATTGTGGAATGACACAATCCGTTCCTGATGTGGCAATGTAGGATCAAAGGCATGTATAACCATGTCAGTGAGGGATCTGGACAGAAAGCTCCTCTGATTGCTGATGATGTTTATGAAATAATCATGAAGGTATATTGGGTCTTCATCTATAAATTGGGGCCTAATGTTATGTTCATCTGAGTTTTTTTTATGGGAATTTGAGTTCCCAGTCTGAAAATTTACTCAAATTAAATACTATTTGATGCTTGTCTGAATTGAAGTTGCTTTTGCAAAAGCCTCAAATAGAGAATTTCTTGCTTACAGAAACAGCAAATTATGCTATATTGCTTTGCCATTTTATTGTCTTAAATTCTTAATTTTGCAAATGATTGCCACTGCTTTAAGTTAACTGGTGTTGATAGTAGAAGAGAAAAACTTTATACATTTCGGAATTGATCTTGGAATGGGACTTGTTCATGAAATCTGTTGCAGACATTGGGTTGGCATGTTTGTTCACACACAATGATACACTATTTAAGTACTTTTCTGGGATGTGAATTTCGCCCCAAAAAAAAAAAAATTTTTTTGAAATAAAAAATACCACTTTCTGTGATTGCTTAATAGGGCAAGGACCAATATCATTGGAGGTTTAAGAGAATTAAGTTGAAACAAGTTGTTCTCTATAATATGTGGCTGCCGCTCTCTTATCCCATAGCAGTTTGTTTTATTTTTTTATTTTATTTTTGTGTTTTTGTGAATGATAAGCCTCATTGTGCTTCATGTTTTAAGAAGTTATTTGTGTTGTTTGTTTCTTAAGTTTCAGACTGTTTGGATTGGAGGGAAGGAAAGTGAAAATCGAGAGAAAACAAGTTGTATCCCGTTTATCATTTTTTATTTCCTTTCACCTCCAAACCCAAAAACCAAATAGGATAGAAGGAATTATTTTTATTCTCTGTTTTCTGGTTCCTCTCTTTCCAAATTGACTGTAGCATAAGTAATATCCTTAATCATACTTGTAAAATCAAGGTAATTGGCTCAGTTGATGCATTTCTAATGAGTGTTTTGGTCGTTCAGAATGCTGCTTGCTTGGACAGTGAGATAATTTATGATCGAGACTTTGACTATGATTACTTTGGCTTCAAAACCCTTGAGAGGTCTTACCTATTAAAAATTCAAGGAAAGGTTGTGGAAAGGCCACAACACATGCTGATGAGAGTTGCTGTTGGGATCCACAAACATGATATTGATTCTGTTATCAAGACATATCATTTGATGTCTCAGAGGTGGTTCACTCATGCATCACCTACCCTTTTCAATGCAGGGACACCAAGGCCCCAAGTATGTTTAACTGTTCACATTACGAAATAACTCTTTATGCAATGTGCTAGATTTATTTATGGAAAAGGAAAAAGGAAAAAAAAAAGGGATATAGATTTCTCTTGTTTGATTGTGGAAATGGAGGGGAAAAGGTTTGTAATTTGAGAAGAAATGCCTCTTTGTCTCCAGATAGGAGCCATTCATTTTTAAATGGATTTCCTCATTCCTTCCTCTCCTTTCCCCTTTCCTAATTCCTTTCATCTTCTCTTCAATAAATCTGCATTCAAACACCGACACATCACTAGTGCAATATATAGTATTTTGCATCTACTTCTGTGGAAAGGACGATTCATTCAGATTGAATGTAAACAAATAGCATGCCCTTCCACTAAAATGGGCTGGAATGCCTTTTCAAATCCTCCTAGTCATTATCCTATTGTGACAATTCTTGCTAAGAAGAACGACTATGTTGTGGCAATTCTTGGTCACTGTGAACCCCTTTGTGAGGAGGCACCCCTTCTCTGTCAGGAGCAATGGACACCCTCCTGGTCAATTTGCCTGTGGCCATTAGGATTTTCTAGTCTTCCTAGTAGTTTTGATACACATATCTCTCCCCCTACTAACAATGACTTGTTGACATGTGTTGGCAGTTGAGTAGCTGCTTTTTATTGAGCATGAAGGATGATAGTATTGAAGGAATCTATGATACCTTGAAGGAATGTGCTGTTATCAGCAAGTCAGCCGGAGGAATTGGTGTGTCTGTTCATAATATCCGTGCTACAGGCAGCTATATTCGCGGAACAAATGGCACATCCAATGGCCTTATTCCAATGCTACGGGTTTTTAATGACACTGCCCGTTACGTTGATCAAGGTGGTGGCAAGAGGAAGGGTAAGATTATGATCATCACGATCATATTCTGTGTTATTTGTTTAATTTATTTTGGAAGGTAGTGTTACTTGTTTAATGGTGATGCCTGATTTTGAAAATTTATATTTTCTGCATCTAGGTGCTTTTGCTATCTACCTGGAACCATGGCATGCTGATGTATATGAGTTTTTGGATTTAAGGAAGAACCATGGAAAGGTATTGTCGGATCTACTTGCAAATTTGGTCTCTGTTCTTGTGATTGATTTTTTCTTCACCATTGCTATTCTTCATTGCATCTTCTTATAAAGTGATGGCTTTTACTTTGTGGTTTGGTTTATATAACATGGGCAGTATGTCCTTTCTTTTTTCACCAGATCCGGGCTTTTCTTTACCAATTAAAATCAATGACAATTTAACTGTGTTCTCATTGTAGGAAGAGCATCGGGCCCGGGATTTATTTTATGCTCTTTGGGTACCTGATATTTTTATGGAACGAGTCCAAAGTAATGGGCTATGGTCTTTGTTTTGCCCAAATGAGGCTCCTGGTTTGGCAGATTGTTGGGGGGAAAATTTTGAGAACCTGTACACCCAATATGAAAGACAGGTAGGTTTGATTGCTTTTATAATGAATTTTGGTATTATTGGGTTGCGAACTTCAGTCGACTTGATGGGAATTTGATTTGTAATACCCCTGTTATGTACTTAGGGCAAGGCTAAGAAAGTTGTACAGGCACAGACTCTCTGGTTTGAAATTTTGAAGTCCCAGATAGAAACAGGGACCCCTTACATGCTATTTAAGGTGATCTATGCAAACAAATGTGGGGTTTATTGTTTTTTATATTATTTGTTCGCTTGTTTGATTTTTATTTGCTAATTTATTCTTTCATTTGCTAGGACACTTGCAATAGAAAAAGCAATCAGCAGAATCTAGGAACTATTAAGTCTTCCAACTTGTGTACTGAGATAATTGAGTACACAAGTCCAACAGAAACAGCTGTGTGTAATCTGGCGTCAATTGCTTTACCGCGATATGTTAGAGAGAAGGTGTGTCATTTATGCCATGCATGTGGTAATTTTTTGTATTTTGGTTTATGTTGTCCTATTTTTGGTATGACATTATTGTCTGTTGCAGGGGGTTCCAATGGAATCACATCCACCTAAGCTTGTTGGCAGCAGAGGATCAAAAAGTCGATATTTTGATTTTGACAAACTAGCAGAGGTCTGATATATTTTCATCTAACTGATTGCCTTAAATACTTGTAATTTGGCATTGACCGTTTAGTTCTGTTGATGTTTTCGGTCCCTCAATTTTTTGATTTCTGTTTGCTGTTGGGACAGGTTACTGCAATGGTTACTACAAATCTGAACAAAGTAATTGATGTCAATTACTACCCAGTGGAAACTGCAGAAAGGTCAAATCTTCGACATAGACCTATTGGAATTGGAGTCCAGGGTCTTGCAGATACCTTCATTTTACTTGGAATGGCATTTGATTCACCCGAGGTAAAAAAAAAAAATTATTTCCTAGTTGTGCTACTCTATTATAGCATCTGATTGGATCGTATTGGTCTGATAGTTTGGCTTTGGAATGCAGGCCCAACAACTGAACAAGGATATATTTGAGACCATATACTATCATGCTCTGAAAGCTTCTTCACAGTTGGCTGTGAAAGAAGGCCCATATGAGACATATAGCGGGAGTCCTGTGAGCAAGGTATGTTTCAAAGTTGGGGCCAAATCATTACATACCTGAGTTTTTATTCTTTTGTTGACTGGTGTTTGGCATTATATGGGCTGTAAATTGACGCCAATATTTTTACACTAACTACATATGATTATCTCCATTATGCTGTACAGGGAATTCTTCAACCAGACATGTGGGGGGTAACACCTTCTAATCGATGGGATTGGGATGGACTTCGGAATATGATAGCAAAGAATGGAGTAAGAAATTCACTTCTTGTAGCACCTATGCCGACTGCTTCAACCAGCCAGATACTTGGAAATAATGAGTGCTTTGAGCCATATACCTCCAACATCTACAGTCGCAGAGTTCTAAGGTTTGCATTGTCATCCTGTGCGGATGGACATCTATTTAAATTGATTCATTCTTGTTTCCATGTAAAAGATTTTGTTTTCCTTTCCAGTGGTGAATTTGTTGTGGTGAACAAGCATCTTCTTCATGACCTAACCGAGATGGGTCTTTGGTCACCTACTCTTAAGAACCAGATAATACATGAGGATGGATCTGTTCAGAAAATCCCAGAAATTCCTGATGATCTAAAAGCTATTTACAAGTATGCAAATTTCATTTACTGAGTCCTTTTTCTCTCTTCCTTACCTTTATTTTTTTATTTTGCCTATGTATTAAATGCATTTTGCTGCATCAGGACTGTTTGGGAGATCAGGCAAAGGACATTGGTAGATATGGCGGTTGATCGTGGATGCTACATAGACCAGAGTCAGAGCCTAAATATACACATGGACCACCCTAACTTTGGAAAACTTACTTCCTTGCACTTCCATGCATGGTCCAAGGTAAGAGCTTCTATTTTAAACAAACGAATCAGATTACATGTGAAAATTAATTAAGAGTACGTTTGGAGTGACAAAAAGTGAGATAAAAATGAGAAAAAGTGAGATAAGTTGTGGGTTCATAATTTGTGCGATAAAAAAAATAATTTTTAGAGTTTTTTAATATTTTTTATTGTTTTTCAGATTTTTATCACTCCAAATAGAGTTTAAACGTGGACTGTTGGATTTAAAATTTGTAGATAACATCACCCCAATGTTAGACTAGCCTCTTGTTGAATGACTTAAATGTGATGAATAAAGGAATGTTTTAAGGTTTTGTTTGGCACTATCAAAAATTATTAAAATTTACTAACTTTAATTATTTTTTGTATTTTCTTTTAATTAAAATTTTTTACATTTCACTTTTATTATATTTTTTGTTCCATTTTTTGTTAACCAAACACCCCTTCAAGAATTTTTCTTTTTTTTTTTTTTGGGTTTTCCCTCTCACTACTTGTTCCTTGATACAAAAGGGTTTGAAAACTGGAATGTATTACCTACGATCGCGTGCTGCAGCTGATGCCATCAAGTTCACCGTGGACACTTCCATGCTTAATAAAGTAAAAACTTTTCCTTATCATTAAACGTATTTAGCCCTTTTTTATTTTTTTGCTTTTTTTAAATATTATTGATTTAAGATCTGACATTTGTTAATTGGTTATGTAGGAAAAACCCAAGATGACAGATGATGATGAGAACACTAAAATGTCACAAATGGTATGTTCTTTAACAAACCGTGAAGACTGCATGGCTTGTGGAAGCTAAAAAGTGTTCCACAAGAAAAAGAATGCGAAAGGCTTGTTGCTTTTTTGCGAAAGGCTTGTTGCTTTTTTGCTTTTGCTATGCAATCATCATCTCCGCTTGCGGTGTGTATGGAAGATTAGGTGTGGCCACGACGCATTCTCCGATGATGGTGACAACGACTGGGAAAAATTGTCTGACTTTTTGGGATTTGAAAGTGCGGTCTAATATTACGGGAGTGTTTGATTAGAAAAAAGTTGGTAAAAAAGTATAGTAAAAGTATAAATATTTGATGTAAAGGTGATATGTGATAAAATTTAATTGAAAAAAAGTATAAATTTTTTGTAATTTTTGGTAAATTTTGATATTTAATTGGTAAGTTTTGATATTTAATTAGATGTTAAACCGTCCCTATAATGTAATGTGAAGTATATAATAGTGGCTTATGGGAATTTGGCTTGATTCCCGCGCCATGAGTGATGCTTCCGACAACTGCTGTCGAATGAGTAATGGAACCTTAAGTTTGTTTCAAAACACCTCTCCTAAGCGATTAAGGGTGTGTTTGGTGGGTGGGTTTGCGTACCCCAATTCACTTGCCAAACATACATATAACTTAGTGTTCTAAAAAATAAATTGAAATTTCACCATTTGAAGTTTGAAAACGTAAATTTAGTCAATTCTGATTTCATGACTTTTAAAAATACTTGAATTTGAAATAACTCTAGTTTTATAATAATAATAATAATAATAATATTTGCTTGAAACATGTGCGAACTCAGACCTTCAACTTGGCCGCGCGAAAACTCGGATTTTGTGTATTTTGTTTGGCGAGGGAAGAATATGCCGAGGAAAAGATTGTTGTCCGTTTTAAAACAATTGTCAACTCAGAAAAGTTGCCTCGAGGAGTACTTGGATACAATTCAGTCTTCTAAAATGCCGACGGTTGAACAAATACAATGCCTGTTTATATATATATATATGTATTGTCAAGCTCCAAAAGTTAGTTGCCTCTTGTAAAAAATTAACTATTTTAAGGAAAAATCCACTTTACCCCCGTATGGTTTACTCGTAAATCAGATTATTTTCAATTTTTTAAACTCATTATTCTCTTCATGTTATGGTTTAAATGGCAACTGAATGGCACAAACTTCTAAAGGGTTGAAAGTCTCATCCTTATAGAAAGAAAAGTACACACGTCGACAATTTCATCACATCAACAGTATTTGTTTGCTGGAGGATTATACTCCATTTGTAAGTTTATATATCGGCACTATTTGGAGTTGAATAAAAAAATATAAGATTTTATAAATTTTTATAAATATAGGTTCTGAAATTGTAAAATTTAAATTTTTATTTACTGCACAAAGTATAAGATATTAATTTTTATAAATTTATATAACTCTGAATATACTAATTATTGATTTTGTATATAAAAATAATTTAATTTTAACTTGCATTATATTATAGAATAACTTAAAAGTTTCTTGTACTTGAAGGCATGTCACAAATCAAGCCCTTGTCATCTCCCAATACCGAGTCATTTAAGATAAATGTCATATTATTGGAGTGGATTTGTTATATAGATAATCATCATCCCAAACAAAAAAAAAAATCCCTTTGAAAATTGAATTTCAAAAACATTATGGAGAACAAGTATACTAAGAAAGATGATTAAAAGTTTAAAAAAATTGGAGTTTGATTTTTTTTTTTGGCTCTAAATGCACTCACATAATATTATTATATGCAAAAATAAAGGATACAATCACTTCTTCTTTTGATTAAAAAAATAAAGAAAAAGTATAAATCTGCCATGGTTAATTTAAAGCGAACCTGATTAAATTATATTATTACATGGGAAGAACACAGGTGCACTTATGATTGTTTTTCATATATATATATATATATATATATTTTATAATTAGGTAAAATTTTACTTATAGAGGTAATTATTTCTTAAATAAAATGTTTATGTATATGTGTTCATACATGAATCAACACACGAGTAACCTTTGCTAGTTTGTCAATCTCTCCACAACTCCGGTTTGAATTCGAGATTATGTGCTAGTCCCTTAGCCTAACTTCTTTCCTCTTCGAATAGAAGATCTTTAATCTCTTTGTCGTGGACACAGAGAGTTTGGCATATATGAGGATGGTCCAAGTTAATCCAATCACTATTTTCTCCTGTAAAAAGAGAGGTAATACACTTTTGGAGTTTTGGTGTTAATTTTGTCTTACACAACATACATTCGTGTTATATTCTACCAAAATTTACACAAAAAAGTGGGATAATGATATTTTTGAAATATAAAACTTGTTTTGAGTTCATAATCATTCATCTCATTCTAACAATAAATAATAAGCTATGGTTCAATAGAGTGTTCAAAAAAAGACTCAAAAATTATTATTCAATATCCATCGTTTCTAACGTAACAAGGCATAATAAGCTTTACACCCACAAATTCTATAATGGAAATAGGGAATCATCAAAACAAAAATCAATGCAGTTCCCAACATTGTTTTTTTGGTAATTAATGCAGTTCACTACATAATCAAAATAGAAAAAAGAAACCCGAAAAAAAAAAAAAAAAACCATAAAACTGTTATCCTGAAGAAGGAGGAGGCTGATGACTAGAATCAGGATATATTGTCACCGGAAGATAATCTGTATCACAACTGGTGGCAGATGTGTATTGAAATGGAGGAAACAGAGGAATAAATGAAGGTGGCGGCGGTGGCGGTGGAGGAGGAGGAGAAGATGAAGAAGTAGATTGAAAATCAGAAAGCATCGCAGATGAAAACAGCATTTGGTCCAATAAACTCGTGGGCTGTCTTTGCAAATGTGGAGGGTGGTAGTAGTGGCTCCGCGCGTGGTGATCAGAATTAGTCTGAGAATGAACAATTGGGTCACTTGATGTGGAAACCGAGAGAAGGGTACTATTTGAAGGATTATTAATAGAAACGGTTGTCGTCGCCGGAGACGGCCGGAGGAGGGTGACGTTTTCAGGGAAGTTGAGTTTGGCCTTGTTGCCTCTGAACCTGAGAGCTGCTTCGTCGTAGGCTCTGGCAGCTGCCTCGGCAGTGTCGAAAGTGCCTAACCAAACCCTTGCAGCCCTGTGGGGGTCTCTTATTTCAGCTGCCCATTTGCCCCATGGTCTCTGTCTCACTCCTCTGTATCTTCTCCTGATTGCCTGATGATCTTCTCCTCCTCCTCCTCCGTAGTAGTAGTGTTCATTTGTTTGATTAATATTGTATGTGTATGCAGTAGTTTCTGGTGGTGCTGGAGTGCGAATTGTGGTCCTGCCACTTGAACCTTTATGGAATACAAAATACAGATAATCAGCAGCAACGGATTTAGAATTTTAATATAGAGGTGACGAATTATACATGGTGGTAGTGGATATGTAGATGCAATATTCCCATTTTTGTTTATATATATACATAACAAAAATCTCTATAAAGTTTTATAAAATTGTTTGAATAGATTTTCTTTGACAGAATTCGTTTGAATGAGCTATTTTAATGAATTTTCACTATTTATTCTCTTTTTATAATTTGTCAGTCGTACTCTAAATGTAAAAAAATAAGTTAAATTATATTTTATCCCAATTTTTATAACTCTAAACGGTCATCACATATATCTATATATACATAATCATGCATGTACAACTCTTGCTTATTCCTGGCCAATCAAGTTGCCATTCAGAAGATATTAGATTATCCTTGATCTTAGCAAGGTGCTTAGTTAGGAAAGCTACAAAAGCGTTAAGTTTTATCATAATATATATATATATATATATGAAGTTCTAATTGAGGATTTTCAGCAACTAATATACATATGTACTTGAAGATTTGAGAAAGATAGTCGGTTTTGAATATTGAATTTTTGATAGGGAAAAAAAAAAAGTGAAGTGAAATGGCCATATATGTATATAATCACAAATATTTGATTCAAACCAATATATATGCTGTAAAAGTACTATACCTTTGAAACTAGAGGATGAACCACCAGCTGAAGAGTGATCATGACCATATGATCCAGAAACTCTATCAACTGATGCAGAGTCAGAGAAGCCTCCACTAACCTCCCCTTCACGTCCTCTCTTCTCTCCAACACCCCACAAAGAAGTAGACGATGATAAAGAGGAAGAAGAAGAAGAGGAAGAAGAATTGCTACCACCGCCGCGACCCGCAGCCAAAGCCAATTGATTAACAAAATCTTCATGATTAACCGCTCCACCCACCACATGGGTCAGGGCCGACACCATGGCCGACATTTCCACCTCTCTACTGATCAACCCGGAAAACACCGGCACCGCCGCCCCAGCTTCGCCGCCATACACCTCATCATCACCACCACCCTCTCTCCCTTCCTGGTCCTCACCCCTCAACCTCACACCCTTTCCAAACTCTCCTGAATTCGCCACCTTGAACACACACATCTGTAATGTAACTCACAAAACGTAAAAACCTAAACTGAAATGCAATATTTATGGAACAACAAAGTTTGGCAAAGCAACTTCATTGAAATCTAAGTTGACCCGGGTGATATATATATAAAAGTTGGGAACTGCCCTCCAAGCGCTGCTATTAAAGAGTCGGTCAGTCTCAGCCACCTCCTTCTCCACTGGGAAGCTTTGTAACGCAAGTGGAATTCTAGATTTTGTCTGCGTTTGGGTTAACACCTTTCGGAAAAGTGGATTGTCATAAAAGTGGAGCTTCTTCTAGAAAAATCAGTTTGACTATGGGAAATATTTGTATGTTTAATTACTTTTTTGCCCTTTTTTTAGTCAGAAAGTAGGGTGTGAAAAATAAAGAAAGTCGGTAAGGAAAATCGCTGACACTGGGGCTCTGGGTTTGTCGGCGTCGCGAGCAAGAACCGACAAAGCCTACTCATTAATCAATTGAACTCCCGGAAAATGAATTTTGGCGCTGGGTTTAGTTTGAATGAATCGTAGGTATATTTTTTACAAAAATTATACGAATTTGATTCTTAATTTAAGTGGGATGTGTGTAAGAGATAATGTATATTTTTTTACTTTACCTATTAGTTATACGGTTCGTTAAGAGTTGTAATAAATTGATTAAGATTCTGAGTTATAAAAAAAAAATGAATTTCAAGTTACGCTTTGGTAATTAAGAATTTTAAATTAGTAGGCTTGAAATTAAATTATATTAAAAAATAAATGAGAGAGTTAATTTATATAACAACTAGCTAGAAGTTGGCAAACTCCATCTTTGTGATTTTTATCAAGTCACCAGATCTGATTTTTTGTTGTTAGTGTAATGCCGTAGCTAAACGCAAGAATAAAGAATGAAGTTCCTTCCACAGGATTAAATTTTAAATAATCAGGGGACCACAATATACAATTAGATTAAAAAGAAATTACTAAAATGTTTTTTTATTATAAAAATAACATTATCGTATTATTTTTTTCTTGATGTAAAATAAATACTAAAAATAAGGAAACAAGGAATTCTTCTTTTTGTTTTTTTCAATTAAGATCTTACGTTTTGTTTAAGGCATAATGAATTGCGTCTAGAAATTGATATAGTCTACATATGAAAGCAATAAAAGAAAAAAAAAATTGTTAAAGATATTTCAAACTAATGCAACAATGCCCGACAATTAGTAATTAGTAAAAGTCAAACAAGGCATCACATGGCTTGGTTTGGGAACAAATTTAACCAATTTTTTTTTTTTAGTTAGTTAAATTTATGTTTGGGACGAAAAAAAAGTGATTTGTTTTGAGGTGGCTAATTTATTTTTGTTAATTTGACATTTTTATCATCGAAAATTTAAAAGAATGTTAAAATGTAAAAAGGTAAATTTAACCAAGCACTGTTGAAATAGCCATTGACTAATGGCTACCAATGACAAACGAAACCTGATTGTTTCATTCTAAGAGTCACTTTCATCGTTGGCCAATCACAATAAATGGGTGTTTTGTAACCAATTCCTCACAAGAGGTTGCACTAATTTGTTTTTTTAATCAATGGAAGTTGCCCAAAGTTTTGAGTACTTAAAACACTCTTAATATAGAGTTTTTGTTAGTTTGCCACTTTCTATAGTTTTGGAGCAAAAATATGCCACTAAGATTTTATACATATTAAATAATTTATTGGACAGTGTTGAACCATATATATATTGTTGACTACTGAGGAAGATCTATCGAAGGGAATTCATCCAAAGATTGAGCTGATCCTTTTTGTCAAAACACAGCTTAATTTATTTCATGTCATAATTATCCATTATCAAGAGAGGGAAATGATTATATATATATATATAGATCTGATACATCCAATGAATTCATGGAAATATTGGGTAGGAAATTATATCACACTCTAAAAACTCTATATTTCCCTGCAAGGTGCATTATTTTAAATACAACAATTTGTGAACGGGAATTTTTAGTATCAATGGTTCATGTATCATTTGAATTGGGAGTTCTAAAGTTAAAATATAATTTTAAAATTGTATTTTTAATTTTTAAATTTTTACAAAAGTTCATTCAATTAAATAAAATGTTTTAGTCTTAACCATTGAATAAATTTTCATAAGAATTTAAAAGATAAAAATACAATTCTTAACTCCTAAAGTATTCCCTCATCTGCATTATGCATCCTCGAAGTAGTGGAGGTTGAGACTTCAAATCCTGTTTTAATTAATTAGACAGAGTTTGGAATTGGGTTAAATTAAATGAGGTATATCTTTAGATGCGAAAAAAAAAAAAATTAATTATCAAAAAATAAAAATCATCTTCATCATCATCCTCTATGTATTTTCGTAACATATATCTACTTCCCATGTAAAATGTTTATATATTACCCCTTGATTAGATGCAATTAAAATTCTGATAGATGATTTATGAAGGGTGTATAAGATAGTAAATGAGTATTATTTATAGAGGTTGGCTCATATTGATGCGATATTTATAAAAAGATGATAAATAGTACTTGGTTTGGATGATTTTCTAAAATAAGTGTATAAGAATGAGTGTATGATATAAAAAACTATCAAATGACTCTTTTATCCTTATGCAGTCTCAAAATTAATTATATGTTTATGTTAATTATATAATGTGAAAATTAACTAGTTCAAATTAATTTTAGACAAATTAATTATAAATAAATTAGGTTATTAATAATATATTTTTTAATTATACGACCCCTTATTTGGAAAAAAATTATATTTTTTTATTTTTTTAATATAATTTTTAATACATTTTTTCATTAGAAAAAAATAAGAATTTATTTCTAATATATAAAATACATTTTGCAGGTGAGAAGGGAAGGGGGATGAGAAAAGACAAAATGGACAAATTTACTCCATGAGAAGGGGGGATAATTTTTGGAGAGCTCAAACCCTCTCCAAAAATAATATACTTTCTTCCTAGTTTAAGGAGATTGAAGGAGGAAATTTTGTTTCCCAAACAACGCAAAAACTATCGCATCAAAACTTATACATGGGTATTATTTATGGAGGCTACTTTTTGCAGGCTCTTATATACATATATTACATCTAAAGAATATTATACACATACACACTCATGTTATCGTCAAAATTTAAAAGATAATTATACTGTACCAGATTTTTTTTTCTAATTTATTATCTCGTTTAACCAACTCATCCTTGTACAAATATATATATTTTTATTAAATTTTAGTTGTTATTGTAATCAATTCAACCTTCAGAATATAGCAGAAACCATGAAATTAATTCTACTACAAATTTAATATTGTAAGTTCGTAGAACAACTTTTTTAAAATAATATTAGATCGTAAAACATTTTTGGGTAACTCTAATTTGCATAATTTTTTACACAACTTTCTATTATTAACATCAAATCTAGGCTCATACATAGATAGGTTTCCCAGCTGATATGGGTTCGTTTGGCGTGCACCAAGAAAAAAAATAAAATAAAAAAAAATCAAGTTTTATTAATTTTTTCTAAATTTCTCAACCCACCAGAAGATAGACTTTTACCAATTTTCTTTTTTAATTTTTAACAATTTTTTCAATTTTCTTCAATTTAAATTAACTTTTTTCAATTTTTTTTCTAATTTTAACTTTTACAAATTTTTAATAAACACTCAACTAATTACTAAATTGCCCCGTGTTGATCCGTAGTACAAAGTTGTAATTTTTTTACGACAACAAATGATCCTTAATTAGAAAAATAAACCAAACGATGTAACAAATATGCTATAGCATTATTCTTTAGTTTCATTTATTTAAAAATTATATTTTAATTTTCACTAATTATAAATTTTGAGTTTATTATTTAATGATCAATTTTCTATTTTATATAAAAAAAACCGGCCATTAACCAATGTTCCAAGAAGTTTATTTCTAATCAAGTAAATAGCTCACCAACGTAGAAATTGTCACTGCGGGTCGAATGGATGATGTATTCAAACTAAGCACAATTATCTTTTTGAATAAAAAAATGCATCTGAAAAACTAATAAGAATTATTATTATATATTACTTTTTTTAAAGGTGTTTATTTCTTTTTCTCATTGTTTATTAGTGAAGATAAGGGTATGTTTGGTAGATAAAAAATAAAAGAAAAAGTACAATAAAAATAAAAAGATGTGATATAAAAGTAACATGTGAAAAATTTTAATTGAAAAAAAGTATAAAAATTAGTTAAAATTAATGAATTTTTGTAAGTTTTGACGGAATAAACAGACAATTTTTGGAAGGATCGACGTCAAAGTCTGCGTATTCTTTACAGCACGTGGAGGTCAAAGTATGTGTCCCAGCTTTCACCGGCTAATTCACCGTCACTGCATCGACAACCACCACCAACACCACCTCGCCATCCAATCCCTCTCTTTCTATATATACGTATATGAATAGAAGGGGTCAAAGTCAAAATTCTGGGTTGAGAAACACAGAGCGTTACAAAAGTGGGATGGGAAGACTTCAACCGATGTTTGTGAGATGAGTTGCTTTGGTGATTATGACCAGTGGAAAACCTCCCACCACACAGCGCCACCTCAGCCCCACTTGAGGTTTTCCTTAACCAAACTTTTGAAAGGTTGACCATTTCCAACCCTAAAAACCGGATAAAATGAAAGTTTAACAAATTTCAAAATGGAGCTGGTGAAATTGAAATTGTGTACGGTACGTGTTTTTGATGGTGGGCTACCAAATATTTAAATTCATATTCTAAACAGTATCTCCGGTATGAATACTGCGAAAATGACAAAAGTGCCCCTTGCCTAAGGATATGGAAAAGCTAATTAATTTTGTCAACATGCGTAAGATTGCTCCCAATATAGAGTCAATTTACTTCGTACGTTAGTCTCTAATTAACGGACCAAAGATCTACATCAATAAAAGTAGAACCTGCCAATTGCTAAAGGATGAAATAGAGTCAATTTAGTTCATTAATTTCTAATTAGACTAATTATAGTAGAACTTGCCTCCGTTTGGAAACATTCGTGACTTAGAATTGTTATAATTTTAAAATAAAGAATTAATTTGATTTGATCTGATAAATAAATTTTGTGTTTAAAATATATTTTGAATTTAAGAATTAAATTGATTTGATTTAAATATTAAATTTGATCATATTAACAGGAAATAAAAAATATGATAAATATGACATATAGGGATAAATTTGTCTACTTACTTAAATACCTTAAAAAAATAATGAATTCTCATCAAATTTTATTGTTTCGGATTAGATTTTAAATGGTTCCCAAAATTTAAGTTATGAAATGAATTCAAATTCAATTAATAAAATTTTATTTTTGTTATAACCCAAATATATATATTTATTATTATGTATATTTTTTTTATGTGTTATAGTTTTATTAGAATTGGTTGGCTTTATCTAGTGTTATAATTTTATTATAATTGGTTAGCTTTATTTAGTATTATAGTTTTATTAGAATTAGTTTACTTTATTTAGGAAATAATTAAATTTTAATTATTTTTATTTTATTTAATGTTTGCGGTAATTGTGGACCATTGGATAAATTTAAGGGTTATCCTAATTGGATTAGGATTGAAGACCCACTGTAATTTAATGGACGTAATAGCATACGATTAAAAAGTTAAGGTTATAAATAAGAGGTGTCTTCCTAGGGTTTTATTATTTTAATTAGAGAGAGAAAGAGAAGAGAAGAGAGAAAAGATGAGGTTACGCGTGAAGAGTGAAGAAGAAAATAAGGTTAGTAATTTTATTCTTTCCTTTAGATTATTGATAGATTAGATTAAAGGTTAATGTGTATATATACATATATGTGCGTGTATAAATTAGAATCTAATATAAAAAAAAAGATTTTGATTTTTGGAATTGTACGTATTTATGTATATATATTTTTATGAAATTCATATATATATATATATATATGCATAAGCATTAAATCTAGTTTGCAAAGGGCAGGTTTTCGAAAAGAAAAAAAAAATTCCTTTCACGTGATGTATGGAAGCGAGTTGCTATGTGAAAATTTTTGAAAAAAAAAAAAAAAAGAGAAATTTTGGTTTGATTCTTAAAGTGGGCGTTTCCCATGTGTGTGCAAAAATTAAAGTTCTTTTGAGCCTTAATGATTCCCAGAATGTGCATGTTTAAAAAAAAAAAAAATTGGTTTGATTAGTTGATTGACATGTGTGTGTATATATATACGGGTTATATATATACATATATATTTATGTACATAATGGGTTTGGCAGATAAAAAAAAATTAGAATTGTACGTATATATATGTGTGTGTATATATATATATATGAATTTTATGTATATGCATATGTATTGACTTTGGTCCAAAGGGGCGGGCTTTCCAAAAAAAAAAAAAAATTGGATAAGCTTGTTGCTGCGCAGAATGGAACTTTTACTTTATATATATATATATATATAAATAGTGATGGTATTGGTTGGTAAAAAAAAAAAAAAATTTCACGTGATGAATTGAAAGGGATTACTGGCAGATTATTAATTTGACAATTTGGAAGGTTATTTATTTATATTGATTAAATTATTTTAGAGGAGTTAAGGGTTTATATTTAGTAAATTATTAGATGTAAATTTTATGATAGATTTTAAATAATAGGCATTTAATTTCGTGAATTCAGGATTGTGAGGGATTATCCTGATTTATTTTACGTGTACATCTTTGGACACCAGGTGAGTGGTTTGTCTTACTAGTATTATTTTATAAATTATTCCATGCATGAAGATTTGAAAGTTAAAAATTTTTGGATTATTCTTTGTGAAAAATTATATTATTTTGATAAGGATATTATATGTTTTATGCTATTGAGCATAGGTAAAATTATTTGGACATTTGTGTTTAATCCTGAAAATTATGAGATTGTGATGGAAAAATTATTTTGTGGTTATTGGAAATAAAAATTAAAGTCTAGGGGACAGGCTCCTTAAGTGGTGTGACTCTGGCAACTATGGAACAGACCCGTGAAAATCGTGGTGACCCTAGTTCTTAATGATTGTAGGAACAGGCCCGTGAAAACCGTGGTGACCTCAATCGGATCGGCTTGGAGAAGAACCCAGGAGCTATATTGGGTGACTCTAAGTACGATATTGGATCCAACGGGTATTGCCCACGAGAAAGTATATTGGCACATTTTATATTTAGTTTCCATATATCCATGGATTAATGTTTGTCATCATAGTTGTGATTGATGTGATGAATTATGGATGTTATTACACTCTGATGTGCAGGTTTTGAAATTGTTAATGATTATGCATGGACGTGGTTACTTGAAAATTTTTCTTGATTAAATTGTTTATTTGAAAATTTATTATATTCAAATGGATATTATTATTTTTGGACTTGGCAATCCATTCACTGGGCTTTTAGCTCACCCCTCATTTTAATATTTTTCGGGTGAGCATGGAAGAAACTAGATATGGACTCTGGCAGTGGGACCTTTAAGTCGTGGCCTCTTAGGAACAATTTTATATTAATTGATGGATTTTATTTTGGTAGCTAGATTAGAGTTTGATGATTTTGAATATTTTAATTACTAGTTGTTTTGAGTTTGAAATGTTAACAGAACATTTTATTTATTATCGTAAAATTTTAAATGGCAATGTTATTTTTGATTGAAGGTTCTTTAGTAAATTTTGGTTGAATAAGATTTAGGCTTATGTGTTCCTTAAGCTAAGGCTTAGGGTACTCGGCTGGTTACATCCTTAAGTGGGGTGTGACATTTGTTGGTATCAGAGCATAGGTTTATGGTGTCTTTTAGAAAGTTTATAGAGGCCCGGTCCCAGAGTCCTTAGAAATGTGAATTTCAAATTGTTTAGCTAGCTTACTATTATTCTTATATGTTTATTTTATTTATTTAATTTGGAAGGAATGGCAACACATAGCGGCAGACAAACCAATAGTAGATACACTAGTTCAGGAGTCGCAAATCAAGCTCATAATACTACTAATGTAACTCCCCCAGCCGCATCTATTCTTGGCCCTGCTCCTACTCCAATTTTAGCTCCAGTTACTACTACTGAAACACAACAAAATATACAAAGGGAATTGGATCAATAGGGGGCACTAGCAGAGGCAAGGGACATGAGTTTTGATAAAGGGTCTATGTTTGATAAGTTTTTGAAGACTTCCCCTCCAAAGTTCGATGGAAAAGCTGATCCAGCAGAAGCGGAAAAGTGGATGCGACGCATAAAGAAGATATTTGCACGTTTAGAATGTACAGATGAACAAAAAGTCTCCATGGCAACATATGTTTTGGAAGGACCCGCAGAGGATTGGTGGGATATGGTGGAACGCCAATATCAAGGAAGAGAGAACGAGCTGACCTGGAATAAATTTCTTCAGATATTTAATGATAAGTTTATTCCCATAGCGATTAAGAGACAGAAGCAGTTAGAATTTCTTTCCCTGGAGCAAGGTAGCATGACCGTGGCTGAGTATGAATGCAAATTTGCAGAGTTGTCAAAGTACTCTACGCAAATAGATAACGAAAGTGACAAGGTGTTGATGTTTGAGAAGGGACTGCGTCTAGCCATTCGTAGTAGGGTTGCAGTATTCCAGTCTAAGACTTTGGCAGAACTTGTGACCAGGGCACAGCTAGTTGAAGACTGCTTGGAAGATGCTAAGAAGGGAAAACCACAGTCTAATAAAAGGACCATGGAACAGAATAGTAGAGGTCAGGGTAGTGGGGGTGGCTACTTTCAAAAGAGAAGAAACACTTAAGCACAGATAGATGGAAATAATAGGCAGCAGGCACGACCATGTGCAAGGTGTGGTAGGCAACATTCATTTGGCTACTTTTGTGATGGCACGCCTAATAAGTGTTACAACTGTGGTAAGGATGGACATGTTAAGAGTCAATGTAGAGCTCCAAATACCACAGGACAACAAACTCAGCAAGCATTCCAAGGACAGAGAGATACTACACAGAGTGGTAACCAAAGTCGTACTCAGGGACAGAACCAGAGGCAAGCAGCTCCTGCACGTGTTTATGCACTTACTCAGAAGGAGGCAGAGGCATCACCTTCAGTGGTGCAAGGTACACTTCTTATTTCATCTACACCTGTTAGGTTGTTAATAAATTCAGGATCTACACATTCTTTTGCTTCCCCTAAATTTTTGCGTAGCTTACCTGTTGCGCTTGAACAATTGGATGTGGGGCTTATTGTTTCTACTCCTATGGGAGATACTATTTTGCTGGATACTATTTGTCGATCTTGTGGGGTTCAGATAGATAATAGAGTTTTGTTAGTGGATTTGATCGGTTTAGATATGCATGACTTTGATGTTATCTTGGGGATGGATTGGTTGACTTTTAATTATGCTACTGTCGACTGCCGTCAGAAAAGAGTGATATTTTCAACACCAGGACAAGCTAAATTTTATTTACAAGAGGATAGAAATATTCAATTACTTGGTTTTATTTCTGCTCTACAAGCAAACAGGATGTTGAGAAAAGGTTGTGAAGGATACCTAGCCTATGTAATTGAAGAAGAGAAACAAGATATGGGGTTGGAGGAGCTACCTATAGTGAAGGAGTTTGCTGATGTTTTTCCAGAGGATCTACCTGGCCTACCCCTAGATCGTGAGATTGAATTTAATATTGATTTGTTACTTGGCACTACTCCTATTTCCAAGGCACCGTATAGAATGGCACCTGTTGAGTTAAGGGAATTGCAGGTTCAATTACAAGATCTTCTAGATAAAGGATTCATAAGGCCTAGTGTTTCACCATGGGGAGCACTAGTTCTGTTTGTGAAGAAGAAAGACGGTTCCATGAGGTTGTGCATTGATTATAGAGAGTTGAATAAAGTCACCATCAAGAATAGATACCCATTACCACGCATCGATGACTTGTTTGATCAATTACAAGGGGCCCAGGTGTTTTCAAAAATTGATTTGAGATCAGGATACCATCAATTGAAGATAAGAGAAGGGGATGTTCCTAAGACTGCTTTTAGAACGAGGTATGGGCACTACGAGTTCTTAGTTATGCCTTTTGGCCTTACTAATGCACCCACAACTTTTATGGACATGATGAATCAGGTTTTCAAACCCCAATTGGATCACTTTGTAGTGGTATTTATTGATGACATCCTAGTTTATTCAAAGAGCAAAAAGGAACATGAAGAACATTTGAGGATAGCTCTGTAAATCCTTAAAGATAATAGGTTGTATGCCAAATTTAAGAAGCGTGAGTTTTGGCTTGATAGAATATCCTTCTTGGGGCATGTTGTTAGTAAAAATGGAGTCTCAGTCGATCCGCAGAAAGTGGAGGCAATAATGGAGTGGCAACATCCTACAACGGTTTCTGAGGTGCGCAGTTTCTTGGGGTTAGCGGGCTATTATAGGCGGTTTGTGGAAGGATTTTCTCGTATTGCCCTTCCACTTACAAGTCTTACTAAAAAGGGAGTGAAGTTTGATTGGATGGATCAATGTGAAAGTAGCTTCTAGGAGCTTAAGCAAAGATTAGTATTTGCACCTATCCTTACTCTACCAAAGGAATGTGGTGGCTTTGTGATTTTTAGTGATGCATCACGCCAAGGTTTGGGTTGTGTTCTCATGCAGCAGGGGAAGGTAATTGCATATGCTTCTCGTCAGTTAAAGCCACATGAAAGGAATTATCCCACTCATGATTTGGAGTTAGCTGCGGTTGTGTTTGCACTAAAAATATGGAGACATTATCTGTATGGAGAATCGTGTGAGATCTACACTGATCATAAAAGTTTGAAGTATATTTTCACACAGAAAGAGCTTAACTTGAGGCAAAGGAGATGGCTGGAATTGCTTAAAGATTATGATATTAGTATTATGTACCATCCTAGTAAGGCAAATGTTGTAGCGGATGCCTTGAGTAGGAAATCTTCAAATGGAACTCTGGCAATGCTCACTGCTCAACCATGTCTGTTGAAGGAATTGAGATGTTTGGATTTAGAAGTGGTTCGACAAGGAGAGAGGGCACTTTACAGTCAGTTAATAATTAGACCCACTTTGCTAGACAGAATTAAAGCTGCACAGTTAAATGACCCCCAGTATCAGAGGGTTAAGGAAGAATTGGAGAAGGGGAATGTTTCAGATTTCACAATTGATGCAGAGGGAGTGCTTAGATTCAATGGTCGATTATGTGTTCCTCTCCTAAATGATTTAAGGAGAGATATTTTGTTTGAGGCTCATAACTCAAAGTATAGTATTCACCCAGGTAGTACCAAGATGTATAGAGATTTACGAGAGCATTATTGGTGGAATGGTATGAAGAAAGATGTTGCAGAGTATGTAGCACAATGCCTTATATGTCAGCAAGTAAAAGTTGAGCACCAAAGACCAGCAGGGAAGCTTCAGCCTTTGTCAATACCAGAGTGGAAGTGGGAACAGATAACAATGGATTTTGTTTCTGGGTTACCTCAGACTCGTGTTGGACATGATGCAGTGTGGGTGATAGTTGACAGATTGACTAAGTCTGCACACTTCATTGCCATAAAGATGACTTTCTCATTAGATAAGTTGGCCCAGTTATATGTAAGAGGGATAGTAAGATTGCATGGTGCACCAGTGTTTATCGTATCAGACCGTGATCTGCGTTTTGTGTCTAAGTTTTGGGGTAGTCTGCAAGCAGCTTTAGGGACACAATTGAGTCTTAGTTCAGCTTATCATCCACAAACTGATGGGCAATCAGAGAGGACCATTTAGACATTAGAGGATATGTTGAGATCTTGTGTACTGGAGTGGAAAGGTAATTGGGATGAGCAATTGCCCTTAGTAGAGTTTGCTTACAATAATAGCTATCATTCAAGCTTGGGGGTGGCGCCGTATGAGGCTTTATATGGTAGAAAGTGTAGATCCCCAGTATGTTGGTTTGAAGTTGGAGAGAGACAACTGTTGGGTCCGGATTTGGTGGAGGATGCAACTCAAAAGATTGTTGTTATTCGTCAAAAACTCCTAGCTGCACAGAGTCGCCAGAAAAGTTATGCTGATAATAGAAGAAGAGAATTGGAGTTTCAAGTTGGTGAGAAAGTATTTCTGAGGGTATCTCCTTGGAAAAGGGTAATTAGATTTGGGAAGAAAGGAAAGTTGAGCCCACATTATATTGGGCCATTTGAGATTTTGGAAAGAATTGGAGCAGTGGCCTATCGAGTGGCTTTACCACCTAAGTTGGCCAGAGTACATAACGTCTTCCATGTATCGATGCTTAGGAAGTATATGCATAGTCCGAATCATATGATTGATTACGAGTCACTACAGATCAGGGAGGACTTATCATATGAGGAATCACCTATACAGATTCCGGATACTAAAGAAAAGGTGGTTCGCAATAAAGTAATTCGGTTTGTTAAAGTTCAGTGGCACAACTAGGGGTGGAAACGAACCGAATCGAACCGAATATTTATATGTTTGAGCTCGGCTTGAAAATATGCTGAGAGGCTCGAGCTCGGCTCAAGCTTGAATTCGAATATGTAATGAAGCTCAAGCTCAGCTCGTTAAAAGAAATATAGTGTTCGAGCTCGGCTCGCGAATAGTTCGTTTAAGTAGGAAACTCGAGACAAGCTCGAGTTCGAGTTCGAAATAAGCTCGAATTCGAGCTCGAGATAAGCTCGTTGACCATTTTATTTATTTATTTAAGTTTTTTTTGTGACAAAGAGTTCAAAAAATAAATATAAAGATAGCAAACCTTTTATTACACAAATGAAGGTCTTTCGAAGGTCTTACTAACCTATTTATTTAGGAAACATTGGATTGTACAAACATTTTTATAGAATTCTAGTAACAAAATTTGATGAGTATAATCAATTTGTTAACAGAATATCTCATAGATTACCCTTCTCATTAACAAAAACATGCCCATCAAAGAACTCGGCAAACTCAATGACATCCTCTGACCTCTTGAAGTCAATGTAGGCTCTAGAATAAATTTGATGCTTCTGGCTGCAAAATAAGAAATCAAACAAACAAATTCAATTGGATTCAAACCAAAATCGGAAATCAGACAAGCAATCCAGAATCACATAGTTTACTTGTAGAAAAATATCATAGTCAAACAACAAAATCTAAAATCAGAAATTACCTAAAAAAACATCCGTCCTAGCTGGATTAAAGGGCTGACTAAAGAAGTATAGCAACAACCAATCAATTTTTAGCACCTAAATCATTTATACATTGAATAACCAAATAAAATGAAAATGTAAGTTTTGCACACCATCCAAATCAAACAGCACGAGCATGTGAAAGAATTTTTAAATAAATTTATTGTTCATTTATAAAGCATAGCATTCTTTAGAACATAAGAAACTTATCAGAATTGGCCTTTTGTGAATAAGGTTCTCTACTTCTCATGTCCCACTTGGCATGTTGAGGTCTAACATGACTAGGTTATTCCCTGTTTATACACATGTGAGCAGGGAAGGAGACATGACTTACAAAATTATTTATATATTTCATAATTTTTTCGGTTGTTTTGATGTACCGCCCCACTCAAAGTTCAAGAATTTTTTTTATTCCTTTATCCCCTTAAATTTTATTAGTAATTCCATACACCAATTTGCAATTGTGGTTGGTTTGTTTTGGCCGCAACTCGCCAAAGTTTGACCATAATTTTAAAAATCAGCCGTTGCAGTTACTTAAACATTTTCTGACACTCTCTAACCATATACAAGTCAACCTTGATTTAGACATATACATAACACATATGTATCACATATACAATAACACAATTTAAAAACAGACTAGAAAGGAATAACAATTAATTGTTTTACTCACGAGTTGCTGATCAAAACCGGGGGAGAGAAATTGACAGAAATGAATACACTGGAAATGGTTCCAGTAAATGTCCTCTTCCCATTTCCTGCAATCGCTGCACTCTTCTCCCATCTTTCTACAGAAATTTACCAAACAAAGAAGGGTTTTCCAGAACACCGGAAAATAATTTGAAAATTTTGGGAACTTTCAAGAATCTAACCCAAAAAAAAAAAAAAAAAAATGAATAACCTTTCACCTAGAGAAAAACAGAGAGTCTCAATACAAAATGTCCAAAAGAATTCAAAAATGTTCTAGAGATCAGACTGGCCAATGTGCAGCTTTGGCTCTGCAACAACAAAGATGATACAAAAAATCTCAATTCAATACTCTTACAAAACAAATGCACATACCTTAAACAAACAAAAACAACAGATGAGTGGGAGAAGGAAACTTACCCAGATCCCAGAGAAACCCAGGCAGCAATTGGAATGGTAAAAGAAAAAGACTGGAAGAGTTGGGAAAGTTGAAAAGGCAGTGAGCATTTTGGTTGCATATTTGCATGCAACGCCTTCCCCTTTCCATGAATGAGATATCCCGCAACAAATAATTAGTGAGCTCAATATATTACTAATTAATTAAGTGGGTTTAATCCTATACTTGAAAATTGTACATATATGACGCCCACATCAAATATAATCCTGAACATATAATGCTTAACAACAAAATGAGAATAATTAGTAGAGTTGATAAGAATTACCTGTGAGGAAAAAAAACCAAAAAAAAAAAAAAAAACAATATACACCTGAAAAGCTTACCCTGCAAACATTAGAAAAGTCATTTCTTTAACTTAACTCAAAAATAGAATCATAGTCTATTCCCAATAAGAGAGGAATCACAAACACAAGAACAGCAAAAATACACTAATTAGTCTATGTCACAAGTACAATTTTCAACATTCCACGAGTCAATAAAAACAATAACAAATGGCACTAAAAACAGCGAAATCACATTAACTTTGTGCCATCTTTCATAGCATCATAGGTCCCTTAATTTAGTAGCTCAAAATCTGGAACTGCAAAACAATAGAGAACAATTATCATCTAATTAGATGTAATAAAATACATATGTCACCATTGAAAAAAAATACAAAATATGCATACCATGTATGAAGCATCACATTGTTATCAAGGAATGGGCAAAGTGATTTCTTGCGGTTGTTTTTCCATCTAAACAAACACAAAAGAAAGAAAAGAAAAAAAATTTAATAGGTCTAATATCATTATTTATAAATACAACTAAATAGTTAAAATTATATTACTAACCTTTGACTTCTTTTTCACACCATGAAGTGCACGAATCCAATCTGCCCCACACATTAAAGCTTCAACAGTTTCAGTAGCTAAAGAAGCACGATATGGATCGATAACTCGACCACCAGCACTAAAAGTAGATTCTGATGCTACGGTGGAGATCGGAATTGCAAGAATATCAGCTGCCATCTTGGATAAAATTCGAAATTTCAAAGTATTGGCCTTCCACCATTCTAATGCACTAAAATCAGTGTGAGAACTTGCTTGACATATATATACTCCCTCTTCAAGATAAATATCCAATTCTGATTTGACTGAAGGATTGCTCTCTTTGGTTCGTACATAAGACATTAGTTTGGACCAACCTGAGGATGTTGAATGGGAGGTAGAGCTTGTCTCGCCTCTAGAGAAATCTATTCTCCACTGTATACTTCTTCACCATGAAATTGCACATAATCATTAAAAATTTCATACAAAGCCTTTTTAACTTCATCAACATTCCTTTTACAATCATCCTCTGAGTAAATTTCAGGAAAGCACATCTCAACTCCAAGGAGTTTACACCTCGGATCTAGAACATTGGCAATAGACATCACTAAATTGTATTCACCACAATATTTGTCAAACTTTTGCTTCATTCTCATTGCCATTACCCGCATAAAATCATCATCATCATTTAAAGCTTGGTCAATAACTTGTTTCACCCTATACACTTTGGTAAGATACAAGTTAGAAGTGGGGTAATCACTGCCAGATATAATGCTACTAGCTACACTAAAAACTTCTAGTAGCTTACAAATTTTCTCAATTTTATCCCAATCCCTTGATTCTGGCACATTGTTGTGACTTGGTTCCCTTTCTTTCAATCTTGGAAAAACTTCCCTAAATTTTAATGCACTTGCCAACATGTCATATGTGGAATTCCATCGAGTGGGACAATCTAAAATTAACTTTCTTTCTTTAAGTTGTAACTGTTGAACTATTTCACAAAATGTCCGGAGTCTCGCCTTAGAAGAGTTAACAAACCTCACACTTTCATGCACATCCTCAATTATATTTTTAATCTCAGCAAGTCCATCCTGAACTAACAAATTTAAGATGTGCGCACAACATCGAATATGGAATAATCTTCCACCACCAACTAACCTCATGCTTCTTGAAAAATTTTCTTTTAAAACCCTCAAACATGTGTCGTTATAAGAAACATTGTCAACAGAAATAGAAAATACTTTATTCTCAATTCCCCAATCCATTAAACACTTGTAGATTGCATCAGCCACATCAATTCTACGATGAGGAGGTGGCATATGTCGAAAACTAAGGACACGTTTTTGCAGCCTCCACTCAGAATCAATAAAGTGGCCTGTAATAACCATGTAGCCAATCTTTTGATTCTGTGACTTCCACATATCAGTGGTCAAACTAATTTTACTAATACCTTTTAGCAATACTTTCAATTTATTCTTCTCAGTTTCATATAGTGCCATGCAATCAATTTTAAGGCTCTTACGAGAAATCTTCTCAAACTCAGGATTTGCAACCTTCATCATAAAATTGTAACCATACTCCTCTACAACATTGAATGGATGCTCGTGCATGAGAATCCAATGACCTACTGCCTCCCTCATCCGTGAGTGATCATACTTCCACCAACTTGCATAAGAGAGGAACCCATTAACCTTTCATTCACATTTAAACCCACTGGTTGAAAGTTCAAGGTTTGTTGTTTTTTTTGCTCCAATTTTCTTGTCACACATGACTCCAAATGTCGTTTCATATGAGTTGTTGCCCCAGTCGCATTCATTGATAATCTAGTTTTACAATGTATGCATTCAACCTTTTTCATCTTATTAGGAAGTTCAATTTCCTTAAACTCTAACCAAACAGCAGATTTTTTTTGTCTTTTTGCCCTACTCACTATTGGTGGTTCTTCAACTCGTGTTTGCCCATCTCCATGAGAATGATCAATGTCAATTGTCTTGTTGTTTGGAGTAGGAGACGAAGAAACACAAGTGTGTGTTGAAGATGGAGGGTCGGAGGGTTCTCTAGGTGGAGACGACATTTCTGTGAAAGGCAAAATTTAAATATAATGATTAGGTTAAAACAACAAATCCAGAATCATAAGCAAACAATTCCTTGGTCACTCGGTCGGTAAAACAAATCCAAATATGCTAGAGGTTTTTTATTTCTTTATTTATTTTTATTTTCTTTGGACAAGAAATGGAAAAACCCGTATACACACTGACATGGATAGTTAAAACTGATTCTCTGTCCAAATTGTTACTAAATAATGGAACTAAGTACATGTTTTTTGGGTAAGGAAAAAAAAAAGATTCTTTCAAAATCGACCAAAGTTAGACATCTATGTGTGTTTATCTGTAACCATCATCCATGGGCCAGCTATACTGGGTAAAAGATGTGTCATTGGCTTTGAATCAATAAATTTACAGTTGAGTATTTTAGAAATAAACATTGCAAACAACATAAAAGCAAAACTATTTTGTTTCTGTACATGTCATATATTAATATTGGCTAATAATCTTCCTAGTTCAAATAAAGATGCTACCCCTGCTTTAACATTGTCAAAGGAATCTACCAGAAGGCTTACTTTTTGTTTCTATTCACTTTCTTCTCGAGGAAAGCATCAAATTGCTTATAAGAGAAGGCGCAGTTTGGAAGATTCTCAATGCCAAGTGCTATAGATCCAAAATTTATAATCACTTCTAAGAAAATGGAAGGGAGAATTTATCACAATAAAAAATAAATAAATACTAAAATAATTTGTCAGCAACGATTTTATAATTAGAATGCATTTTGCTAAGGGTTGTTCTTTAAAATGACAAGTCCACAAATATTCACATCATTTGCCAACGAATTCTGGTAAATATATATATGTATATATATATATAAATAGGAATAACATTTCAAAATTTAATCCAGTAAATTAAACCAAAGACAATGTCTCAGCATTTAGTGCTGCCCCTGATAATTAAGAGTGTTCAACTCCCCCATCATGTGCTCAATAGAAATTTTCTACCCTTGGTCACAAGGTGAATCATGAACATTTTCCAAGGACATTAAAAACGTAAAATAAAAATAAAATGAAGTGAAACAAACAACAACAAACAAATAAATCTACGATGAATACCAAAACATGCAAGCTTTGATAGAGTTGGGAGTCAAGGGGGAGGAAAGTGAAGCAAATGTCCTACTGTCCTCCACACTTGATTAACACAGAGATCTACAATCATATACCAATATTTATTGTAACCGCTACGATAAACGCAATGATTAGAATCCACTACTTGCTTGATTTTTACGCTAAATAATCGCTCTCAATTACTATTAGCTTGTGCAGTATCCCCATCAATGGACTCAGAAACTTATTGCCAAAAAATTTCTTTACTAACAACCATTTCTCAGAAAAATCTAAAAGCGGCAGGGAAAAAATTTAACCTGTGACATGAGCTCCTAATATTCTGATTATTATTATTTGAATAACAGCATCCATCAACTACAATCAAATCTCATTCTTCACAAATGAGAACTATATGAAAAAATTATAGTTGAATGTTAGCCAAGTATCTCCCAGACATCCCTGGCCCTATAAAGAACCAAAGCTCTTGTTGTTTCCCTTGGACTAGAATACATAGGTTTTCGATTGTGTCCTAGTCGCTAAGTAAGGGCGCCCAACTTTGTCCGAGGACTTCTAGGGCAAGCCAGGAACCACCGTAGATGCCAGGAACCACTACTTAAAGGTGAACAGTAGAGTATTTACCTTCGATTTCGAGAATCGAGAGTGGATTTAAACTTCTGATCAATGCTTCGAGGCTTCACCTTCCAGATTACTGACTTAGAGTTGGAGACCTTACAGCTTTCTAGGTTTTTTCCCTTCAACACGAAGAGAGACTAAGACTATTTGGAACGTTAAGCTGCAGCAATAGAAGAGGAAACGGGTAGGGTTTTTTTGGAGACTAAACTGAGTGAACTTTGAAGCTTAAAGCCGTAAACAAAAGAAAAATGATTCAGATGAAAATGGGTTTCTTGGGGTTAACGCCAAGGATGAAACGACGTCGTTTTTGCTATTCGAATAGCTCGCGAGCTTCACGAGCCGAATCATCTCAGGCTCGAGCTCGGCTCGATTTGTTACCAAGCCTTAAACGAGACTCGAATTCGGCTCGAATATAATTCAAATCGAGCTCGAATCGAGCTTTTTTCGAGCCAGCTCGAATAGCTCGATAAAAGCTCGATTCGTTTCCACCCCTAGGCACAACCATGCAGTTGAAGAAGCAACATGGGAGCGTGAAGAAGAGATGATAGAAAAGTATCCGGATTTATTCACATAACACTTGAGGTAAGTTTCGAGGACGAACCTCTTTTAACGAGGGGAGAATGTTATAACCCAAATATATATATTTATTTATGTATATTTTTTTTATGTGTTTAGTTTTATTAGAATTGGTTGGCTTTATCTAGTGTTATAATTTTATTATAATTGGTTAGCTTTATTTAGTATTATAGTTTTATTAGAATTAGTTTACTTTATTTAGGAAATAATTAAATTTTAATTGTTTTTATTTTATTTAATGTTTGGGGTAATTGTGGACTATTGGATTAAATTTAAGGGTTATCCTAATTGGAATTAGATTGAAGACCCACTGTAATTTAATGGACGTAATAGCATACGATTAAAAAGTTAAAGTTATAAATAAGAGGTATCTTCCTAGGGTTTATTATTTAATTAGAGAGAGAAAGAGAGAGAAGAGAGAAAAGAGGAGGTTACGCGTGGAAGAGTGAAGAAGAAATAAGGTTAGTAATCTTATTCTTTCCTTTAGATTATTGATAAATCAGATTTAAAGGTTAATGTGTATATATACATATATGTGCGTGTATAAATTAGAATCTGATATAAAAAAAAAAAGATTTTGATTTTTGGAATTGTACGTATTTATGCATATATTTTTATGAAATTCATATATATATATATATATATATGCATAAGCATTAAATCTGGTTTGCAAAGGGCGGGTTTTCGAAAAGAAAAAAAAATTTCCTTTCACGTGATGTATGGAAGCGAGTTGCTGTGTGGAAATTTTTGAAAAAAAAAAAAAGAGAAATTTTGGTTTGATTCTTAAAGTGGGCGTTTCCCATGTGTGTGCAAAAATTAAAGTTCCTTTGAGCCTTAATGATTCCAAGAATGTGCAGGTTTAAAAAAAAAAAATTGGTTTGATTAGTTGATTGATGCGTGTGTGTATATATACGGGTTATATATATACATATATATATATATATATTATTATGTACATAATGGGTTTGGCAGATAAAAAAAAAAATAGAATTGTACGTATATATATGTGTGTGTATATATATATATAAATTTTATGTATATGCATATGTATTGACTTTAGTCCAAAGGGGCGGGTTTTCAAAAAAAAAAAAAAATTGGATAAGCTTGCTGCTGCGCAGAATGGAACTTTTACTTTATGTATATATATATATATAAATAGTGATATTGGTTCGTAAAAAAAAAAAAACTTTTCACGTGGTGAATTGAAAGGGATTACTGGCAGATTATTAATTTGACAATTTGGAAGGTTATTTATTTATATTGATTAAATTATTTTAGAGGAGTTAAGGGTTTATATTTAGTAAATTATTAGATGTAAATTTTATGATAGATTTTAAATAATAGGCATTTAATTTCGTAAATTCAGGATTGTGAGGGATTATCCTGATTTATTTTACGTATACATCTTTGGACACCAGGTGAGTGGTTTGTCTTACTAGTATTATTTTATAAATTATTCCATGCATGAAGATTTGAAAGTTGAAAATTTTTGGATTATTCTTTGTGAAAAATTATATTGTTTTGATAAGGATATTATATGTTTTATGCTATTGAGCATAGGTAAAATTATTTGGACACTTGTGTTTAATCCTGTAAATTATGAGATTGTGATGGAAAAATTATTTTGTGGTTATTGGAAATAAAAATTAAGTCCAGGGGACAGGCTCCTTAAGTGGTGTGACTCGGCAACTAGTAACAGGCCCGTGAAACCGTGGTGACCTTAGTTCTCAACGAGTAGGAAAGGCCCGTGAAAACCGTGGTGACCGCAATCGGATTGGCTGGAGAAGAACCCAGAGCCAGACTGGGTGACTCTAAGTACGATATGGATCCAAACGGGCATTGCCAGAAAGTATATTGGCACATTTTATATTTAGTTTCATAGATCCATGGATTATGTTTGTCATCACAGTTGTGATTGACGGGATGAATTATGGATGTTATTACACTCTGATGTGCAAGTTTTGAAATTGTTAATGATTATGCATGGACGTGGTTATTTGAAAATTTTTCTTGATTAAATTGTTTATTTGAAAATTTATTATATTCAAATGGATATTATTGTTTTTGGACTTGGCAATCCATTCACTGGGCTTTTAGCTCACCCCTCATTTTAATATTTTCAGGTGAACATGGAAGAAACTAGATATGGACTCTGGCAGTGGGACCTTTAAGTCGTGGCCTCTTAGGAACAATTTTATATTAATTGATGGATTTTATTTTGGTAGCTAGATTAGAGTTTGATGATTTTGAATATTTTAATTACTAGTTGTTTTGAGTTTGAAATGTTAACAGAACATTTTATTTATTCTCGTAAATTTTTAAATGGCAATGTTATTTTGATTGAAGGTTCTTTAGTAAATTTTGGTTGAATAAGATTTAGGCTTGCGTGTTCCTTAAACTAAGGCTTAGGGTACTTGGCCGGTTACATCCTTAAGTGGGGTGTGACAATTTTAATTTCAAACATCAGAATTGGTAAGAATTTTCATAAAATAAAGTCAAATTAAATCAAATTTACCATTTCAAACGGAGTGTAATATTCAGTATAATCGAATGAAAACAATTGTTAGTATTCAATAGGAGACCAAGGTTCTCACATCAACTAAAGTAGAACAAATAAATTTCATTAATCTCAAAAAAAAAAAAAAAAAATTAATAATAATAATAATAATTGGCAGATTAAAGATCTCACACTAATCAAAATATAATCTCCAACAAGTAGACCAAAAATCTCACACCTGAAGTAAAAAAAAAGTAACAAGTTAAATTAAAACTACTCCCAAAAAAAAAAAAAAAACAGAAAAGATAAAAGCTCATGTTTTGGGCATGTTTAATTGTTGTCCTCTTTTTCTGTATGGATCTCCTTTAATGGGAGATTGGAGGTAGTTGTTTCAGCTTTCTACTCCCTATTTTTAGCACTTGTGGCATTCTATTTCCTCTCTTTAAATTTGACTTTTCCTTCTGAATTTAAATGGGCTGTTATTCTAGGTTGTGGGGCTTTACTTTTAACATAACCCTCAACTGGTCATGGATGTCTTCTTATTTTTTGAGTGTTGACACATACAGAATATAACAAATTTAAAAATACCAAAGCCGCAAGTGAGCGGACATGAGTGCCCCTTTTAATTAGTAATTTTTTACAATAAAAGAAAAATGTTCATTACAATAAGTAAATTTTCGTAAGTTATAAGATATAACCTTAAATGTTTGCAGTTTATATGTGGCAAAGTGATGGGATATTTGATAAAATATTATTTTCGAGTACAATTAATAGACATTTTTGAATTTACAAGTTGAGTAACGAGAATGCAAAGTAGGTGGAGGAGGAGAAGATGAAGATGTAGATTGAAAATCAAAAAGCATCGCAGATTAAAACAGCATTTGGTCCAATAAACTTGTGGGCTGTCTTTGCAAATGAGGAGGGTGGTAGTAGTGGCTCCGTGCGTGGTGATCAGAATTAGTCTGAGAATGAACAATTGGGTCACTTGATGTGGAAACCGAGAGAAGGGTACTATTTGAAGGATTATTAATAGAAATGGTTGTCGTCGCAGGAGATGGCCGGAGGAGGGTGACGTTTTCAGGGAAATTGAGTTTGGCCTTGCTGCCTCTGAACCTGAGAGCTGCTTCATCGTAGGCTCTGGCAGCTGCCTCATCAGTGTCGAAAGTGCCTAACCAAACCCTTGCAGCCTTGTGGGGGTCTCTTATTTCAGCTGCCCATTAGCCCCATGGTTTCTGCCTCACTCTGTATCACATGTTCATTCATAATCTCCAGAGTCAGGGATCTCTCTTATACAAACTTTGTATCTCTCTCTATAAATATTTTTTATATATTAATGAGTCAAGAGATCTTTTAAGAGTGACTATATATATCCATCTAGAGAGAGAAAATTCAGAATAGTTTGTGAGGCTGAATCGTTGAAAAAAAATACTTTTGCTGTGCATCAAAAAATTTTAAAGAGTTCAACCTTTCATTCGATATTTTTTTTCAATCCTATGCTATAAAAATCAACAATTAGTATCAACACTTTTGTTGAATTTATATCATAGTTTTAATTATGTATAAATGTGGTATCAATTTTATTTCTCTTTTGTGCGGATAAATGAAACCCTTAATTCACAGTCAATTTTTATTTATTTTTAAGGGTGTAACAGGAGGGTGGTTAATATTTTGGAACCATGTTTTCCCTCCTGATTTTATTTTTTTCAGATCTGTAATTTTCTGTAATTTTATTTTAGAGCCTGTAAATTTTTTTTGGTGTGTGTTTGTCCGCGGCAAAGATACACAGAGAGAAGAAGAGCAAAGCAGTTCGGCAGAGCAACCAGTAGCGGCACTCTAGTTGCGTGAGCTTTTTGTTCGAAAGGGCATTACCATGATTGGAGATAAGTTTGATCCATGTGATTGGATCAATGGTAATTTCTAATCTGGTCAGCCCGGTCCAAACAGAGAGCTGGTTCATTAGCTCCAAACGAAGTCCTGGGATTCCCAAGACTTAGAAACGGCAGCGGCGCAACAAAATAATAAAAAAAAAAAAAAAAAATTAGAATGGCGCTGCAGGTACCTGCGTTTGGCAGCCAGCAACCCGCGGGTTCCACGGTAGAAATCAAACGTTGGTCTCACAGATCAGCAAATATATATATATATATATAAAAGCTGCGGGAGCTGCTGATTAGACAGTCTACCCGCGGCTGTGCTGTTACCCAGGAAGCTTACCCACGCCTCTGTTATGCAGGGCACGGGCTGAATACAAACCTGCGGGGCAACCCGCGGTGGGTGACGGGAAGCATAAAAACAGCCGACCAAAAGGGCGGATCTCGGAACCTGCTAGCGGCTGGCGGTGGCAGCCGGCGTTGGCTACGAAGCAACCCGCGGCGACGACGGGGACAAATGCTGCAGTTCGCGGCAGCAGCATGGGAATCTGCTGGCAACCCACGTTGGCGGCACAGCAGTGGGAGCTGAGCGCAGCAGCGGCAGCCGCGGGTCCGCGTCGGGTTGCGGTAAGGGGGTTGCGGCGAGATTGAGGCTAAAGGATTTTTGGAATTTTGTGGATTGCCAAAATTGCTGCCGAATTTTTTTTTTTTTTACAGAGATTCTGCAGAAATTGATTTAGGGAAGAGGGCAAGATTGAAAAGTTTTTGGATCCCAGAGGTTGTTTTGAAATTTTTCCAAAAGTAGTTTGGATGGGCTTAATTGAAAGGTTTCAAAATAAAATGGGGGTGAAACAGAGATTTCTCAAACTTTTAAACTTTGAATTTTTTTTTAAGTTGATGGGCAAATTTTTTAAATAAACTTTTAGCCCATAAGTTTTAAATTTTTATAAAATTGGTTTATAAATTTTGAGAAGTATCAAAAATGCCCTCAACCTAAAATTCAATTTAAATTCTAAAGGCTAAGGAAGCAAGAGGAATCAAGAGGAAGTAGCAAGAAGATAGACATTGACTACAAGAAAACTAGATTAAGTTTTTTTTGGTCAATATAATTTTCTAGGAAAACTGTGAATTAAGGTTTATTTATTTATTTTTGATTATTTATCTATTATGAATGTTTGTTTGATAACATGTCATATAGATTTTAGTGATGTCACATCACATGTTCATGCATAATTAATGTTAGATGATATTTATATTCTAATGTGATTGGGATATAGTAAGATAGATTAATATCTTGTCTCAAATCTTATGAGTTTCCTACGGAGGATATTAATCGGTATTGGTTACTGGATAAGATTTGCTTAAAAACTCTAAGTTATAAAAAATTGAGTGGGAGAGGGTTTTAGACATAAAACCCACGGCATCCACTGTTAATCCTATAATAAATAGATTAATATTTGTCTCAAATCTTGTGAGTTTCTTACGGAGGATATTAATCGGTATTAGTTACTGGATAGGATTTCCTTATAAGATAAAGTTCTGAATATTACTAAATAGAATTTACTGCTCTACGGTAACTTTTTTATTTGGGAAATATGAAAAATTGAAACAGTGGTTATACACTCAACTTAGAATATTTAATATCCTTCCTACGGAGTTTTTTAAATTCATTCTAAGAGGCTAAAAATCAGTAATTTATTATTATTTAGATATGAGATATCTAATAAAAATAATAATAAATAAGTAAGTGGACTTGTCTAATTAGTGGCAAATATGACTACCCTACGGAAACATATTTAAAACGGAATTAGATTACCGATGTATGATAAAGTAGTTATAAAGTTCTACTTATGCATATATTTTTGTTATGCATTTTATTATGTAAAAGTTTTTATGTTTTAAGAATGTATGCTTATTTAAATTTATTTGTTTTATTCAGAAAAATGTCTTTCAGCCCACTAATTGCTCTTTTAAGTCAGAATAAATTAACTGGACTTAATTATACGGACTGGAAAAGGAATTTGAACATTGTTTTAACAGCGGAAAAGCATAGTTTTGTTTTGACTGAACTATGCCTCCTAAACTTGATTTAAATGCCCCTCAAACTTAGCAAGATGCTTATAAAAAGGTGGGCAAAGTCTAATGATATGGCAAGATGTTATATTCTGACTTCCATATCAAGTGATTTGTCTAAGCAGCATGAGATGATGCCCGTTACTGCTGACATGATTTAAGCCTTTTTGAGATGTTTGTTGAAAAGGACAGGACTTAGAGATTGACTGTCATCAGTGAAATAATGAACACTCGCCAAGCCGAAGGAACTCCAGTACAGGATCATATGCTAAAAATGATTGCACTGTTTCGGCAAATGGAGAAATTGGGTGGAACATATAATACTGAGGAGCAAATAGATATGGTTCTAGCCACCCTGGCTCCCTCCTTTAAGCCATTCAAGCTCAACTACACAATGAGCAAAGAGATTGCTCATTGACTGAGTTGATGAATGAGCTGAAGGCGGTAGAATCAATTCTGAAGCTTGCACCAAGTGTTCATCTAACTTATGGGGCATCTCCTTCTACTAATCCCAATCCTAAAAGAAAGGGAATTAGGAAGAAGAAGAATAAGCCCAAGAAAGCAGCTAAGTTAGAGGTGGCATAAAATCGGATAAAGGAAGAGAAGCCCAAGGGAAAGTGTTTCTATTGTGGGCAAAATGGGCATTGGAAGAGAATTGCCCAGCATATTTGGCAAAGTCTGCACAGGCTAAGGCCAAGGGATAGTTGGAACCTCAAGTAATATTCTTGTCATTGAAACTTGTTTAGTGGTTGATTCTACGGATTCTTGGATAGTAGATTCTGGAGCCACTAATCATGTTTGCAATTTATTGTAGGGGTTCCAGGAAACCAGGGTACTTAATGATGGAGAAGTCAGTCTGCGATTGGGAACTGGTGCAATGGTTGCAGTCAGAGTAATGGGAATCGTTACTTTATTTTTTATGCATTTAGAACTTTAGTTTTAGAGATTTGTTTATTTGTACCTGGACTTAGACGTAATTTGATTTCGGTTAGTGGTTTGAATAGTTGTGGATATTCATTATTTTTTATTCTACCGTAGTAATCAAAAAGAATAAAACATTTATTTGTTCTAGTGCAATGGTTGATAATTTATATTGTTTGCATCCTAAAATAACTAATCACCATAAAAGAATCAAGCTATCTCAAACTGATAAAACGTATCTATGGCACTTACGCTTAGGTCATATAAATCTAAATAGTATCCAAAGACTGATTAAAAGTGGACATTTGGATTCACTGATTAAAAGTGGACCTTTGGATTCACTGGTTGTTGAACCACTATCAGTGTGCGAATCCTGTCTAGAAGGCAAAATGACCAAAAGACCTTTTAATGCTAAAGGTAATAGAGCCACAAAACTGTTAGCATTAGTGCATTTTGATGTATGTGGACCTATAAACATATAAGATAGAGGGGGTCTTGAATATTTCATCACATTTGTTGATGATTATTTAAGGTATGGTTATATGTACCTAATGCACCGTAGGTCTGAAGCTTTTGAAAAATTTAGAATCTTTTAGGTAGAAGCGGAAAAGCAATTAGGAAAACACATAAAGACACTTCGATCTGATCGAGGTGGCGAGTATCTCCTTAATGAGTTTAGGGACTACTTATCAAATAATGGGATATTTTCTCAATTAGCCGCACCAGGGACTCCCTAGCAAAATGGTGAAGCAGAAAGGAGAAACAGAACTTTGCTTGATATAGTGAGGTCAATGATAAGTTATTCAACTTTGCCCATCTTGTTTTGGGGTTATGCCTTAGAAACAGTCATGTATCTTCTAAACTTGGTTTCATCTAAGTCTATTCCCAGTACACCCTTACAATTGTGGAATGGTAATAAATTTAGTTTATACCATATACACATTTAGGGTTCTCCAGCACATGTGCTGAAGGGAAAGGCGAATAAATTGGAACCTAAGTATGAAGTTTGCCTGTTTGTAGGATATCCTAAAGGAACAAGAGGAGGTCTCTTTTATAGTCCTGAGGAAAAGAAAGTATTTGTTAGCACAAATGCTACTTTTTCTTAAGGAATACTATATGAGAGATTTCAAACCTAAGAGTAAGATAGTTTCTTGAAGAATTATCTAACAATATTAGTGTTATTCCCAGTCAGATTGATAAATTAATTCCTAATCTAGAGTCTGTTAATCAACCTAAGCCAGTTGCAGAACATCAATCACCGGTGCTCCGTCATAATAGGAGGACAATTAGATATCCATCTAGATACATGTTAATTGGAGAGTCTTATTAGGCAGTCTCTGATGAACATGAATTAGATCCTACTAGTTGTGATGAAGCAATGAATGATGTTGATGCAAATAGTTGGCACAAGGCGATGAAATCAGAGATGAGTTGCATGTACTCTAATAAAGACTTGGGAGAAGCCAGTTATATCCTTGGGATCAAGTTATTACGAGATCGCAAGAATAGGATATTAAGCTTATCCCAAGCTACTTACATAGACAAAATACTGGTCAAGCACTCCATGCCAGACTCCAATAAAAGATTACTTCCTTTCAGACATGGAGTTAGTCTATCTCAAGATCAGTCTCCTAAGACTCCTCAAGAGATAGAAAGCATGAAACGAGTTCCTTATGCTTCAGCAGTAGGGAGTTTGATGTATGCTATGTAATGTATCAGACCAGATATTTGCTATGCAGTAGGAATGGTCAATAGATACCAGTCTAATCCAGGGCCAGAACATTGGGTTACAGTAAAGCATATACTTAAGTATCTTTGGAGAACAAGAAATTATATGTTTGTGTATTCTAGTGAAAATCTAGTACCCATTGGGTATAAAAATTCTCACTTTCAGAAGGGTGAAGTGATTGTATCCAAGATTTCTTCTGTAGAGAATCTAGTGGATCCATTCCTAAAGACCCTAGCAGCTAAGAGCTTTGATCATCATGTTTATGATATGGGTGTTAGTCATATGCCTGACATGTTTTAGGGCAAGTGGGAGATTGTTAGATTTATATTCCTTTGGTGCCCTTGAAAGCATGTTTTTGTAATGACAATTCATTTAATTTATTTTTTTGGTTAAAATAAAACATTTATGTATTTAAGCATACACTATTGTCCCTTATTTATAAAGTATGTGATTTAAGTATTGGACATAAGATGCCAATCAGAAAGATTTAAATCACAAGTTTTATAAATTAAAGTAAATTCACAGCTATTAATGAAACGGGCATCATTATGTTAAAACTGTAACTTTTCTACTTCTTAATTGGATGATTTATCTTGATCACTAAAGTGGTGACTTTGAGGAGGAAAGTTAGTATGTATATGTGATATACATATTGAAATGACTGTTTTAAATTATGATTTGGTTAATAAATGTCATTAATTATAATTTATTTAAGTTTTAATAAACCTTAATCCTGAGTTTGTAATGAACTCACATTTATGAATTAAATTTATTTGAGTTATCACGGAGTGAGATCTTATAAATGGCCAAAATCTCGATAACTTGGAAATTTAATTTCATGAATCATGAGAACATATACTTACAAGATGGAATCTATTTTGATATACTCACCTAAGTTATTTATCTTTTTTATCATTAAATCTATGGCCGCAGTTTATTCAATAAATTGTTTATTGAATAATAATATTTATTTGTAAATTGTTTACAAATATGATAATATTGAGAATGATCAAAATATAGATAAATAGAGACTTAGGGTTAAATATGTAATTAAGGAGCTCGACATTTAGCCTAACTTAATTACGAGCTTATAATGGAGGATTAATTAAGTGGATATTATTGGTCTAAGACCGAAATTCATTTTATTAAAAGTTGTTTTAATTAAATGAATTTTAATATGGACTACTAGAGTGCAGTTCAGGGCTTTTATTGGAATATCCCTGGGTTAATTTAAAAGATAATGAGTTGTTATGAGATGACAAGGACCAAATATCTTTTAAGTTGGAGCTAGGAATCCATGGGCCTTCAGTCCTCAAGCTAGCTTAATTTTATATTGATAGGCCAGGTCTAGTTGGCTAATTATTTATAATTTATTTATGAAATTAAATTATAGATAATTAATATATATTTAGATAAGATGATATGGTTAGGAGATTTTCTCAAGATACCATATCTTCTAAATATATATTAAGATAATATATATATATATATATATATATATATATATATATATATAAGATATATGAGAGAGTGGATAAGAAATAATCTCTAGTGTTAGAGATCTTCTCTGATACAAACTCTGTATCTCTCTATAAATATCTTTTATATATTAATGAGCTAAGAGATCTGAAAGAGTAACCACACACATTTATCTAGAGAGAGAAAATTGAGAATAGTTTGGAAGGCTGAATCGTTAAAAGAAGGTGTTTCTGCTGTGCATTAAAAAAATTTTAAAGAGTTTAACCTTCCGTTCGAGGTATTTTTCTCAACCTTATGCTATAAAAACCAACACTCTGCCTCACTCCTCTGTATCTTCTCCTAATTGCCTGATGATCTTCTCCTCCTCCTCCTCCGTAGTGTTCATTTGTTGGATTAATATTGTATGTGTATGCAGTAGTTTCTGGTGGTGCTGGAGTGCGAATTGTGGTCCTGCCACTTGAACCTTTATAGAATACGAAATACATATAATCACTAGCAATGGATTTAGAATTTTAATATAGAGGTGACGAATTATATACATTGTGGTAGTGGATATATAGATGCAATATTCTCATTTTTGTTTATATATATACATAGCAAAAATCTCTATAAAGCTTTATAAAATTTTTTGAATAGATTTTCTTTGTCAGAATCCGTTTGAACGAGTTGTTCTAACGAATTTTTACTATTCATTCTCTTTTTATAATTTGTTAGTTGCACTCTAAACGTGAAAAAATAAATTAAATTATATTTTATCTCAATTTTTATAACTCTAAACAGTCACTATATATATCTATATATGCATAATCATACATGTACAATTCTTGCTTATTCGTTGTCAATCAAGTTGCCATCTTAGCAAGATGCTTAGTTAGGAAAGCTACAAACTCTATATTTCCCTACCAGGTGCATTATTTTAAATATGGCAATTTGTGAACGGGAATTTTAGTATCAATGATTCATGTATCATATGAATTGGAAGTTTAAAAGTTAAATTATAATTTTAAAATTGTATTTTTAATTTTTAAATTTTTATAAAAGTTCATTCAATTAAATAAAATGTTTTAATCTCAATCGTTGAATGAATTTTTATAAAAATTTAAAAGATAAAAATACAACTCTTAACTTCTAAAGTATTCCCTCATCTGCGTTATGCATCCTCTAAGTAGTGGACATTGAGACTTCAAATCTTGTTTTAATTAATTAGACAGAGTTTGGAATTGGGTTAAATTAAATGAGGTATATCTTTAGATGCGAAAAAAAAAAAATTAATTACCAAAAAAAATAAATCATCATCATCATCGATGTAACATATATCTTACTTCCCATGTAAAATGTTTATATATTATATACATATATTACATCTAAGGAATATTATACATACACGCCCATGTTATCGTCAAAATTTAAAAGATTATTATATTGTACCAGATTTCTTTTTCTAATTTATTATCTCATTTAACCAACTCATCCTTGTACAAATATATATATTTTTATTAAATTTTAGTTGTTATTGTAATCAATTCAACCTTCAGAATATAGCAGAAACCATGAAATTAATTCTACTACAAATTTAATATTGTAAGTTCGTAGAACAACTTTTTTTAAAATAATATTAGATCGTAAAACATTTTTGGATAACTCTAACTTACATAATTTTTTACACAACTTTCTATTATTAACATCAAATCTAGGCTCATACATAGATAGGTTTCCCAGCTGACCTGGGTTCGTTTGGCGTGCACCAAGAAAAAAAAAAAAAAATCAAGTTTTATTATTTTTTTTCCAAATTTCTCCACCAACCATGAAATAGACTTTTACTAATTTTCTTTTTTAATTTTTACCAATTTTTTCAATTTTCTTTAATTTTAACTAACGTTTTTATTTTTTTTTTTAATTTTTAACTTTTACAAATTTTTAACAAACACTCAACTAATTATTAAATTGCCACGTGTTGATTTATAGCACAAAATTGTAATTTTTTTATGACAGCAAACGATTCTTAATTAGAAAAACAAACTGAACGAAGTAACAATTATACTATAGTATTATTCTTTAGTTTCATTTATTTAAAAATTATATTTTAATTTCTACTAATTATAATAAATTTTGAGTTTATTATTTAATGATCAATTTTCTATTTTATCTTAAAAAAACGGTCATTAACCAATGTTCCAAGAAGTTTATTTCTAATCAAGTAAATAGCTCACCAACGTAGAAATTGTCACTAAGATTCGAATGGATGATGCATTCAAACTAAGCACAATTAATTTTTTGAATAAAAAATCCACCTGAAAAACTAATAAGAATTATTATTATATATTTCTTTTTTTTGAAAGGTGTTTATTTCTTTTTCTCATTGTTTATTAGTGGAGATAAAATATAACTTTTGGAAGGATCGACGTCAAAGTCTGCGTCTTCTTTACTGCAAGCCACCGCTACCTCAGGTGGAGGTCAAAGTATGTGTCCCAGCCTTCACCGGCTAATTCACCGTCACTGCATCGACAACCACCACCAGCACCATCCCGCCATTCTCTCTCTTTCTTTCTAAACTAATGCTATACTTACACCATATTTCTTACACTTTTCTTATATCTCACTAGTTATGATGAGTCATGACCAGTATATTCTGTTTAAAATCATCATAATCGTTGGATGTAACTTTTTACATGCGGCTGTAATAATTTTTAATTAGATTATACTAGTAATGACCCATCATAACTAATAGAGTGTAAAAAGAGTGTAAGAAAGAGAGCGTAAGTGTAATATTAATATTCTTTTTATATATATATATATATATATATATGTATAGAAGGGGTCAAAGTCAAAATTCTGGGTTGAGAAACACAGAGTGCTACAAAAGTGGGAGGAGAAGATTTCTAACAGAATTTTAAGAGATGAGTTGCTTTCGTGATTATGACCAGTGGAAAACCTCCCACTACACAGCGCCACCTCAGCCCCACTTGAGGTTTTCCTTAACCAAAGTTTTGAAAGCTTGACCATTTCAAAATGGAGCTGGTGAAATTGAAATTGTGTACGGCACGTTTTTTTATGGTGGGCTACCAAATATTTAAATTCATATTCTAAACAGTATCTCCGGGATGAATACTGAGAAAATGACAAAAGTGCCCCTTGCCTAAGAATATGGGAAAGCTAATTAATTTTGTCAATATGCGTAAGATTGCTCCCAATATAGTCAATTTAATTACTTCGTTAGTCTCTAATTAACGGACCAAAGATCTGCATCAATAAACGTAGAACCTGCCAATTGCTAAAGGATGAAATAGATTCAATTTAGTTCCTTAATTTCTAATTAGACTAATTATAGTAGAACTTGTCTCTGTTTGAAAACATTCGTGACTTAGGATTGTTATAATTTTAAAATAAAAAATTAATTTGATTTGATTTGATAAATAAATTTTGTATTTAAAATATATTTTGAATTTAAGAACTAAATTGATTTGATTTAAATATCAAATTTGACCATATTAACAGGAAGTAGAAAATATGATAAATATGACATATAGGGATAAATTTATCTACTTCCTTAAATATCTTAAGAAAATAATGAATTCTCGTCAAATTTTATTGTTTTAGATTAAATTTTAAATGATTTTCAAAATTTAAATTATGAAATGAAATTAAATTTAATTAACAAAATTTTATTTTAGTTTCAACATTGGAATTGGTGAGAATTTTCATAAAATGAAATTCAATTACATCAAATTTACAATTTCAAACAAAGTGTAATATTCAGTATAGTCGACTGAAATAATTGTTAGTTTTTAATAGCAGACCAAGGTTCTCACATCTATTGAAGTACAATAAACAAATTTCATTAACCCCCCCAAAAAAAACAATAATTAGCAGATTAAAGATCTCACACTAATCAAGCCCCCACGGGGGTGGCCGAGTGGAAGTCGGGCTCGCCTTAGAGCTTGGACCTCTCGAGATTCTGGGTTCGACTCCCCTACGGGGGTGGGTTACCGCTGTAATGGCGGGTGCCTAATGGCCTCCTCTCGGTCGTGCCGGTCAGCCAGGGCTTGCCTAGGCTGGTTAACTCTCTAGGGGCCTTTGCCGGCTAGGGTCCTGGAGCGTGCTTCGCCCTGTGCGCACCCCAGTACGGGGTAGCGGCTGCGAACTTCCACGTACCAGAGATCTCACACTAATCAAAATATAATTTCCAACAAGCAGACCAAAAATCTCACACTTGAAGTAAAAAAAAAAAAAAAGTAACAAGTTAAATTAAAAACTACTCGAAAAAAAAAAAAAACAAAAAAAGAAAATGTAAAAGCTCATGTTTTGGGAATGTTTAATTGTTGTCCTCTTTTTCTGTATGGATCTCCTTTTATGGGAGATTGGAGGTAGTTGTTTCAGCTTTCTACTCCCTATTTTTACCACTTGTCGCATTCTATTTCCTCCCTTTAAATTTGACTTTTCCTTCTGAATTTAAATGGGTTGTTATTCTAGGTTGTGGGGCTTTACTTTTAACAGAACCCTCAACTGGTCATGGACGTCTTCTTATTTTTTGGGTGTTAACACATACAGGTTATAACAAATTTAAAAATACCAAAGCCGCAAATGAGCGGACATGAGTGCCCCTTTAATTAGTAATTTTTTACAATAAAACAAAAATGTCCATTACAATTGGGATGATTCACCATATGCATTGTCATCTTTGTGAGGATGATGTTCAGAATCATGATCACTTATTTTTTGGTTGTTCTTTCTCTTTTAGGATTTAGAAGGTAATTCTTGACAAATATAGTCTTCAACCCTTTTTTCATCTTGGTCAGATACTTGGTTTTGGGTATATTCTAAATTTAAAGAATCCTTCTTACTTGCTACTATTGAAAAACTCTCTTTCGTTGCTCCTGTATATTGGATCTGGAGAGAAAGAAACTCATGGTATCATGGCGAAACTCCTAAGAAAGAGCTCATAGTGATAATAATGATTATGGACTTGGTTCGGCTGAGATTAATGGATAACATGGGCTTCCCAAGATATTCTACTAATCTTCATTTGATTCAATGTTGGCAACTTTCTCCATCACTGGTTGGTGATTAGGTTGATTTATGTTTGTGTGGTTTGAGTTAGTTAATGTTATTTATTTAATGAGATCCAAGGATATGCATATAGGTACGAGAGTATTATTTATCTATGGCCGGGGGAATGCTCTCGTGTAGTTGTACATTGATAAATTATTTTATTTAATAAATTTTATTTCACCTTTCAAAAAAAAAAAAAAATTTCGTAAGTTATAAGATATAACCTTAAATGTTTGCAGTTTATATGTGGCAAAGTGATGGGATATTTGATAAAATATTATTTCCGAGTACAATTGATAGACGTTTTTGAATTAAAATTAAAGCAAAGTTTTAATAAAAAATCATGAATTAAAATTAATGAATAGAATATAAAATTACAAGCCTTATTTATAATAGCAAATTAAGGTTAAACTATTCTGAATCATCATATCCAGTTTCCTATCTCTTGAATGGAGATTCCTAACATCAAACTTGAAAATAATTTCAATCCTAATTTTCAAAGAATTACAATATGGCATGTGACTTAAAATAAAAGATTTATTATATGTTTTTTTTTTTTTTTTTATATTATAGTATGACACTTCTAACTAAAATAAAGTTTTCTAGATATAGAATTAAATCCAAAGTTGAATTTTAAAAAATAAAAATAAATAAAATATATACTAAGAACTAAATAGAATATTTTTACAAATAAAAATTTATCTTTGACCACTTCTCTCCCTCTCGTCTTCTACATCATGAATATGTTATATCTACATATTTCAAATTTAATCACTAACATATGTAAATATATTATATAAATTTAAAATATTATTACAGTGCGTGATAATTCAAAAATAATTATTAACATAGAAATAGTTCATTTAAAAATTCAATAAATTATCATGTGATTTTTTATAGTAAAAGACACATTATATTATGATATAAATATAGAATATTTAATTAACATATTTTAGATATATATATATATGTATATATATAAATATTAAACAAGTTTAAGCCATTAATTAAAGAAACATTTAGACTCAACTCATTCATTAAACGAGCTTAATTTTTAATTTTTACTTTTTATTTAAACTCGGCTTATTTTATTTTATTCAAAAAACTAATTTTGTTAAGTAAACAAATTGAGCAGAACTCGAGTCTTTTGGTGAACGATTCGATTCATTACAACCAAAAATCCAACAAAGATGAGTTTATTATAATGTCTGTCAACGAAAATTAGAGGGCAAATACTTTTCAAAAATAAATATACCACAACCTTTATAAGGATAGGCCCATTTGATAACCATTACGCTTCAATTTTTGTATGTTTATTTTTAAAATTTTGAAAATTAAAAATGAAAACGTGTTTGATAAAAATTATTTTTCAGTTCATGAATTTTATTTTTTAAAATGGAACCAGTTTTTAAAATAATCAGCTACATTCAGTAAAGTCTCAAATCAATGAATCACCTGGGTTACATATATTCCTGGGAAAAGTGAAAGAATGGTGAAACTTAGTTAGTGAAGAAAAATCTAAATACAGATGTTTAGGAATTGGCATGTTAACAGGCTCCTTAGGGACAATCATTAACGTTTAATAAAAATATTTCACGTGATAATTAAAATCTTGCATTTTCTCATGCACAACTCGATAAAAGTGCGAAATATTATGAGACGTCGTGTTTTCATTAGTTCTTAATGAGTGTTTTGGAAGTGTCCGTTGATAGAACCCAAATTGGTATTTTTATTTTTTAGAATAAAAAAGTATCATTTTAATAAAGTAAAAACTTAAAATTCCAAGTACATAAATTTAATTAGAATAGGTGGTTAAATACATGAATGGGGAGATCTTGAAATTAAAATTCAATTTTAATAGTTGAAATTATATTTTCAACCTTTAAATTCTCATGAAAATTCGTTTAATGAATAAAAATGTTTTTTTTTTTTATTTTAAGCTTAATCATTGAATGGAATTCTATAAGAATCAAATCATTAAAAATACAATCTTAACTTTTAAAATTGTATTTCAATTTTAGAAATATAATTTAGTTACTGAAGTTACAATCAATCAATCCTAAACACGCTATCTTGGTTATACTCCAACTGCACCCATTTGTGTTAATCTGAAACTAGATACTATCTTGATTTCATTGGTAAATTTGGAATCACAAAACAAACAAACTTCAACGACAACAATTAAAATTTTTTCCTAAACAAGTAGTTAACATAGGAAGATTAACATTCCATAACCTCCACTCACCCAACTCTAAGAGGGAATTCAATTCACTCCAAAATCTCGTTACATTTTGTACATTTGTTTTATTACGATTGTTGTATTTTCATTGATGGTTATGATTTTTTAAAATTATGCTAAGAATAGAGCTACATTGAGATAACTGAGGTATAACCTCTCGTTACTTAAAAAATTTACAAAAAATGTTGTTAGTATATAATTTTTAATTAAATTATATATATATATATATATCGATTGGCCAACATCTTTCTAAATTATTCATTTTTTCACTTATTTGATAATTTTTTTTTTTTAAATTTTGACACCAATTCTCATAATAAATTTCTGATTCCATATCTATCACTCATCTTTTCTTCTGTTCACTGATTTGTTGATGATACCAAAACAGAAATGTTCACTCAATTACAACCCAGTCTATAATTATATATATTTAGCAAAATGGGGGAAGCAGCACACCAGCAAATTCGAGACATAGTCAAATAACCCATCAGCAGCACATGCAAAACCCCATGAAACCAATGTAGATGCAATTTTAGGTTTTGACCGGCAAAAACTCCAAGTTTGGCAGTGTCCATCCACTGCTGTGAAGCATTCAGAAATTAGTGCAGCTGAACATACACCAAATCTAACCCTAGCTCTTTCAAAAGTCATATTTATCTGACATGGGTTGATGGTCTTACTGTTCCATGCATCAATTTTCAAGAATGTACAACCCAAAGTTACTACCTTTGATGTTTGAACTATTCTAGATTGTATGTAATTCATTTATTGAAACGTTGAATGTTAAATGCATATATTTGTTTGAATGAATTAAAAAAATATAATAATAAAAATTATTTATTAATACATTAATTCTTTAATCTAATTTAATTAGTTTATTTAATTGTTTGCTTTTTTTATTTTCCTTCATAACCTAAGTGAAAGAAGAAATTTTAAACTTCCATTCCTTTTGTTTTTTTAACAAATTCTTAATTAATCTAAACACTACTTGAAGTTAGAAGGGTAAATTATAATGACTATTCGAGGTTCTTACACGTCATGGTTTTGAAATTATGTTGTATTCTCTTATTTATTTAGAGACTCTAACGACTTCCAATGAATTGACGAATATATCTACCTCTCGAAGAAAATGCTACGAACCCTGAATGCTAGTTCAATTGTAAAATTTTGTATTTGTTTTGGATATCCTGTAGTCACTAATTCGAATCTTTTTAGGGTCACTAGAGATTAGATAAGATGTGTGGCAAGTTAACCCGAATATCTTGAGTATTTAAGGAAAAAAAAAAAGAGAGAGAGAAAGAAGACAATGCTAAGAAAGTTGAAAATGCATATATAATGTGTGGAGGATTTAAGTTGATGAATGAATGATCTCACTTCTACTTCTCATTTTTTCTTTCTTTCTTTTTCTCTTTTTCCTTCAACACTCATGATCACACACTCCCACACACTATGCATTTTCTCTCTAAAACTCTCAACTCTCAGCTCCCAATGTTTTCTTGAACTTAACCCATTTTTTTTTTCTCAGCTTAAGTTAAGTTCAGTTAGACAACTTTCATACCTGTAAGTGTATATATATGAATGTGGAAAAGGAAGTGGCCAAGCATTTGACACTTGCAGATTCTCACAATAGGTGGACATACAACACATAGGTGGATTGTCCACCCATGCAACATATATATATATAACTCATTGGTGGAAACATGTCAACAAACTCAAAAAACACATGTATGCATGGTTGTGTGCATATAGCTACGTATGTTTGCCCGTGCAGATGAAGATCCCAGACATAGAAAAATTTTAAGTTTTAAAAAATGTGAAGTTTATGAAATGACCTATTTGTCTTTACAATAAAATAATATTAATTTGTGCAAATAGTAAAAATGAAATAAGTACTCTAATAAATATATCATAACAAATTTATAAGATGAATATGTTGCCTTGGAATTTAAGTCAGGAGATGAAGAGATTTTATTATTGACAACTAAGATGACTAATGATGAGGTTGATACGACGGTGCTTAGGATTCTGTGCAACAATCATAATGCATGGTCTGAGCATGTCATGCATGCACTGTTGTCATGCTTATCACCTCCACTAGCTAAAGGCTATGTGGACTTATGAAAAGAGGACACGTGGCTTGAATTAAATAAAAGGGCAATTGCCCAATATTTTGAAATGTGAGCCTGGGAGAAGTGTGATTTGGTTAACATAAAGTCGAAATCATACTCTAAGCAGGTAATAATTTGTTCTAATTAGATTGGAGCAACATGAAGGTACCAAAAAAAAAAAAAAAAAATTTCTTTGGTATCTTCTATCGATTTTTAGGAGCATAAGTTTCTTTTTTTTTGCACATTCAAAACCAAGTCTGCTCTTATCTATGGGCTTTTTTTGCACATCCAAAACCTCATGAAGATTTTTGGATGGAATACTCAATTTGTCTTTGAGTTTTTTTCAAAGCTCTTAATTTGCACCTCCAAGCGTTCTTCATCTTTGGCCTTTAGTTTTTCTCTCAAAGCATCGATCACTATTTTTTGAGTTCTAGCATCGTCTTCAATCTTTTGAATTTGGACTTTAATATTATAGTTTTTGGCTTCAAGGTCTTTAACAATGACTTTGTAGAATCTCTTTCCTTTTACATTGCCTTCTTCTCCCTTGTCAATTTTTTATTTTCTTTGAAAAACTTTTAGCAATTTTAAAAAGTTTATCATTAATCTCTTGTAGGCTCGAGGTGTCTTCATATTCGGAATTGGAGTCTTCTTCGGAAGAATGAGAAGAGCAAGACTTGCTTTGAGAACTTTTCCTTTTTGGAGCATCCTTAACATTTGGATTAGGAGGAAAGGTTTCAATTCTTTTTTTTTCATAAAATTCAACAAACCTAGGAAGATACTTACGATCTTCATGTAACTCCATAAAAGCCAAGATATTTGTTGATAGAGAGCAATCGACCGAACAGGTTTAGGGCCTGATCCGACCAAGCGATATAGACCTCGGTCGGGCCCAAACGACTATTATATTAAAGACAAAATTGATTACATCACAATCACAAATATAATCATATTTGACATATTTCGTGATTTGTGCCTATCAAAGTGCTGCCTACTGCTTAACGGTTTTAATAACTAATTACGGGAATTAACCTTGAGATTTACAATACATATGGCATAATCTGATGGGAGAGAAGCATGATTGTGTAAGGCTCATGTACATTCATATAGGTCCCACACTTCTATATATATTGCCATTTCTCAAGTACGTAGGTACACATACATTCTTGCCTTGCTAAAACTCAGCCAAAATACTTTCTCAATTCTCTTGCTAACGTAAGTATCGGAGATTTTTGACAAGCACCACACTAGTGTATTAGATAGCGTTCTAGGCTTGGACTAGATGTTTAGATGATACGAGTTTACTGAGTTATCAGCTGGCACCATCTATGTGAATTGACTTTTCTCACAATTTTTATGGTCCAAACTAGGTTCGGTATAAACACTTAAACTTAGTCACAACCAGCGAAAGTAATGGAGAATCAGAACGATGAGAAAATACACGCCATTGACAATTAGGTTAGAGAAATGATGGTGGTTGATTACACTAGAAAAGTGCAATCATTTAGCTATAATTTAGATTTATATCATGTAATTTTATTTTATTTATATATATTTGAAGTTTAATTTTATTTATATTTGAAAATACAGAAAAAACATGAAAAAAGAGTGAAGATAGCGGAAAAGTAGATGAGGAACAGTAGCTTGAACGAGGGGAAAAAAAATAGAAAAGGTGCAGAATTTCTTTGACCAGCACAGCAACTTTAAACAGCAATTCTACGATGATCAACCGTTGGATCGGCCTCAAATTTTAACAATAGCTTCCAGACACAAAGATCTTCATTCTGACGGTGGAGATGAAGTTCTGACCCTTCTTTAATTCACAGATTTGAGGAGAACGGGATTGTTGTGTTTTTGAATAAAATGACAAAACAATAGCCCAAGTTGCGATCCCAACCACAATGCATGCGGTCCTAACCCTTTCTCCCGCGGTCCCAACCACCCAACCCTTGGTCCGGACCACCTCTACATACAGATCCAAAATCACAGCTTTGTGAATGGTAGTTTCGAATGGAAAAAAGGCAGTAATTGTTTTATTTTTGGCAATGCTACGGAATGCCATGTGGAGAATCGATCTGATGTAATTTATATATATATATATATAGACAGAGATTGACATGAGGAAGAAGGGGGGATTTTGGGAGAGAAGTTTTTTTTTTTAGATAGTTTTGTTTTTAGTTTTATTTTCTGAATAGAGATTTTTATAGAGGGAGAGTTTCTATACATTGAAGTTTGCAGATTGAAGTTTGCGGATTGAAGTTTGCATATTCATTTTCATGAGTTCATCTATGAAGTATGTATCTCCTTCTTTACTTTTTCATTATTTTGTTTATTTGATTGTTATAATGTTAGATTAAGAGTCTGTATTGATTTAGCTCATCAAAGACGAGCAGATCCAAAACTAGGGTTGAATACATTTATACGGATTCAATTTTCATTTATACAAAAGCTTTTGAAAACTTACAAAATTGATGACATTCTTTGAAATCCTTGATAATTTTATAAGATTAAAAATTTCTTAATACTTTTGTAATAAATAAAAATTAATCCGAATCAAATGAGTTTTTGTTGAATATCCTTACCAATCCGTTTATCCTAAATGCGATTTCGGATTGAGCTAAACTAATTTTCAAATAAATTTTTATTGAAGATCTTAAATGTGATTTTGGGTTGAGGGAACTTTTTATTTAAATAATCTCTATTGAAAATCTTTACCGGGTTGTTAATCTTAAATGTAATTTCAATCCAAGGTAAACTTCGTTATTCAACCTAAAAATTGGATCTGCCCTAATTTGTAAGCTAAATCAATACGCGTTCATTAGACTTGTTGAAACTGAATTTAAATTCTGCTTTTAGTATTTTATTAGTTTTCAATAGTTAATTAGTTGGTATTGAATTATTTAGTTTAAATTTATGTTTTATTGATTTGTTATGTTTAGTTTATTAGTCTTATTTTATTTTGTAAACAATCTTTCAAAACCAAATCAAACCTTTAATCTTTTCATTTAATAAATTAAAGTAGTAAATTAATTAAACCGAAATAACTTAGAAAATAATTAACATTAGGTTCCCTGTGGATTCGACCTCGGACTCACCGAGTTTATAACTACACCGCACACTCTTGCACTTGGGGTTATTTTAGATGAAATTTTAGAAGCGGTTAAGTTTTTGACGCCGTTGTCGGGGAATCAAGAAAAAAATTCTAATTTTCTAGGTTATTGTAGGTTAATTTTATTTGCTATTTTCTAATAAAAAATTATATTTATAATTTTTTTTAGTTCGGTTTACTACAGTTAAAAAAAAAAATTGCACTGTTTTTTCTATTTCAGTAAAAAAAAATATTTTATATTTTATTTTAGTTAAAAATATATATATAAGTAATTACATTATATCTCGTTATCGTTAAAAAAAAAGAAGAGAAAAGTTTACCCTTTTTCGTTTTCGTCTTTGGATATAACTTATGCAGTTCCAACCACCCAAGGTGCGGTCCCAACCTCAAGTTAGTGGTCCGAACCACGTAATTTTTTTTATTTTCTCTTTTTCCAGTAGTTTCATAAAACCTTTTTATATAATAATAATAATAATAATAATAATAATAATTCTTTTTCCTCATTTATCTCTTTAGCAGTAAAAAAAAAAAGAATCATGAACATGGATTATTTATCTTATAATTCTAGTTCAACAGATACCACCCACCCACTCATTAGTTATTTAGGCAAGATTTATGGAATTAATTTTTCTTTAAAAATTTTTTCTATGCTACCTAAATTTTATGGACTCGAATATGAGGACCTTAGAGTTCATTTAGAAAAATTTGAGTCAATTTGTATCTATTGCACAAACGGTGACATAGATGACACTTTTAGGTATAATTTTTTTCCGTTATCATTATATAAAGTGGCCAACAAGTGGTGTTGTGCCGCTACTTGGGACGTTAATACTTGGGAAGAGTTGCAAAATGAATTTATTTTGACCTTTCTCTCTATTTTTCAAACCTTCAGCCTACAGTTTGAAATTGAAAATTTTTCTCAAAATTATGGTGAAGAAATTTATCAATGTTGGGAGAGGTTTAAAAATATATTAAACTCTTATCCAGATTATAATCTTGAGTTATGGTGCATCACTAAAAATTTCTATAATGGTTTATTTTTAGAGATACGCCACATTGTTGAGGAGTTATCTGAGGGTAAGTTTCTTGACTTTACTCCAGAATTGGCGTGGGATTTTTTTGAGTCACTCTATGAGCAAAACTCAACATAGAGAAGAAATTAGCTTAAAAGTAGATTCTAGTGCACATGAGACCTCCACATATATTGACTCTACATTAGTTGATACATTGTTTGAGTTCATAGTATGTCCTTATGTCCGTCCACTCACTGAAGCTAAAATTGCTGAATCTAGGGCCTTTTTGTTACTTGCACAAGAAAATCCTAATTCAAAAACCATAAACATTGAGTGGAGTGACTATTCTGATAATGGTTGGGATAGTGAAGGGAATGAATCCTTTGACTCATCCCCACTAGACTCTAATATGCACGACACTTCATCTATTGAGAGTCTGGAGGACATGCCAACCAACACCACCATGGAGCTTGATGGTTATCCCACCCTGACAACTCAATTGACCTTGGAGAGTCCTAATATTCATTCTGAGAGCTTTGATGCCATAGGTTTAGGGGGAGCACACTGTTGAGCCAGTCAGTTTAGTTTCATCATGTTCTACCACACCACTCACTGAGACCACTTTGATATACCTTTTTCTACTAGGGATAATATGTTTGATGACTTACTTGTTGAGAACCCTTACATTTGAGTGGAAGTATGATTCTAATTATGGTTGGGTTCCTACTTCAAGTCCACAGGACTCTCATGAGAGTGAATTTTCTTTATCATCCCTTGAGAGTTCAATAGATGGCCCTAAGAATGAGAGTGGTGCACACCTCTCCTCTCTTACCCTCACCCCAACTGGGAGTCTTCCTACGGGAACTAAACATGTTTTGACTAAGACTGACCACACATTTAAGCAAGTGGTGGAGACCAAAGAGGTAATTTGTTTTGACTTTTTAGGTGTCAAGGTGATACTAGAGAACACACAACCACATTCCATGTTCACATATGCACATGACTTTGGGCCATATTTGGGATTTAAGGATCTCCACAAGGCCATGCACTATCTAGTGTTCTCTACACTAGAAGCCCACTCATTCTTGGTACTATCCTGGACCCAAGGAGAATATTTTGTTTCTAAAAACCGTTTGGTGAGGCTTGGGAAAGATTAGGAGTTGGATAATATATTTTGCATTAAACTTTGTATATTAGTAGATTAGATTTATTTATTTATTTTTATTTTCTTTCTACCTAGATTAAATGTTATTTTTCTTTTAGTTTACTTTATTTGTTTATCTAACACTTTCTCTCGTAGAAGTTTTATTTTTCTTTAGTAAAATTTAATTCAAAGGAATAAAGTGCTCAAGTTCTCTTATTTTCTTCAAATAAGGAAGCTCTTGAGGTAATATCTTTCCTCTCCCTTTCATTTAGTTTTGCACTTCTAATGGGTACTTTGCATATATAATTGTTGTTGTTGGGAGTATTGTAGAATCTAAGTTGAGGGGATGTATTGGGTGATGCCTTAAATGGCTTGAATAATAGGTGCATGCTTGGTTTATTTTGTGCTTTGTTCTTATTTATGCCTTTTGAGGTTATTGTTTCGTGCTCATCATCATGCTTATTATTGCACACTACAGACCCACATATGCCTCATGGTTCTCACATTGAGGACAATGTGAATTTTAAGTTAGGGGGTAGGGTTTGCATGATGACCTTTATGCCAAAATTGAAAATTTGAAAATTTTGAGCATCCTTAAGCTTGAATACATGAATTTAGCACATTTGTACCTACATGTCAATTTTTTTTGGTTTGGTTGATTGTGAAATTGAGTGAGAGAGTGATGAGTGAGTTTTGTTCAAGTTTTAACAGGAAACTTAGTTCAAGTTGATTGTTTCATTACCTTGTGCATTTTTTTGACTAGCATAGAAAATAGTTTATGTGCTTAGGAGTGAATTTTGTTTAACATTGGTTAATTGAGGATTCTTGGATTAGGTGGAGACTTATACCCCTTAATGGTGAGCTTTTGAGCCTATTATTCTTTTTCTTGAGGGGTTGCATATAATCACAGCTCTTTTGTTCGTCAGTTTGATTTTCAATACACCAATTGCATCACACACACTTGTATGAGTTTCACTTGGCACATTATGATTGTTGTAAGCTTTGAACATGATGCTAGGCCCTCTTTGCTATTTTTAGGCCTCTTTATCCTTCCTTGAAATGAAATTGCCCTAGGAACCAATTTGAAGCCTTTTAATAAAGTGTGTGATTTATATATTTTTCCTTGGTTTCCACCTCATATGTTATCCCTTAGCCTTATTCACACACTTTTAGCCTTACCCTCACAGTCTTGGGTTGTAAAAGTGCCTTAATGTCAATGATATGAATGGGGGTTAGGAATGGAAATTTTTTAGAGTATATTGAGAGGAAATCTTGGGTGGAGACTTCAATTGATATATTTCACTATTTCAAAAAAAAAGAAAAAAAAAAGAAAAGAAACAAAGAAAAAAAAAGAAAAAAAGAAAAGAAAAGAAAAGAAAAAAAGAGAAAAAAAAAACAAAGAAAAAAAAGAAAAGAAAAAAAAGAAAAAAAGAAAAAAAAACAAAGAAAAAAAAGAAAAAAAATTTTATCATTCCTTTTGTTTATGAAATAATGGGACTTGTACATTATTTGTAATATTTTCAATTGTCCTAAGGGTAGTATTTAGTGTGTATAAGCTTCTTGTTTGGGATCCTTTTTGGGGTTTGGAAAAGAAAATGGGTAGTTCGGGACCTTGTGCGCATGTAGCATCTTTATCCCAAGACATGTGCTTTGATTTCCATATCCTCTATTGTTAACCATTACCCTTGGCCAATTACAACCAAAACAAAGACCTAGTGGATTCTAGGCAAGCAACTCTTGTATTGTGCATGTAGTGGTCTTAGTAGGTTGTGTGGTGTGATCTTTTACACATGCATTTGAACATGGTTATTTGCTGTCCACTTTGAATTTCATTTAGTTCACTCACTTATTTGTGGGGTTATGTGAAACTAAGATAGCATTATATGCTAATAGGTATGTGTGAACCCTTAAATAAGTGAATTTCTTTCTATGAGTGGTACCTTGTGAGTATTTGAAGTCAAAACCTAGTTTCGTTTATACTCTTGCAACCTTGTTGAATGAATGAAACAATTTTGCACACATGCTCTTTCTACTTTGATAGTCCATGCATTATGCTTAGCACTTGGCAATTACACATGATATTTGGGTCTTGTGACTTGTTGGGTTTGAGCTTGATTCATTTTTTTTATCTTAATCACTTTTTAACACTTTGCGACCATGCCATAGAATTTTGTGGGTAGATTCATTGCAAACCCTCACGAGACCTTACTCGCCACTAGGGGACACTTAGGGGTTTAAAGGGCTTGCCTCACGTGCTAAGTGAGGCCGTGTTTTCAATGAAAAGAGAAATAGAATGGTAGTTGCATTTATTTTAAACAATGCTATTGCTAGGGACTAGCAACTCTCAAGTTGGGGGTATGATTACACTAGAAAAAGTGTAATCATTTAGCTATAATTTAGATTTATATCATGCATTTTATTTTATTTACATATATTTGAACTTTAATTTTATTATATTTGAAAATACAAAAAAAGCATGAAAAGAGTGAAGATTAGCGGAAAAGTAGATGAGGAACAGTAGCTTGAACAAGAGGAAAAAAAAAACAGAAAAGGTGCAAAATTTCTTTGCCCAGCATAGTAAACTTTAAATAGCAATTGCACGACGATCAACCGTTGGATCGGCCTCAAATTTTAACAGTAGCATCCAGACACAAAGATCTTCATTCTGAATGGTGGAGATGAAGTCTGTCCCTTCTTTAATTCACAAATTGAGAAGAAACGGGATTGTTGTGTTTTTGAATAAAATGACAAAACAGTAGCCCAACTTGCGGTCCCCAACCACAAGACATGCGGTCCCAACCCTCTCTCGCGCGGTCCCAACCACCCAACCCTGTGGTCCGGACCACCTCTACATATAGATCCAAAATCACAGCTTTGTGAATGACAGTTTTGAATGGAAAAAAGGCAAGCAATTGGTTTATTTTTGGTAATGCTACGGAATGCCATGTGGAGAATCGATCTGATGTAATTATATATATATATATAGATAGAGATTGACATGAGGAAAGAAGGGGGGACTTCGGCAGAGAAGTTTTTTTTTTAGATAGTTTAGTTTTTAGTTTTATTTTCTGAATAGAGATTTTATAAAGGGAGAGTTTCTGTACATTCAAGTTTGCGGATTGAAGTTTGCATATTCATTTTCATGAGTTCATCTATGAAGTATGTATCTCCTTATCTACTTTTTCATTATTTTGTTTATTTGATTGTTATAATGTTAGATTAAGAGTCTGTATTGATTTGGCTCATCAAAGATATGGCAGATCCAAAACTAGGGTTGAATACATTTATACAGATTCAATTTCATTTATACAAAGCTTTTGAAAACTTATAAAATTTATGACATTCTCTGAAATCCTTGATAATTTTATAAGATTAAAACTTTCTTAATACTTTGAAATAAATAAAAATTAATCCGAATCAAATGAGTTTTTGTTGAATATCCTTACCAATCTGTTTATCCTAAACGCGATTTCGGATTGAGCTAAACTAATTTTTAAATGGATTTTTATTGAGATCTTAAATGGTGATTTTGGGTTGAGGGAACTTTTTATTTAAATAATCTCTATTGAAAATCTTTACCGGGTTGTTAATCCTAAATGTGATTTCAATCCAAGGTAAACTTCGTTATTCAACCTAAAAATTGGATCCACCCTAATTTGTAAGCTAAATCAATACGCGTTCATTAGACTTGTTGAAACTGAATTTAAATTCTACTTTTAGTATTTTATTAGTTTTCAATAGTTAATTAGCTGGTATTGAATTTTAGTTTAAATTTATATTTTATTGATTTGTTATGTTTAGTTTATTAGCCTTATTTTATTTTGTAAACAATCTTTCAAAACCAAATCAAACCTTTAATCTTTTCATTTAATAAATTAAAATAGTAAATTAATTAAACCAAAATAACTTAGAAAAGAATTAACATTAGGTTCTCGGTGGATTCGACTAGACTCACTGAGTTTAACACTATATCGCACACCCTTACACTTGGGGGTTATTTTAGACGAAATATTTAGAAGCGGTCAGTGGTCATGTAGACTCTGGTGGCCCAAAATCAGACGCTGCTTTAGTGGCACAATGTTGCCCTTGTTTATGTTTTACCCCCAGTGGATCCCTCTATTAATGGAGCACATAACGGGGGAGTGGTCAACATGAATGGACAAAGAAATGGAAATGGACAGGCGGTAAATGTAACAGGTGCCATAGGAGAGAATGAAATCCCCGTTAGGCAATCAGAATAATCTAGGAGGCGAGAGGGGATAGTTGGAGCTGATGGTGGATTCACCTACCGTCTTAAGGTGTCGCGCATAGAGGCGGTGAGCGTGAGGGATGCCAGTGTTAACCCATAGGAAGAACCGATGAGAGCCATGTAAGCTCAAATCCATGGCATCCTAGTTGCTGTCAAAGGCTCCAATCCGATGGACGATGTTAATGTCGATGGTGATTTACTATTCTCCATAGCAGTCATGGCTTGCCTCCTGTTGCACAAGTTTAAAATGCTAGCACTCGACTCCTTTGATGGGTCGAATGATCCATTTGATCACTTAGAGACGTACAAGACTCTGATGCATATACATTATACCCTGATGAGATTATGTCCTAGGTTTTCCTAGCAACAATTAAGGGCCTGGCACGATTCTGATTCAACAAGATCAAGCTGGGCATCATTTCCAATTTCTCACAACTTGGTAAGCTATTGGAGGGAAAAGGCAGAGAAGTCCCGCTACCACCTCCGAACCATCAAGCAGGGCAAGATGTGCCTCTTGGAGACTATGTGTGGAGGTTCAACAAAGAAATCTTGGAGGTGGATGAAGTAGAGGATAAGGTGGCTATCACGGCCTTTATGTGTGGGTTGAGAATGCCTAGATTTATGGTTTTGCTTTTGGAGAAGGTTCCTGTTAATATGCCTGAGCTAAAGGTTTGAGCTTAGAAGCATATCAATGTGGTGCATGGCTTGAGGGTGAAGTGAGAAAGTGATGGGGTAGGAAGCTTTAAGATAGACAAAAAGTGACTAAATGATTTTGGGAATGCCTGGGATTCTCAGAATTCCAAAAATCGAAGGTTCGATAACGGGTTTGACTAAGGCACACGGTGATATGGTGATCTTGATCGTAATTTTACTCTACTCAATATGAGGCTGGAGAATTTTTTTTTTTTACAAAATTCAGAATGATCTGGCCTTGAAGTGGCTTGAAAAGTTGAGGACACAAGCTGATAAGCAATCTTGAGAAAAGTATTACAGATTTCATAAGGATCATGGGTATGACATGGATGACTGTATCAACTTAAAGAGACTGGTCAAGAAATTGATCAAGTGAGGTTGCCTTGCTAGATTTGTGGCTGGTTGGAACAATAACAGAAGGGCTGAGCAAAGAAGTCCCGAGCGAAGAAGCCTTAAAGAAGAGGAAGTCCTAAACAGAGAAGTCCCGATTGAGCGTGACAGAAAAACCGACCGAGCATGACAGAAGAACTAACCGATTAGAGAAATAAGGGTTATTTCTGGTGGATTCACAGCTGGAGGAGAATCTTCCAGTGCAAGGTAGAAGTATGCTTGGGAAGTTAACAAGAGTAGGTGAGGTGCTAACAACCGATCGATCGAACAAAAAGGCCTGAGCTCACCATCATTCAATCATTTTCACTGAGGAAGAAGCTAAAGAATATGCTAGCCCCATGATGATCCCCTGTTCATTTTATCGATAATTGCTAACTTTAAGATTTGGAGATTTTTGGTGGATAGTAGCAGTTCGGCAAACATCTTGTAGTGGGGGCATTTTAGAAGATAAAGATTGGAAAGGAAAAGCTATAGCAAGTGTCATCCCTCCTTGTGGGCTTCACTGGCGACCAAGTGACTCCACTCAGATCCATTATTTTGCCAGTGACCCTTAGGGAAGAACCAGACCAAGCTACAAAGATGATAAACTTTTTAGTGGTCAATTGCTTATTAGCCTATAATGTTATACTTGGGAGGAAACCTTTAGTCAGTTTAGAGCGGTCATGTCCACATACCATCTTTGGGTCAAATTCCCAACTGAAAATGGTGTGGGATGTCCAAGGGTGACTAGAAAACCACTTAAGAATGTTACATGTCCTCCCTTAAGGAGACACTGGTCATAGATAGCCTCGAAGTTAGGGATGATAAAGAGCTAAGGAGAGGTGAACTAGTGGAGAATTGGAAGCTGTCATGATCGACTTTCTTGAGCTAAATAGATTGGTCAAGATTGGCTTAAAAACTCCCAAACAACTCAAGAGCGGGCTAAAAAGTTTTTGGTGAATAATGCAGATGTTTTCGCCTAGTCCCATGAAAACATGTTGGGCATAGATACTAGGGTGATGACTTATAAGTTAAACATCTTTCTGGGGGCCAGACTTGTAATACCCCGGGACTTTGTATTAACTTAAACTCATGGTTTTAGTATATTTGGAAGTGATATTATGTTAATTTAGTGAAATGGATCATTAATGGTACCTTAGAGTTGGGAACTTTGAAAGAGATAAGCCAAATACCTTATAGTTGGCATTTTAGCCAAGTGTAGGGAAAAGGGCACCTTGGGTGCCCACCTGAGAAGGCATGGGCGCCCAAGGTACAGTAGAATTGACAGGTATGGGTTTCTTTGCATTTTTCAGCCAAGTCTTACCCTATTCATACCTATACCTTGCTATAGGTGATGGGAAATCTGAAATTTACTATTGAGGGACTTAAAATATTGGTTATATATATATTTTGTTGATATGATGCAAAAGAGAGAGAGATATTGTTGGGAGAGGAAGAATCGGGTGAAGAAGCAAAGGAAGAACAAGGGAGAAGAAAAAAAAAAGGCAACTGGGTGGAAAATTTGAAGGTAGGTCCTTCTAACCTAAATGAAAATCAAATCCCTCATGCAAGAGTGTAATTGGACCCTCAAGGAACACTTTTATGTGATTTATTTGTAGTTTGGATCAAGGAGAGAGAGGATTGAGTCCATCGAAGCTTGAGAGTTTGGAAGCACAAAACATCTTCTTGTTGATCCATCTTCTTACAACTTGAGGTAGGGATTTAATGCCTCATTCTTACATATGTAGTGTGTAACAAGGACTAGACTACTACTAGAGAAACATTTTTCAAATGTTGGTGACATATATGGGAGAAAATAAGAGTTATACACATGTATATATGTATTGGTTAAGAGAGTGAAAATGGTGTTTTGATCCATAACTTGACTTTTGGTTGATGAAAACTCAAATTGATAGTTTTGTTTGGTGCCTAAGAACCTTATGTTGATGTTAAAAACATGAAACTTTAGGTATTTTTACTTTAACTTGGTCATTTTGAGGTCCTAAGGGTGAAAAACTATGAAACTAGAAAATAGAGGATGAGACTCGTAACTTGGACCAAGCTGTGGGCGCATGAGAGAGACACAGTTGGGTGCCCAAGATCCTTGGGTGCACAAGGTGTTGGGCGCCCAAGCCCCTTAGGCGCACGGCTGAGTGTCAGCTTGGGTGCCCACCGAGCCTAGGTCATTTTCCTGACTTTGCTTAGTTTGGTCTCCTACCTTAGGCTTATGAAAGAATTGGTAACATGTTTTCTCATGAAACTTTTACTTGATTAATTGCATGGATTAGGAAAGGGAATGTGCTCTAAAAAGGGATTAAGGATTGATTATTTTAAGCTAATGGGAATTTAACTTGTAAGGGTGAATGAATGTTACCTTGAATAAATTGAATTGGAAGGTTGCTTTGAGATAATAGTCTTAATCAAGTAGAATTGTGAATATGTGTTGATGTAAACTAAATGTTGAGGTATATGAACTTGTGATTGATTAAATAAAATGTGACTTGACAAAGGGACTGATGTTCATAATGTTGAAGAAATATTAAATGTTTAACGATGTTTGATTAATGTTGTTATGTGATGAATCTTGAGATGGTCTGAAACGTGAATATGTGTGTGGGAAAGCATATGATGATGAATATGAAATATGATTGGATGAATTGAAATGTGATTGATGATGTGCCAGGGGTTGTGGTGGGGTGCGGTAAATATGAAGGGTTTTGAGATTACCCTCGAGTTAAGAGTCCCGGAACCTGCGTAGGGTTTGGTGTCAATGCCAGTGGGTTAGTAGCCCACAACATTGTGAGTGTATAGGTTACCCATGACCCTGGACTGTGATCCTAAACGATGGTGTTCAGTTTACCATTTCCATTGGGTCTGGATAGATAAAAGATGGTGTTGTGTATGCACCCAACCTCCGATCACTTGTGTGACTATGGTTGTGTGATGGATTGATGGAAAGTGATAATGTAGATGTGATAATGTGATTGAATGATGAAAAATGGTATTCTAAATTTGGTTATGTGGTCGAATAATGATTAAACATTAAAGAGAAAATGAAATTTCAAAGATTAAGTATTAATTGGAATTAAATTCTTATTTTGGTATTGTTGTATGAAAATGTGTATATTCTAAATTGGTTATGTAGTTATATTGATGAATTGTTGTGGCTCTAGTACATATTGAGGTAACTAGATACCCCATGAATAGCATGCATATTTGGAATACATACTATATGTTTGTTTGAGACATCGTGGGCACAAGTGGATCTGTGCTCACGTCCCTACAGATTTTGATGCAAGAACAGGCCATAACAATTAGGTAGGCTAATGGGATTGGACTGGAAGGGTATGCATGGGCCCTACTAAGCTTAGCAAAACTTTTGGTCATTTAGTATAAATTTTCATTTGGGAATTGTAATGTTGTACATAGCTAGACTTATTAGATTTGGTTGTAAGAGTCTTAAGGCCTAAGTTATGTATTAATGGAAATGGTGTATGGAGTATGTGACCTAGCAACAGTCAAGGTTAAATTTATGTTATCCTATCTTATGTCTAGCGCTCACTAGTTTATGTTGCGTTGCTCTGATCATAGGTTGGTTATGTTAGTACAAGTTATGTGTATTTATCACTCACCTCTCGGGTCGTAAGATTCGAGGCGTGACAAGACCAATCAAGCAGGAACAAAGAATCTTCTATCCCAAGCACAACGAGGTGATCGAGAAGGAAGTTAATAAGTTGTTGAGAGCCAAATTTACCTGAGAAGTCCAGTACCCCACTTGGCTATAAAATGCGATTATGGTAAAGAAGTCTACTAGCAAGTAGAGGATGTGTGAAGATTTCACAAACCTTAATAAGGCATGCCCAAAGGATAGTTTTCCATGGCCAGCCATTGATTTGCTGGTAGACTCCATAGCAGGGCACGAGTTATTGTCATTTATGGATGCTTTCTCGGGGTATAATCAAATAAAGATAGCCAAGCATGATCAGGAGTACACTGCGTTCATCACCGACTAAGGATTGTATTACTACAATGGTATGCCTTTCGGTTTGAAGAATGCAAGGGTGACATACGATGATTGATCAACAAAATGTTTAAAGATCAAATTAGAAGAAGCATTTAAAGATCAAATTAGAAGAAGCATAGAGGTATACGTGGATGATATGCTAGTCAAGAGCAGGAAGGCCAACTCTTACATCGCTAATTTGTAAGAAACCTTTGACACTTTGAGAAAGTTCGAGATGAAGTTAAACCCAGCCAAATGTGCATCTGGGAAGTTCCTCGGCTAGATAAGCTTCATGGTATCTAGCCAAGGAATAGAGGCCAATTTAGAAAACGTCCAGGTGATAATGGAAATGCAAACCCTGCGAACGACAAAAGAAGTACATAAGTTGGCTGGGAGGGTGGTAGCTTTGAACAAATTCACCTCTTGGTCTATTGACAAATGCCACCCCTTCTTCAAAGTGCTTAAGAAAGTTTTTGAACGGACAGCAGAGTATGACGATACTTTTTAGCAATTAAAACAGTACCTGGTGTAGGTGCATTTCTCAGTCGGACCACCCCAAGGGAGGAATTGTATTTATACCTTTCAATTTCATCCATAGTAGTGAGCACCGCAGTCGTTTAGGAACACGATGGAGTACAGAAGCCTATTTATTATACGAGCAAGGCCTTTAGGGGGGCAGAAGAGCATTATTCGAAGAAGGAGTTGATGGCCTTTGTTCTTATAACAGTGGCTTGGTGAATTATAGCCTATTTTTAGGCTTATACGATCGTGGTGCTCACTGACCAGCCGTTGAAGAATGTCCTTCACTGGCCAGAAACTTCGGGCAGATCAGTGAAGTGGTCGATTGAGCTCAGCCAATTCGATATGCAATATCGACCAAGATAGGCAATCAAAGGGCAAGCTGCATTAGATTTTATAGTTAAATTTATAACCTACCCAACTCACCCACTTGAAGATGAGGATGCAGAGAAAACTTGGATATTAAAATAATGGATTCCCTGAGCATTCGAACCCAAGAGGTTAACCAAGTTGAAGAAGATGCTGAATGGGCAAGGCTGATTAGAGAGTATTTGGAAATTGGAGCTTTACTGAGTAACAAAAATGAAGTAAGGAGGGTCCAATATTGATCATGCAAATATCTTATGAAGGATGGGATCATTTACAAAAGAGGGCATAGCTCCCCATTATTGAGGTATGTGAACGATTGGCAGGCTGATTATATTATGCGAGAAATTCATCAAAGAATTTGTGGAACCACTCGGGGGTAGGGCTTTAGCTAAGAAGATCCTTAGGGCTGGCTGCTATTGGCTAACCATTGAGAGGGACGCTTAGGAGTTTCTTAAGAGATGTGATAAATGCCAAAGATTCTTTAACATTCTAAGGCAACCTACTCAAGAGCTCACACCAATCCAAAGTCCTTGGCCATTCGCTTAGTGAGGGATAGATATTATTAGGCCATTTCCATTGGTAAGGGGATAGAGGAAATTTTCTATGGTAGCAATTGATTATTTTACTAAATAGGCAGATGCAGAAGCCTTACCAACCATTACCGAGTAGAACATGAGAAGGTTTTTGTGGCAAAATATAGTCTGCTAGTTTGGTATCCCTAGGGTGGTGATCACGAACAATAGAAAATAGTTTGAAGAAAGTAGTTTAATGGGTTATGCAAAGACTTGCGCATTAGCCATCATTATTGATCACCTGAGCAACCTCAACCTAATGGTCAGGTTGAAGTTACTAATCTTTCCCTCAAAATCATCAAGACCAAGCTTGATAAGACAAGAGGCCTCTGGACAGATGAACTTCCAAATATCCTATGAGAAAAGATGAGGTTACGCGTGAAGAGTGAAGAAGAAAATAAGGTTAGTAATCTTATTCTTTCCTTTAGATTATTGATAAATCAGATTAAAGGTTAATGTGTATATATACATATATGTGCGTGTATAAATTAGAATCTGATATAAAAAAAAAAGATTTTGATTTTTGGAATTGTACGTATTTATGCATATATATTTTTATGAAATTCATATATATATATATATATATATATGCATAAGCATTAAATCTGGTTTGCAAAGGGCGGGTTTTCGAAAAGAAAAAAAAATTTCCTTTCACGTGATGTATGGAAGCGAGTTGCTGTGTGGAAATTTTTGAAAAAAAAAAAAAAGAGAAATTTTGGTTTGATTCTTAAAGTGGGCGTTTCCCATGTGTGTGCAAAAATTAAAGTTCCTTTGAGCCTTAATGATTCCAAGAATGTGCAGGTTTAAAAAAAAAAAAATTGGTTTGATTAGTTGATTGATGCGTGTGTGTATATATATACGGGTTATATATATACATATATATATATATATACATATATGGCCTATCAACAATAGAGAGGGTGGCGACTGGTCAGAACCCATTTTTTCTTATGTTTGGAGTCGAAGCTGTGATCACGGTTGAGATTGGACCCCCAACATAAGAACACAGAATTTCAAACTATAGGAGATTGATCTACTCGAAGAAAAAAGGCTACTACTGCAATCAAAATATCATCTTATCGGTAGAAAATGCGTTAGTTTCACAACTCTAGGACTCACCTAAGGGAATTTGGATGTCAAGAGTTGGTGCTGAAAAGAGTAAATCAATCCACATAGAATCCACAGGAAGGAAAGCATGGGCCAAATTGGGAAGGGTCATATGAAGTACTAGGTTCTGCTCGAAATGGGACTTACCAACTCAAGACGCTTGGGGGAAAAGAGCTAACTCATCCTGGCATGCAAAGTATCTCCGGAAGTATTTTGTATAACAAAAGTTACAAATTGTAATATTATTTAATTATCAATAAAATCCTACATTTTGGCAAGCTTCTATGGTGAATGATTTCTAGCGCGCAAGAACCCATCCTTGGCTCACGTGACTGAGCAGAGTAAAGATCCTACTAGCCTCACGTGGTTGAACGGAGCAAAGATGGCTCGCAAGGCTGATACCAAAAAGTGGTAAGAATACCTGCTCGGTTCACGTGACCAAGCAAAGTAAAGATCCTGCTAGGCTCATGTGGCTTAGCAAAGCAAAGATAGCTCACAAGGCTAATGCCAAAAAATGATAAAGATACTTGCTCAATTCACATGATCGAGCAAAGTGAAGATCCTGCTTGGCTTATGTGCCTGAGCAAAGCAAAGACAGCTCACAAGTAGTGTGAAGATCCCACTTGGCTCATGTGACGAAGCAGTGCAAGGATGGCTTATGAGGCTAATGCCAAAAAATGGCAAGGACACCTACTCTGTTTAGATGATCGAGCAGAGCGAAGATCTTACGTGACTCACGTGGCAAATGAAGACTCCAACAACGCTACTCAACATACATGGTAAAAAAAAAAAGAGAAAGTGAATAAAAATTAACATTAATGATAGACAAAAATGAACATAAAAAATTGAATTCCTTCAAATATGAAAATTTGAATTCACTCAAAAGTTTGAAATGAAATTACATCTACAATGTTGATATTAAACACTAACGAAGAGTAGGAAAGTGAATTATTCTAAACTATACCTTCGACTGTTCTTTCGTTGGTGTTCACTGTAGCGACACTAATATCTTCAACTTGAACATAAGGTTCTATTGTCTTCATAATTTGCTTAGTGTCTTTGGCACGTCCTTCAATTTTAGCTTTATCCCCCACATTATCATGCCTTGGCTTTCCTGCTCTTCCTTAGTGGCGGTGTGGCTGGGCTTGATAATAAATAGGTCAAGATCAGGAAAGAGGCTACAACTTCTCTTTAGTGTGTTCAAAACATTTTTGGAACACCAGCATGAGCAGTTCTTGTAATAACCTGAATTTTCTTTCTTTTAATTAATTTTTACTTAAGTGTGGTGGTGATATTTATTATATAAAAATCTTAAAAATTGAGGATTTGAAAATTTTTGGAATGATAAAATTAGTTGGAAAGATTTTTGGATTTAATTTCACCTTCTGTGGGAGTTTAATGTAGAATTTCTAAACTTTTATCCAAACAATTTCTAGCCCAATTACCTATTTGGTTCAATACAAGCCCATTAACCCATGGGTCAACCATTTCTTTAACTCATCTCAACTCACTTCAACTCACTTTATCACTCACTGAGTTGACTCGTGAATAGTAGCTCTAAATCATTTTCCGACAAACTTTATTTTCCATCCATCATTTCTTCCATACATCTCTCACCATCTCTCAAATTATTTAGTTTATTAGTCAAAAAGAAGACCCTACATTGATGATTTTAAAGCATTTCTTTCAAATTATTTAGCAAGCATGATTGAAAGACTTAGCAAGCATGATTTAAAGACTTAAAGTATCTTTTAAATAATTTGTTTAATTAGTCAAAAAGCTAGCATAATTCCCAGATCATGCCACCTCCATACACCTCCCCCAATACCTCTTTTAAATTATTTGGTTTATTAGTCAATAAAGCAAAGTATGATTCTCGGATCATGCCACCCATCTCCACCCATCCTCCAATACCTCTCTTAAATTATGTGGTTAGATAGTCAAAAAGGCAAAGCAAGATTATTGGATTATACTACCTATTGTATATGCATAATCCTACTTTAGTGGCTTTCAAGTTTAAGAAGTGGAAGTTATTTTTCTCTACTGACACTTTCTCTACACTCCCATGACTTCTTATAAATTTATGTGCCTTTAAAGAGAAAAAAAAAGAGAGAAAAAGAAATTATTATCTAATGTGGTTGGAGATTTGGTGTTGCTTGGAGGAAGAAGAAAGGCTTGGAACTTTCCAACTGGGTGATGTTCAAAGCTCAATTCCTTTTTCCTTCTCAGACTTGGTCACCAATATCTTCATTGAGGTAGGATGATGAACCTCCTAAAATATTTTTAATGTCTTCAATTTGAAGTTGAAGCATTTTTTTGGGTTTGAAGTATGAAACTTGATTGTGATTAAAAAAAACCCGCATATTGGGGGTAGGGAAGCCGAAACTTTGACTGATGTAGCTCAGCATGCTGATAGCTCTCCGTTTGTAAATTTTGATGTGCTTCTGACCCCTAAAATAGTGGAATTAGGCTTCGGCTAAAACAAAAAATTTGTAGCCTTTTAAGTTTTCTTTCTAACCCAAAAAGATTTGCATCAATCCAATTTGTGAGTCAAAAGTTATGCCCAAAATACTGATCACGTGTAAAATTGTATCTTCTAAACAAACTGAATTCAAGGTTGTTTTTGCAGCTTTAGACCTTAGAATTTTAAAAGGTGTTAAACATGAAAGTTGTAGGTCTTAAAGTCTAGTTTCTACAGATACAAAGTTTCTAGATATTGGAGTTCTGCTCTATTTTATATGAATTTTCTTTTAAGCTGCTATTTCTGCTTAGCCTTTAATTGATGCTTGTTTGGATTTTTTTATTTAGAATTTCATGTTTAAAGATTTATTTAAATTCCCAATTACCCTCTGTTAGTTATAGTTATGTTAATAATTTATTTATGGGTGATTTTGTTCATAAGGCCTAATCTAGTAAAACACTTATAGTATTTGATAAAAATACCCAAATGAAACACTGAACTTATTCTTTCCTCATTTGGTCTTCCTTAAATGAAATTGATTTATTCTAATTGATTTTTAGGCATTGTTTTGTCAACCTAGCAAGTTATATAACTATATTGTTATGATTAAGTGAATTAAATGAAATTATTTAATACCTTCCTAAACATTAGAATAATTTTATGGACATTTGTGGATATCTTGAAGCCGAAAACCTATGATAAGGGTTTGGTTATAAATAAGATGATGATTGGAAATTTATTCAAATTATTTTGAATAATATTATTCTCCTACCAAATAAAAGGGTTAGAATGAATTAGCTTTATAAACTCACATTGGCTTAATTGTTTAGGTGATGTACTATACTATCCAATTACAATAAAATAAAACTTATCAATTTTTCTAAAATTAAGTATTAGTCCAAAAAGCTATTTATTATCTTTATATTCCATAAAATAATAAAATAAAAAGGTAAAAGAGGCAAAAACCGAGATCGCAGCCAATGAGGTTCGAACTCGCGACTTCAAATCGCAATTAGGGTCGCCCACCCACTAAGCTGCCAATTTCGGCTTAATTAATATACCATTAGAAATAATTTTTTTTTCTATCAAGGGTAGTACAGAAAACTTGTCAAAGAATTAACTAAAATACTAACTTGAATTCTAAATTATTCTAGTTACTTGCTACTTGTTAATTTACATGTAGTACCTATTTTTGTGATAATAATATTGGTGATTATGTTTATCCTTTAATTTATTGTGAATTATTATTTAATTTTGAATTGAGATAAAATACTTAAAGTATACCGTATGTGACTGAATAATCCCATTTAGGATTCATCACCCAGGAACATTGCCAGTTGTTGTTAAAAATGTCTGATTGACATACAAGGTACCCTTGGAATGTCAGGGGTGAAAATAAGTTAAGGCACTTAGTGCTAAAGTTATTTTTGGCAATGGGGTGATGGGTGGGTAGAAATGGCATTTTAGATAGAGATGAGAACATACGTATTTTATTTGGGAGATGCTCCTTTCTGACCTGGCCAGTCAAGTAACCGATCGCGATGGCTAGGTTTTTGGTGGGTGACACCATCGGAATGCATTGAATGCTAAGCCTGTAAAGTCACTGGTTCCCAAGGCTGGGGGTAGAGGAGGATAGGAGTATGATTATCCTAAGAGGATTTAGATTAAACTCCTTTACCAAATTTTACAATGACTGGCAACCTCTTTTGCTTATGTATGAATGATGTGTTGGAATTATTTAATTATATTTAATTCATTTTGATGAATATTTTATAAAAAAAAATAATATATGAAACCTGTATCACTACGGGGTTTGATTCTGAGACCTTAAAGATTTGAATTTGAGATCTCCACCACTGCGACACCGATTTCATTGTGGTACAAATAACAACATTAAACTATTTGACGCGTAAGTAAAATAGTAGTTGCAGTGATGGTCTCATCGAACCGTTGTAAGTATAATTTACATTATTCAGTTGGGATTTATTGAATTAATTGTTGCATGAACAGTATGTCACCTAATCACATTCACTGTATTGGGTCATCTAATACACTGTAGTACTACGACCACTGCATATAGGCACCTAGGAGATTCTGATTACTGGGTTTTAGTAGCTTACCCCTTTGTGGGAATATTTTTTTTCAGGATATTAAGCACATGGATATTGAAGATAAGCTGGAAAGAGATTAATTTCTCTTAAATATTCCATCAGAAGAGTTATCTATTTTTTTTCTTGCGCAGTACTTGAAAACTTTATTTATTATTGTGGTCTGCAATAATAATTGTTGGATGATTGTAATCATTAAGTTTAGACCTAGTTACTTTTATTTGATATGTAATGTTAATCGCATGATTGGGACACTTATATGGCTCTGTAATACTATTCTTTATCTTTATTTTATGCCCTGTAGTTGAATCCCATCAAATGATTCGGTCTAATGACTTATAAATATTGGTTGGGATAAACTAAGATTTTGAATACCTTAAATTTTTATTGCAAGTCAACCCCAGTTTGAAAGAAAATTTGAGGTGTGACGGTGTGTTGTTATTATCTTATTTTTATACCAAAATAAATAATCTCAAGTCAATCTCGGGTATTCGGGTTATGAAAATCTGGGGCGTGACAGTTCTTCGAAGTCGTTGGTGTCCTTGAAGTTTGCTATTGTTATGGTTTTTGCATTAATTGGCTCTTCAGAAAGCTTTGTGACCTTTTTCTCAGTAGCCTTTTTAGCCGCGAGATCTTTCCAAAGTGATGCTTATTTGGTTTTAAAAGATTTATTCTCTTCAACGGTCTTTCATTCGTGTCGGAGCATTCATCTTTTTTAGCTTAGGCGATGGCTGCGACATCTCTAGTGGCCTCTGGGTTAGTGAGGGTCTCTTATTGCGCCTTCTTCTCCTCGGCTAAATCCTTTTCAATATTGGGCAAACGAGTATAAACAGCGTAAGACCTGACCATGGTTTGAATATAACAACAATTCAGTATTAAAAACGAGGGATAAGAGAATAAAAATATGAAAAGATGAATGATTGAACAGAATAAGATGGAGAGACATACCTTGATGAGGTCATGATCCATGTCATACACCGTCTCGGTGCTTTGTAAGCCCCTTAGTGTGGTCAAATCAACATCTACAACTATTGCGAGCAGTGTTTGCCATGTCGTCTCACTACTTCAGAGGTGCATCTGAACAATCTCCCTTCGTTGAAGTAGAGGACTTTGCTGTCCTTGCCTTTTTAGGGACAGGCTCCCTCTAGGCTTTTGGAGGGCAGACTTCTTCTTGTTTGCCCTATCCAGATAAGTAATATCGAACATTTCCTCCTGCTTGGTCTGTCCATTTGTTCGGTCGAGTTGAGTTTCTTTTTTCTCGGTCTGCTCAAGAACAGCATTATCTATTGAAGATAAAAAGAAAAAGAGTGAGACAAATTGAGGTATAAGACTTTGTAAAGTACAACTCATGAACTCACTTCACTCATGTTCAGCCGCTAGGGCTTCGTGTGTGGGGTTTGGGCTAAGCAAGTACAGGGCCAAGTTTTCTACTGTTAGTAAGAAATTGGCCTCTCAAATTGAATGTTTCTTCGCCTTGTGAAGAAGATTATTTTGTTCTGCAGTAAGGGCAAGTGGTTTTTAGGCTAATCAAAGTAAAAGAAAAAGGAAGATATTAGAACCCTAAAACCTAAAGGAATTGGACAAAACTTAAATGAAATTCCTGGACATACCTTTTAGCGTCGGCTGACCCCAAACCCGAGGAATCCAGATCTTTTTCTCCTCATTGGTCTCCCATACTTGGAATTCCCATGTACTCCTCTGTATGAAGGAGTACATTTCCTTTCATCCTTTGTGAGAAGTGGGCATTTGGATGATGAAATTGAACTCCAACTTCTTCGCCGAGAAGTACCACCATTCGAACCCCTTCTTGGTTATCTTGTAGAAGTGCAAGAATTCGATCACCGTTAGATCGTAACCAGTAGTAGCTGCCCAGAATATTGCACTCCTGATCGAAATTCTCCAATTGTTTGGGGTGATTTGGTCTGGGATAGATTAAGGCAGATTAATGCCTCCCGAATGGACCTCGGTAGAGGAAACTGGAGGCCGTCGATCATCGCAACTTCATACATCGCGATTTTTCCCTTTCTCAGTGAGCACGCAAAATCATTTTCCCCTGGGACACGAAAGGTAGGTTTGGGGGAAATTGGAAGTCAGAAATTATTTCTGAGATCTTTTTTGTGGTGATGGTTGACTTGATGCCCTTTGTCTTAAATAGGGCATCCCCATCACTAGCCATGGTGATATAATGGTGTTTCTCTCCAACGTCTGCCTCGAAAGCATCGACGATATGCCCAGTATTTTCTGTTTGGTGCCCACTGGTGTTGGGGGCATTGGAAGCCTACACTGACGAAAAACCAAACTATCTTCATCAGATTCGTCGCTACTGACAAGATGAACTCCTTCTATGTTGCCTATGGTAACAAACAAGAAATACTGGGACAAACGACAGGAAATATTGCAAAAAAAATCATGCCACCAACTTAGCAACCTAAACATAAAAACCCAGAGGAAAAACAAAAAGAGATGGACTTTACCAGTTCAAGAGAGGAAGTAAATCAAGCAGGAAAAAGTAGCTCTGAGTGTAGTTGTAGTAATGGTGGATGCAAGAAGAGTTCCTGTAAAAAGATACTAGTAAGGCTCTTCTGGTATTTATAGCTAAATTTTTTCAAAATCAACAGCTAGGATTTGGGCAAAAAAGTTAATCCAACGGCTTAAAAATGGCATGTTGACAACTCTAACATCATAGCCATTACACACACGACACGTGGCAGGGTAGGAGAGTCGTCCCATCCTTTTAACAATAGCATGCGCGTCGGCGTCGCAATAAATGGGCATGTATTTCCAAGAGTTAGCTAATCGTCAGATTCCCTCGGTCCCCTTTCTTGACTGAAGGAACCGGGGGCATTTAATCGAGTAGCTTCTGAGTGAGGTGAACATTGGATTCCTCTTGGCCTGCTTCAGTGATTGAGGGAATCGATGGCATTTGATAGGGAGCATCCAACCAAACAGCCTTACCCAAACAACCATGCTTTAGGGCCCGATCCAACTAAGTGATATGGACCTTGGTCGAGCCCGAACGGCCGTTACGTTAAAGACAAAATTGATTACATCCCAATCACGCATATAACCATATTTTGACATATTTCGTGACTTGTGCTTATGAAAGCGTTGCTTGTTGCTTAATGGTTTTAATAACCAATTGAGAGAATCAACTTTGAGATGTACAATGCACGTGGCATAATCTGATTGGAGGGAAGCATAATTGTGAGAGGTTGATGTACATTTTACCCATACATGTCCTACACTTCTATATATATATTGCCATCTCTCAAGTTCACAGGTACACAAATATTCTTACCTTGCTAAAATTCTACCAAAATACTATCTCAACTCTCTTGCTAACGTAAGCATAAGAGACTTTTTGGCAAACGCCACATTGGTATATTAGATAGCATTCCTGGCTTAGACTGGATCTTTGGAGGATTCGAGTTTACTGAGTTATCATTTGTGTTGGCTTTCTCTTAATAGAAAAAGAATCACGCCTTTGTGGTAGAAACCCTAGGTGAATCTCCTCTTTACTAATTGAAAATTTGCCCTTGCTAGTTATGGATTATGAAACAATCAAATACAATCTCAAAGTGCAAAAAAATAGTAGAGATGAACATAGAGATTTTTATGAGCAAAACCTTTCGTAATTAAGTAAGAGAAAATCTAGGGCGACGAAAAATAGAATTTCTACCATGCACAAACAGTTATAAGAAGGATTATAGTAATATACACAATCTACTCTACCAATTCTGCTGCACCGATCATAGTGAATGCCTTCTCTAACACGTAAAAAAGGATTTTTACCTGCATTTTATGAAGACCACACTCACGCTGTTGAACACCTTTTGTGAGAAACTGTGAGGGACTTGCCTGTGAGGGACTTTGTCGCGGGAGAGTGAAGCCGTAGGTGAAGCAGAGAAGTAATGCCTTCCATACTACATCGCCTAGGTCTTGGAAGGAAGTGGCATATATGTAATACTTGATATCAATATAGTACAACGCGTTTTAAAGCCGTGAGGGCACTGGGTTCAGTGGGAACTCCAGGGTTAAGCGTGTTCCAGTGGGGACAGTACTAGGATGAGTGACCTCTTGGGAAGCAATTTACTAAGCCAAAAGCGGACAATATTGTATTATGTAGATGTGGGTCGTAACAAATGGTATCAGAGCCAATGCCCAGCCGGAAGTGTGAGATCACGTGTGTGGGGGCCACGCGTGTGGGGGACTTGCCTGTGAGGGACTCTGCCTGCAGGAGAATGAAGTAGGAGGCCGCGTGGGGACGCGTGCTCTGTAAGGGGGGAGGATTGTGAGGGATTGTAAGGGACTGTGAGGGACCTGCCCGTGAGAGACTCTGTTTGCAGGGGAGTGAAGCCGGAGGTGAAGCAGAAAAGTAATGTCTTCCATCCTACATCACCTGGGTCGTGGAAGGAAGTGGCATATATGTAATATTCGATATCAATATAGTACAACGCATTTTAAAGTTGTGAGAGCACTAGTTCAGTGGGAACTTCAGGGTTAAGCGTGCTCCAGTAGGGGCAGTACCAAGATGGGCGACCTCCTGGAAAGCAGTTTACTAAGCCCAAATCGGACAATATTGTATTATGTGGATGCGGGTCGTTACACCTTTGAAGAACTTGCACACAAAAAGTTTGATAGTTAAAAACTGCATATAGTGGCTAAGCTTAGAGATTTCAATTATAAAATCACAAAAAATATATTCTTTTCTCTTTGGATGTGTTTCAAGATATTAGGATAAGGTCTCTATTTATAAAATATTCAAATAATTCAATTCTTTGTGGGATTGTATAGTTTCTTATTTCCAAAATCGTTTAAAAAACTTTCCAACATTCTTAAACATTAGGAAACCTTCTAAAAATACATTAAACCTATACATTTGATACTTTAACCTAATGTCTAAAAATACAAGTTTAAAATTACTATTTTGTTCATTAATTTGCCCATACGAAAATAAACCTAACAATAACAAATTTAAAAATACCAAAGCTGCAAATGAGCAGACATGAGTGCCCCTTTTTAAACCTCAATTGGTTTAATAAACGAGTTATATATATATTCAAGCTTATCTAATCAATTTAAATAAATTTTATGCGGAATATAAGTTGTCTATGATCAACTTTTAATTAGTAATTTTTTACTTTGAAAGAATAATGTTGATTACATTAATGAAGTAAATTTCGAGAGTCATAAGCTATAACCTTAAACTTTTGCAGTTTATATGTGACAACGTGATAGGGTATTTGATAAAATATTATTCCCAAGTACAACCAAAAGACGTTTCTGAATCTACAAGGTCAACAACAAGAATGCAAAGTTCTAATAAAAATTCTTGAATTAAAATTGATGAATAGAATACAAAGTTATATACCCTATTTATAATAGCAAATTGAGACTAAATTATTCTAAATCATAATTACCAAAAAAAAAAAAAAATATTCTAAATCATCATATTCGGTTTCCTATCTCTTGAATGGAGATTCCTAATATCAAATTTAAAAATAATTTCAATCATAATTTCTAAACAATTTGGCGTATGACTTAAAATAAAAGATTTATTATATGTTTTTTTATTAAAATATGAAACTTCTAACTAAAATAAGATTTTCTAGATATAAATCCAAACTTAAATTTTAAAAAATGAAAATAAACAAAATATATACCAAAAACTAAATAGAATATTTTTACAATTAAAAATTTATCTTCGATCACTTCTCTACCTCTCGTATCCTACGTACATTCGGTAAAATCTCACTTCAATGGATCACTTGGCTTACATATGTAACTGCGAAAAATGAAAGAATGGATGCCATTTAATATACCAGTTTTGAATTCATTTTTTATTTTATGTTTTTGAAAATGAAAAAAATAATTTAAAATTTATTTGATCACTTATATTTTCAAAATTTATTTTGAAAAATGTAAATTAGGTTTACACATAAAATGTAAAATGGTAAAAAATTATTTTGAATATTTTCTACCCAAAATAAGAGAAATCTCAAAATATAGAAAGTAAAAAATATTAAACTAAATGCGTTTTCTACTTTTTTTTTTTATTTTGAAGAGTTCAAAATATAAAACACATAAAATAAAAAATAGAAAATAAAAATACAAACCAAATGCTATCCTAGTTATTGAAGGAAAATCTGAATACACATGTTTAGAAATTAGCATTTGTTAGGCATTACGGCCCAATGAAAATATGCCATATAATAAAATCTAGTATTTTCTTAAGCACAACTTCATAAAAGTGCGAAAAATTATGAGCTGTCACGTTTTCGTTAATTCTCAAAAAGTGCTTTTAGGTCACCTGTTAATAGAATCCTTAAGAATTTTTATTTTTTGAAAAAAAAAAAATTCATTTTAATAAATTAAAAACTAAAAGTTCCAAGTACATGAATTTAAGTAGAATAAGCACCTAAGTACATGAATAACAAGATCCTGAAATTAAAATTCAGTTTTAAGAATTGAAATTGCATTTTTCAATATTTAAATTTTTATGAAAATTCATTTAATAAATAAAAATATTTTAGTCTTATCAATTAAATGAAATTTCTTATGAATCTAATGATCAAAAATATAATTTTAACTCTTAAAATTATTTTTAATCAATTATAGAAATATAATTTAGTTACCGAAGTTACAATCAATCAAATCCTAGACACTATCTTGGTTATATTAGAACTGCACCAATATTTAGGGCTAAACAGAAACTAGATGCTATCTTGATTTCATTGGTAAATTTGGAGTCACACAGCAAACAAACTACGACAAGAAGAATTAAATATTGTTTCCTAAACAACTAGTTAACATTGGAAGACTAACATTCCATAACTCTTAAAAAGAATTCAGGTCACTCCAAAATCTCGTTACATTTCGTATATTTGTTTTATTACGATTGTTATATTTACACTAATCGTTATTATTGTTTTAAAATCATGCTAAGAATAGAGCTACTTTGAGATAACAAAGGTATAATCTTAGATGTCGTCGCTTAAAAAAAATTATAAAAATGTTATTAGTATAAAATTTTTTATTTAAATTATATAAATCGATTGGCCAACATCTTTCCAAATTATTCATTTTTTTACTTATATGATAAATTCTTTAAAATCATAATAAATTTCTGATTCCGTGTATATCACTAATCACTTTCTTCTGTCCACTGGTTTGTTCGAGGGTTCCAAATCATAAATGTTCACTTAATTACGACCCAGTCTATAATTACATATATTTAGCAAAATGGGCGAAGCAGCATACCAGCCAATTCGAGACATAGTCAAATAACCTATAAGCAGCACATGCAAACACCATGAAGCCAATTCTAGATGCAATTTTTGGTTTTGACTGGCAAAAAATCCAAGTTTTGGCAGTGTCCATCCGGTGCAGTGAAGCATTCAGAAGTTAGTGCCAGCTGAACATATACCAAATCTATCCCTAGCTCTTCCAAAAGTCATATTTATCTCACATGGGTTGATGATCTTGCTGTTCCATGCATCAATTTTCAAGTATGTACAACCCAAAGTTACTAACTTTGAGTTTGAACAATTCTAGATTGTATGTAATTCATTTATTGAAACATTGAATGTATAATTATTTTGATTCTGTGTTTGGAGTGTGAATTTTGTGAGACAAAGGAGAAAAAGTAATGAATACAAAAACGAAATATAAAAATTTAAATGCATATATTTATTTAAATGAATTCAAAAAATATAATGATATATATAAAGTATTTATATTAATTCTTTAATTTAATTTAATTAAGTTATTAAATTCTTTTTTCTTTATTTTCTATCATAATCCAAATGATAGAAGAAATTTCAAATTTCTAAAAGTTCTTAATTAATCTAAACACTACTTGAAGTTAAAAGGGTAAATTGAAATGACTATTCAAGGTTCTTACCCATCACGATTTTGAAATTATGTTGTATTCTCTTATTTATTTAGATTCTGAAATTTTCGAATTACTCCAGATTCACACAATAAATAATAAAATATAAAGGCACCAAGAAATAACAAGGAAACCCTATTTAGGAAAAAACCTCAAAATAATTTTCACTATATAACTCAAGTTATAAGTACTCACTCGAAATCTTTACGACTTCTCGCACGACTTCTTTCAAACACTTGTTCGAATCCATGATTAACCTATACCAAGTGAAAACTTTTTGAATCCTTAGAAAGTGCATAGACTCAACAAAGAGTAAAGAAAAACAAGAGAAAAACTTTTAAGCTCACAAAGGAAAAATTTTCTCTCTCTAAAAACTTTGTAATATACACCTTCTGTTGTATTGTGCATTGAACTTGGAAGCATATATATAGACTTACAAAGTTCTATTCAAACTAAGACTCAAATATATAAACAGATTTCTTAAAACAAAAATAAAATTTTCCCAAAACGGAAACAAAATATTCATAATATTTAGAATATTTGTGAGGAAATTCTCCAAGTGTTGCTGGGACTTTGCAGGATTTGAAAACTTATATAATTCTTCCATATTTAGACTTCTTTGGCTGCACTCTTTTTCATCTTTAGAAACACTTTTCCTCTTCAATTTAAAAAACCACTTTAATTCCGAATTTAATTTATTTTGTTTGAATTTGCCATAAAAATGAAAAACAAAGTTAGAAGAAAAAGAAAAAGAGGTGAAAAATCTTTTGGAGAAAATCAAGAAACTTGAAACTAAAGTAAAAACAAATGGAAGTATTTTTGAGAAGATGAATGCTGGCTTCAATATTATTGATGAAATCTAGAGCAAACAACGATCTCATGGAGATAAGTCTGGGCTTGGCTACAAATGAGAAAAGAACATATCAGTTGCATCTCCACAACTTCCTATGGCTCCAAAGCTAAATTTTAATATGCTGCAAATCCACCTAAGAGGAATGCTCTAAAAGCCAAGGCACAAATGTTTCCTCCTGCAAAGGTAAAAGGTACATAATTTTCTAAATATTAACCTTTTGTACCTACTTGTCATCACTGCAGTATTCAAGGTCAAATTCGACCCAATTGTCACAAACTTTATGGTTTACCTTCAAATTATGTTAAAAAGTTTTCAAAAAAATAAAAACTGTAAATTCCCTATAACAACATAGATTTCAAGCTTTCACTATTTTTTTTGAAAAGTCTTTTAGAAAGCCATGCTAATTTTCAAAGCCAAAGAATGAAAATTTTCAAAAATCAAAAATTTCAAATGTTTGTAAAAAGGAAAGATATGAGAGAAATAAAAATTTTCTCAAGGCTATTTTTCCTAAACTGGGGCCGTTTGCGTTACAAAGTGTGATCTGAATGTCACGCACACCCATAAAAATGTTGAAGGGGTGGACATTGATAAGTAGTGGCAAATTTTTTCATAAACGAGGCTTTACTTGATTGTTATTATTATTATTTTTATCCTAGTTCTATGAGATCATATAGATTAGATTTCTTTTATTTTTTGCATGATTTATTTCATTTTTTTAATAAAAAATAAAATAAAATATTTTTAGGTTGAGAGGGAGTAAATTTTTTAAGGGTAAATTACATCTACCTTCCCTTAACATTTAGGTATTTACACTTAGCACCCACAACATTTAAAAGTTACACTTGCCTCCCTTATTTTGAAATGTTATTAACATTGACTCTTTGTTGATAAAATCAATCATTAAAACTTGATATAAAATGTTACACTAATCAAAATTTAAAGTATGTTTTTTTATTTTACTCCTTTCTCTCTCATGTTTCATCAAATTTTTTTTTAGAAAAATCCTCAATTTCTTTTTTGTTTTTACTTAATTTTTTATTATTTTTAGAGGTTTTTGTAAAGAAAAGTAACGAAAAAGTGGGAGAATGAGGAATAAAATAGAAAAATCTAAAATTTTAGTTATTTTAATATTTTTTGTTGAGTTTTAATACTTAATTTTATCAGAAGGGGTTTAATGTTAATAACATTTCAAAATAAAGGAGGAAAGTTTAACTTTTAAATGTTGTGGGCACTAAGTGTAATTAATTAAATGTTAAGGGGAAATAGATGTAATTTTTCTATTTTTTAAAAGTCTTTAGGTATTTGTGCTTATAATTGAACTTGATGAAAATTAAGAAAGATAGATGTTCACAATTTGTTAATTAGATATTTTATGAATTCTATCTTCTCATATGCATCAAACATTTAGTTTATCAATTGTATTGGATAAAGATCTTTAATCTTACGTGAATTGAAAAGAAGTATTTTGATGTGCTTCTTTAAACACTTGACTAATTTGGTATATAGCTTTCTATCTTCGTATCTATGAATTTTGAATTAATATTTGATGCATTTAAAAAATGATGATGAGCAATTAAAAGAAATAATGCATCTTGTCTTGGAAAGGGCTACCAATAAACTAGAGTGCAGCCACTCTAACGACATGTCGGTTATCAAAATAACCACTTGCTAGAAAAAGAGATCTAGAGGAAATGGCTACCTACTCATAAGTGTGTGAAAGTCACAGAGACCTTGAAAGGGATATTCATAGAGAAAAAAAATTAGATGGTTGAAATTTAATTGTAAATCTCAAGAAAAATCCAAAATAAAATAAAAAATTGCCATCAATTCATTTGGTGCCTCAAATTTAATTTCAGATCTTGTGATTTGTTTAAGGAAGAAAATATATGCTTCATCAGTCATACCCTCATACGAGCACAAGCATTTGTTTGATTTTATGGTTTAATTCATCTCATGACACAGTCTTAGAGATTTATTAAGAAAGATGGATTTTTATTCAATTAAACTTAAACTGATTGAATGATTGGTTTACATGTTTGAATATAGGAGAATTGAAATTTTTTTGATAAATTCATTGTGAATTTTTTTAATTTTTTCATAATTTTTGTCATGTATTTTTTAAGCACAAAATAGCCCATCAAGGATTTTTTCAAAGAATCTCACATGATGGATGAGTTGGTGGTAGGTGTGACTGTTATTAGTATTATTATTATTATTATTGTTTTTGTGCTATAATTTTATTCAATTCCCTTAATCTTGTGAATTCCTTAAAAAAGGGGGGAGTAGAATAAGATTTTTTTTTTTTGGTGGTTGATCTGAATTTTTTGGAACCTTGGTATGTAGTTTTTTTTGCTTTGTTATCACTTAAACTTCTAACCTTGCAATTAATACATATGATTGATGTGGTAGACTGTTTTATTGTCATTTAGTATTTTTAATTGTTTGTTTTAGTGTGCAAGTTTCAAATTTGTCTCTATTTATCAAGGCTCACCCCTTCAACAACTTAAGGGTGTGCGTGACATTCAAATCATACATTCTAAGCCAAATGACCATAGTTTTAGGAAAAATAGTTTTGACACAAATTTTTATTTTTCTCACGTCTTTCCTTTTTTATAAAAATTTAAAATTTTTGATTTTTGAAAATTTTTATTCTTTGGCTTTGAAAACTGGCATGGCATTGTAAAATGTTTTTAAGAAAAATTAGTGAAAGCTTGAAATCTATTTGTCATAGGGACTTTATGGATTTGATTTTCTTAAAACTTTTTAACATAATTTAAAGTAAACCATAAAGTTTCTAACAATTGAGTGGAATGTGATATTAAATGCCGTAGTGATGACAAGTAGGTGCAAAGGGTTGGGATTTAGAAAATTGTGTACCTTTCACCATTGAAGGATGAGACATTTGTGTCTTAGTTTTTGGAGCATTCATCTTAGGTGGATTTGTAGCATGTGAAAATTTAGCTTTTAGAGCCACAGGAAGTTGTGGAGATGCAACTGATGTGTTCTTTCCTCCTCTGTAGCCAAGCCTAGACTTATTGATTACACTTGAAAAGTGTAATTACAAACTCTATATTTAGATACATTTTAATGCATTTGAATGGTTAAATTTAAAGTTTTGACATTATTTTGTAACTTACAGGTTTTATTATCATATTTGCAGGGAAATGGATAAGAAAAGCGAAATTAATAGTGTTGGAGAGGGCTTGGAAGACGAAAGAAAAGTTGTGGTTCAAGCTTCACCAAGAATGGTTTGGACCAACCCAAGGACTTAGAGCGAAGGACAAAGAAAAATGGAGCAACCAAGGTTCTGGGGTCCGGACCCCTCCTCAAACAGTCTGGACCACAGTGGATGAATCTGGACATTTTGATATTTTGTGGTCCAAACTCCTCCCCAAAGGGTTCGGACCCCAGCAAAGCCCTAAGCACGCGTTTTTACTTCGTTTCTTTTAGGATTTATAGAGGAACCTCTATATATTCATCTTGAGTGGCTAAACAAAGGATTTTTATTATTTTCCCCACTCTTTTTAGTTTAGATTTGGATAGTTTTGAGAGTTTTTTACATTGTTTTGAGAGAAGATTTATGGAGTTGTTCAACATTTGTTTGTTCTTCGCTGCACTACTCTTTCAGTACGTAGTTTCAGAGTTACTTTCCGCATAAGTTGACTTTCGTTTCATTAATTTAATATATGATTTATTGTTTTCTAGTGGTAGATTGAATGTTCATGCTTATGTTTGTTGCTTTCGTTATGTTTAAAATCATGTTAGCGTAGAAACCCTAGTTCTTGGTTCATGAATCAAGGAAGGGTAGTTCATAAAACACTCTGGGGTGTACGTAGACCATTCGCATGGGTTGCAAAAACACATGCGTAGGGTTTCACGATTTTAAAACCTATTTTTGCTTGTTTCAAAAACATTCGAAAACAAAAATCTTTAATCATATTCGTTTGAAATCACTAATACTAGTTTTTGGGTTAAATGTTCTTTACACTTTTGAAACAAGTTGAAAATAGGATTCAATTTCAATTTTGATTTTGTTTGTTTAGAAAACCTTTGGAGACAAAGATCTTTAACCATATTCGCTTGAAATCACTAGTACTGATATTTGATTTTAACGTTTTTAACACTTTTTAAACAAAACCCTAATTCAGAATTGAACCTAAACACCCCAGAGTGAAGTAGTGAAATACCTAGACTTGTGAGTTGACCAAGAACCATTTTTACTATCAATTTCATTATTCAATTTAATTCTTTGCAATATTTAATTTTCCTTAAATTTTAGAATTTAATTTGAGTTTAAATTTACAAACTTGCATTGTTGAACTTCCTTAATAGAATTAATTTAATTTTAGCTTAAATTTTGATTCTGCAAAACCTTAGGATTTATTCCCAATTGAACATAAAACCTCAGTTACATTAAGTTTTAAATTTCTCTTTTAACCTAGAAACTAAATAACATAGGCTCCTTGTGAATTCGACCTCGGACTCACCGAGTTAAAACTGCGACTGCTCTCTTGCACTTGAGAGGTAGAACTCGAACACATTTTAGGGTCAGTCAAGTTTTTGGCACCGTTGTCGGGGAGCCAAAATTTAGTTTTTAGATTGTTTCTATTTTTATTCGTAATTCTTTTTAGATAAGTTTATTTCTTTAAAAAAAAAATTTGAAAATCCAAAATTTTTGAAGTGTATGCAACTTAGATCAGGTAGGGTAATTGTAGCAGAATCTGAACTAGAATACCCTCCTTATCTTCCTGAATCTTTTTCCACGAATTCATATTCCACAGTTTCACTTACCACTTCATCATTTCACTCAATGGCTGATTTAAGAGGGGAAGGTAGTGAACATGGGGATAATGAACCCCAAGAGGTTCTTGGTTTTGTTCCTTTGAAAGAGCGTCTTAACCCTATAAGGCAATCTACACCTTCCTGCATAGTTTTACCTTTCAATAGGGGAAACTTCATGGTTAGACTAGGAATTATTCAACTTTTGCCTACTTTCCATGGTTTAGAATCTGAAAATCCATATAACCATCTTAGAGAGTTCGAGGAAGTTAGCAATACTTGTGTTGAGAACAATGCCGATAAGGATGTAGTACGTCTTCAATTGTTTCCCTTTTCCCTTAAGGACAAAGCTAAATATTGGCTTTATTCCCTATGTTCCCGTTCTATAGGAACGAGGCGTGAAATGCAAACTGAGTTTTTAAGGAAATATTTCCCAACTCAGAAAACTCAGCATTATAGGAGACAGATTACCACCTTTTTATGCAAACCTAATGAGAACTTCTGTCGAGCCTGGGAAAGGTTCAAAGACCTTTTAATGGATTGTCCTTGCCATGGTTTTGAGACATGGAGAATAGTAAGTATTTTTCATGAATCCTTGACCTCTAGTCTTAAGCAACTAGTATTTACCATATGTAATGGAACCCTATTTGATAAGACAACGGAGGAGGCCATGGATTTCTTTGACATGGTGGCTGAAGATTCCAATGATTGGGAAATAGGACCTCCTTCATCTTCTGAGCATAGGAATCCCATACCTAGTGGTCAGTTGACATTAAGTGAGAGGGATGATTTGAGTGCTAGGATATCCGCATTACAACATAAGCTAGATTCCCTTGAACTTAAGAATAAGGAGAAGTTGGTGGAAGCACAAATGGTCTGTTGGGCATGTGACCAAGTAGGACATGATCCTAATTCATGTCTAGAGCTTCCTTTACTTAAGGAAGTACCTTATGGTCATGCTTATGTTAATAACACTCAGAACCGACCATACCAAAATAGAGGCCAGGGTAACACCTCTTACCCACAAGGTGGGAATGTTAAGTATCAAGGGGAAAATCAACATCCCAATGCTTATCATCAAGGATGGAAAAATCCTCCAAGTTTTGGGTGGAAAAATGATAATCAAAATCAACCATTCCAACCTTCCCCTTTACCACCACCTCAATATCAACAGCCCAATCCTGTTGCATATCAACCGCCCCAGAAGAGATCCTTTGAGGAATCTATTCAACAATTTATGCAACAACAAGTGATTATCAATGACAATGTGTCTAGGGCCTTAGAAGATATTAGAGGACAAGTTTCTAAGATTACGCAAGCTATGAGTATTACTCCAAGGGGTACACTTCCTTCACAGACTTTCCCAAACCCAAAAGGTCAGGTAAACATTGCTGAATCCTCTACTTTTGGTACTACTTCACATGCACAGGTGCAATCTATCACCACTTTAAGAAGTGGGAGGGAGATTTACAAACCTGATGATCCTAGAGTTAATGCACTAAATGTTAAATTAGGAAGGAAAGGTAGTGAGGAGGCAGAAGAACCGAGTGAAGTAGAGGGTGAGAAAGAGAAAGAGGGAGAAACCAGTAATAGTGAGAAGCCAATAGTTGAGAGTAAGAATAGTGAAAAAGAGGCAAAGAGTAAGGAGAAAGTGGGAGAACCTATTGTGGGAACTTCGGGTAGGCATAAGAAAAAAATAGATAGTTACACACCTCAACCACTGTTCTCTCAAAGGTTAGGAAAGGGAAAGAATGAGATGTTGAATTCTGAGATTTTGGAGGTTTTTAAACAAGTAAGAATCAACATCCCATTACTTGAAGCCATTACGCAGAATCGGTCTTATGCTAAGTTTCTTAGGGATATGTGTACTGTTAAGAGAAAGCTTAATGTCAAGGAAAAAAATTTCTTGACTGAACAAGTTATTGCCATTATCTAGCGTGATATACCTCCCAAATATAAAGATCCTGGTTATCCAATAATTTCATGTGGAATAGGGGATCACATCATTGATAAAGCTCTACTTGATTTAGGTGCTAGTGTCAATTTATTACCTTATACGATTCACAAACAATTAGGATTAGGTGAGCTGAAACCTACTAGGATAACTTTGCAATTGGCTGACCACTCAGTCAAAATGCCAAAAGGTATAGTAGAGGATGTGTTAGTTCAAGTAGACAAATTCTACTTTCCTGCTGATTTCATAGTTTTGGATACCCAACCTATTCAAAATCCTTCCCATTCCATTCCAGTGATCTTAGGTAGACCATTCCTCGCTACTACTAATGTTGTGATTAATTGTACAGGTGGGGTTATGAAGCTATCTTTTGGGAATATGACCATAGAAATGAACATTTTCAAGGTATGCAAACAAATGGGAGAATTTAAGGATGTTAGGGAGGTGGATGTGATTTATGCTTTAAGTGAGGAATACTTTGAGAAGAATTATATCGAGGATCCTATAGAACGAGCTATAGTAAGAAGTGAAATGTGCGAGGCTTTAGATGGAGAGAACTCTGTGGAGAGTGACGAAGTGATAAGTGATAAAGATGAGGTTATGGCAATTAATAGTTGGGTACCTGTGTTTGAATCTTTGAAACCATCCTTGATTAAACCCAAGCCATCAGTGGAATGTCCTCCATGTCCCCCTAGGAAACCTTTACCTAATGAACTAAAATATGCATTTCTAGGAGAAGGTGAGACATTCCCAGTGGTCATTTCTTCAAGGTTAGAAGAAGTTCAGGAAAAGAAGTTACTAGAAGTCTTGAGTGCTCATCGAAGGGCCTTGGGATGGACAGTGGCTGATCTTCGAGGTATTATTCCCTTAGTGTGTACTCATCATATATACCTTGAAGATGAGGCCAAACCAGTAAGGCAAATGCAAAGAAGACTAAACCCCAACATGAAAGAAGTAGTAAAAAGAGAAGTGCTTAAATTGCTTGATGCGGGTATCATTTACCTTTTTTCTGACTCAAAGTGGGTGAGCCCCACTCAGGTGGTTCCTAAAAAGTCTGGTGTCACTGTAGTGGAGAATGAGAAAGGAGAGTTAGTACCTCAACGTACCCAGACTGGGTGGCGTATGTGTATTGACTATAGGCAGTTGAATGCAGTAACACGCAAGGACCATTTCCCACTTCCCTTTCTAGACCAAGTACTTGAGAGAGTAGTGGGAAGATCTTTTTACTATTTTCTTGATGGATACTTAGGGTATAATCAGGTTGAAATAGCATTAGAGGACCAAGAGAAGACCACCTTCACATGTCTCTTTGGCACTTTTGCAAATAGACGCATGCCATTTGGGTTATGTAACGCACCCACGACTTTTCAAAGGTGTGTAATGAGTATTTTTAGTGATATGGTTGAAAGGTTCTTAAAGGTTTTTTTGGATGACTTCTCCATTTATGGAGATACTTTTGATGAGTGCTTAATCAATCTTGAAAAAGTGTTAGTAAGATGTGAAGAGAGTAATTTGGTGTTAAACTGGAAAAAGTGCCATTTTATGGTACAACAGGGGATTGTTTTGGGGCATATAGTATCATGTCGAGGAATTGAAGTAGACATAGCTAAAGTGGAACTTATTCAAAACTTACCTACCCCTTGATGTGTGAAGGACGTAAGATCGTTCCTGGGACATGCTGAATTTTACCGGTGATTCATTCAGTCCTTTAGTTCCATTGCCCGCCCCCTATGCTTTCTATTGTCTAAAGATGTTCCATTTGATTGGACAACATCATGCCAAGAGGCATTTGATAGACTTAAACAATTACTCACCACTACTCCTATTATGCGAAGCCCAGATTGGTCTCTACCATTCGAGCTTATGTGTGACGCTAGTGATTTTGCAGTAGGTGTAGTTTTAGGGCAACGAAAAGAAGGAAAACCTTAGTAAGACCTTGAATGAAGCTCAAGTTAACTATACTACCACTGAAAACGAGCTTCTAGCGGTAATTTTTGCCCTAGATAAGTTTAGGTCGTATTTGGTAGGTTCTCACATCACAGTGTTTACGGACCACGCAGCCTTGAAATATTTTCTTCCCAAGCAAGAGGCAAAACCTCGTCTAATTAGATAGATGTTGCTCCTCCAAGAGTTTGATTTGGAAATCAAGGACAAGAAAGGAGTAGAGAATGTGGTAGCTAACCATCTGTCTAGGTTACCTCATCTTGTGTCCAACTTTAGTGACCTACCCATTAACGAGCATATCCCTGATGAGCATATTATGCATATTAGCACCAATCCTCCCATCCAACCACCTTGGTATGTAGATGTAGCCAACTTCTTAGTGACTGGACAGATGCTTTCACATTGGACAAAGATTGACAAAGGTAAATTCTTACATAATGTTCGTAATTTCTTTTGGGACAAACCTTACTTTTACAAGTTTTGTCCAGATCAAATTGTTAGACGATGCATCCCTGATAATGAAATTCATAGTGTCATTGAGTTTTGTCACACCTTAGCTTGAGGAGGCCACTTCTCTTCAAAGAAAACCACTGCTAAGATTCTTCAATGCGGATTTTATTGGCCTTCCATTTTTAAAGATGTACATGAATATTGCTTGAGATGTGACCGTTGCCAATGCTTAGGAGCCTTATCTAGACGTAACGAGATGCCCTAAAACCCGATGATCATATTGGAAATTTTTGATTGTTGGGGGATAGACTTCATGGGGCCATTCCCTAAGTCATTTGGTTTTGAATACATTTTAGTGGCCATAGACTATGTGTCAAAATGGGTAGAGGCCATTGCCACTTGCACGAATGATCACCGAGTGATGGTTAAGTTCTTAAGAGAACATATCTTTTCTCATTTTAGGATGCCACGAGCAATCATTAGTGATGGAGGTAAGCATTTTTGCAATAAACCCATTGGTATCCTATTGCATAAATATGGTGTGATGCATAAAGTGGGAACTGCTTACCACCCACAAAATAGTGGCTAAGTTGAATTAGCAAATAGGGAGATTAAAGGTATTCTTGAAAAGACCGTCAATCTCACTAGAAAAGATTGGTCTTTAAGACTTGTGGATACATTGTGGGCAAACCGGATGGCTTATAAAACAATCTTGGGTATGTCTCCCTATTGTCTTATTTTTGGCAAGGTTTGCCACTTACCCATTGAGATGGAACATAGGGCCTATTGGGCAATCCGGCAATTTAATGAGAGTATAGATGATGCCGGTCTATTTCAAAAGCTTCAACTCAATGAACTTGAAGAATTAAGAAATGACACTTTTGAAAATGCAAAACTTGCCAAGGCTAAGATGAAGGAATTACATGACAAGCATATTCATAGGAAATCCTTCTATGTTGGCCAAAAGGTTTTAATGTATGATTCAAGACTACATCTTTTCCTAGGGAAGCTTCAATCTACGTGGTGTGGTCCCTTTATCATCCTTTCCGTCTCAAATCATGGTGTGTGCAAGGTTCACAACCCACGAAATAATACCACTTTTAAGGTTAATGGCCATCGTCTCAAACCGTACTTAGAAAACTTTGTCACGGAAATTGAAACGTGGGATCTTTTAGATCCCTCCCTCTTATGAGTGAAATGGAATTAGGATGTGGTTGTAGTTGTATCATAGTTAGGATTAATCATGGTTAGGATTAGGATAAGTTTTCTTTTTCTTTTCTTTGTTTTAGGATTTTTATTTTTGAGTTTAGGTTTTTGTTTAGGTGATTAACACAACATAAAGTAGTTTTATAGTGTCCCATCTATGGTCCAGACCCCCTAATCAAATGGTTTGGACCACAATGAGCTGATTTAGCTAAAACTTGTAGAGGAGACCCTTCTGTGGTTTGGACCCCTTGCCAAATGGTCCGAACCACAGCAAGCTTGATTGACCGAAAGTGGAGAAGGACCATTCTGTGTCCAGACTAGCCGCAAAGGGTCCAGACCCTGCAACCTGATTTAAACCCTATTCGGCCACTTCAAACCTCCATTCTTCTCTTCCAAACTCCAAATCCTCTCAAGCCCACTTCAAATATTTGAAGAATCCTTCAAGAATCGGCTGTCCCAAGGTTTATTGAAGTGATTTTTGACCTTAATCTTCTTGTTCAAACTTCATAAGGTATGTTTCTTCTTCCATTTGAGCCGTAGGTTGTTGTTTGTTCATTCTCTTTGAACCCAAGCTTCAAAGTACCAAGGATTCTTGATTTGCAGCTTCATGAAGCTTTATTTGGTGTTTTTCATGTTGGGTAGACATGAATATCTCATTTTGAGTGATTTTCTTCCTACCCTATCACTTCCTTTACCGTGGGTCACAATGGGGTTCAAAGGTTCAAAGAACCCTCAAATTCTAGCTTGGTTTTGGATCTTCCTATCTTCAAAATCCTTTTCTTGCAAGTGAAATTAAAAATCTTTTGATTAAGTTGATGTATGGTTCTAGAGGACCCATCTTTGGTGGAAGGTTGTATAATGATTACACTTGAAAAGTGTAATTACAAACCCTATATTTAGATATATTTTAATGCATTTGAATGAGTAAATTTAAAGTTTTGATATTATTTTGTAACTTACAAGTTTTATCATCTTATTTGTAGGGAAATGGATGAGAAAAGTGAAGTTAATAGTGTTGGAGAGGGCTTAGAAGATGAAGGAAGAGTTGGGATTCAAGCTTCATCAAAGATGGTTTGGACCAACCCAAGGACTCAGAGTGAAGGAGAAAGAAAAATAGAGCAACTAGTATTCTGGGGTCCCCACCCCTCCTCGAAGGGTCCGGACCCCAGTGAGTAATCTGGAGGAAGAAAGTATTCTGGGGTCCCCACCCCTCCTCGAAGGGTCCGGACCCCAGTGAGTAATCTGGAGGAAGAAAGTATTCTGGGGTCCCCACCCCTCCTCGAAGGGTCCGGACCCCAGCAAAGACCTGGGCGCACGTTTTACTTCGTTTTTTCTAGGGTTTTTCTGAAGCTATATATGTAACCTTGTATGGCTGAACAGGGGACACCTCTTTTTGATTACTACACTTTAGATTAAGAGTTAGATTAGGTTTTTGTTTTATTTTTTTTAGAGGAATTTGTACGCTTGGACATGGGGATATATTTCATCATTGTCTTCGTGTTGCTTGTTCATCTTGTCTTTTACATCCGAGTTACATTGTAAGTTGCACATCGATTTACTTTGATTGATTTTAATTTACTTCGTAATATAATGTTTTGCTTGTTTCGATTCCCTTTTCGCATGATGGAATGTTCTTTTATCATTTTTGTGATGTTTAAAGTAGTTATAGTGTAAAACCCGAATCTTGATTCAACGAATCAAGAAAGGGTAGTTCACGAAAAACCTTGGGATGTTCGGAGACCCTTCGCATGGGTTGTAAGAGCTCACGCGTAAGGATCTACCATGTTAAAATCTATTTTTAACTTATTTCGAAAACATTCGAAATCGAAAATCTTTAACCACACTCGTTTGAAGTCACTGGTATGGGTTTTCGAATATAACCATTTACATACTTTCAAACAAGATTAAAAATAGGTTTCGAATTCACTTCTAGTTTTGATTGTTTGAAAAACCTTCGGAAACAAAGGTCTTTAACCATATCCGCTTGAGATCACTGGTACTGACCTTTGATTAAAATATTCTTAACACTTTTCAAATTGAGCCCTAATCTAGATTTGAATAAAAACATCTCAAGGTAAAGTAGTGAACTACCCAAACTTGAAAGTTCGATCAAGAACCTCTTTAGTATTGTGCTTGTTATTTAATTTAATTTCTGAGTTGATTTTTCGCTTTAAAATTTAGAGTAGATGGTTTGTTTGCATTTTAAAATTAAATTGAACTTCTTTAATTAATATTTAATTTATTTACAACCTAAAACAAAAGTTTGAGTTGCTAAAAAATTAATTTAAATTAATTTAGGTTCATCTACTAACTAAGAGAACAAGTCTAGAGCTTTTAACAAAGCCCTTCCTGTGGATTTGACCTCGGACTCACCGAGTTTAAAACTACGACTACCCTCTTGCACTTGAGAGGTAGACCCAAACACTTTTTAGGGTCGATCATATAACCACCAAGTTTATGGCATTGACCCATTCATAGTGAATGGTGAATGGTCATATGGACCATTTTCATTACATACAGTAATCCTAGTTTCAAGTTTCAATTTTGTTTCATAGAATGGGTCACTGAACTTGTATGGACATAGGGATTGAGAAGTGGTTAATTGAGCTATTTCTTTGAATTGTTTATAGCTCCTATGGCTCCAAGAATGAAAAGACTTGCAAATAGACAACTAGGGTCAAGTTCATTTGATAGGAGTAGATTCTAGATGGAGGAGGCTGATAAAAGATATGATGACACTTGGTCATGTAAGTCAGTGGTGATTGAGAGATTTTGGCAAATTGATCATTTCAGGAGAGAAGAGTTTATGCTTGAGCAAAATTTTGAGGACAGGCAGTGGCTTAATGTGGCAAGATTCCATGCTTATTGTATATTAGATTTAGTAAAGGAATTCTTTGCCAATTTCAGAGAGGGGTCTATCATCGAAAGAAGAGGTAGGGAATGCCTTGTTAGTTGGGTTAGAGGGGTTGAGATTACCTTAACCCCCGATGACTTTGCACAAGTTTTTCAAACCCCTAGAGTTGAAAACCCAGAGTTCACTTATCCTTCTGAAGGGACTCCATCATTCCCTGCTGTAGCTTCTGAGTTCTTGTTAGAAGGACATGAATAGGGTGCAAAGTGTAGGAAGCCAGTGTCTGTACTTAACGACAAATATTGGGCACTGCACATGTTTTCTTGCACAAACCTGCTGCCTCAGAATAAGAACTCTGATTGCACTTGTATTAGAGCTAAATTGATTAATACTATTGGGATGGGATTGACAATTGATTTGCCTTCCTATTTTTGGCGCCAAGTGGCGTACACCTGTGAGCACCCTAGTGCTTTAACTGCATTACCTTTTGATGGAGCGCTCACAGAAATATTCAGAAGGAAGGGAGCCCGTATTACTGATGATTTACCTATAACCGCTGGTTTGCACCCTTTCAATATCACATCTTATGTCAAATCCCGAGGCATAATCTCCCAAAAGAAGAGGAAAGTAAATGAGCCTGACAGTCAGGGTGAACCTTCCCAAGCATCAGAGGAGCCAGAAGAGGATGAGGAGGAGGTTACTACTGAAGACTTAGCTGATCAAATAGGGGTATTGGCTGAGCGTATCAATGTTATGGAGTAAAATCAGGAAGCAGACCATAGCTCATTCAGTGTATCCACCAGAGCCAGCAGACCCATGTACACCTCCTACATAGCATCTTGTACTACATCAGAGAGTCTCATCCACCTCCACCTCCTCAGTGGCTATTGTTTTCTTATCTTTTTGAGAGTTTAGGGGAGAGATTGTTTTATTTATTGCTCCTAAAACTGTCATTTACTTTTTTGAGACAGATGTATATTTATGTTTAACTTTGTCATTTTGATATTTTTGCTTAATCATGTTTGCTTATTACTTCTTTCTGTCGTTGAAATTATTCTTTTTATCTTTACTTTAGGATTTTGATTACCTTTGTTCTTTATGTCTTATTTTGTATACCCTTCGAAAAGAACAGGTACATCAAGTCTAGTTCTAACCATGACCATTTTAATCTGAAGGATAATTTTAACCTGTTAATTGGGCATAAACGTAAATGGGAAGCAACACCCTATCTGTCTAGTGATAATGAATCTAAGAGTTTTCAAATTAACTATGAATGGTGGCCTAAGAGATATTTTTTAGAGAGTAATTCCCTACCTTTGCCACTTATATATTCCCCATTGATGCATGTAACCCCTGACCAATTACTTGATGGCCAATGGTGGAATGAAGTTGACCTTGAACTTCTGTTAGAGATGGAATGGGCAGAGGTAACTGTAGCTAATGAGTGGTTAGATTCACCTTCTTATGCCACAGACACTGACACCAGTATAGAGTCCGACTTAAGTTCTTTGTCTGGATATACTAATATGCCATCTTTAGAAGATATCCCTGACATAGAAAGGTTGACACTACATATAAGGAGGGTGTTGCAATTCCCAATGAGTTAGACCAAGATGAAGCTTTTGGTACTACTTTGCAATTTCTTTTTGCATCTCATCAGCTTTTAGAAGACAACACGAGGTAATATCTTTCTTTTATTTCTTCATATTTATTCTTCTATTTGTTATGTTATTCATTTTTTTAATACATTTAACTTAAAAAAAACAAATAAAAAATAAAAAAATAAAAAAAAAATTCTTTAATCTAGGTTGGGGGGACATAGTTAAATGAAATTACTAATAGGTGTATGTTTGTTTTAGTTGTGTTATGTTTTTACTTGTGCCTTTTGTGGCTATCATTTCATGCTCATCATCATGTTCACTTTGCACACTACAGACCCACATATGCATTCTAGTTCTCACATTGAGGACAATGTGTAGTTTAAGTAGGGGGTAGAGTTCGCATGATCATTTGTGTGAAAATTGTCAAATCTTGAAAAATTTCAAGAATTTTGAGCTTAAATGTATGACTTAGCACATTTAAACTTACATATTGCCTTTTTGGTTTGGTTGATTGTGGATTAGAGTGAAAGAGTGATAATTGAATTTTGTTCAAACTTCGATAGGAAACTTAGTTCAAATTGAATGTGTCATTACCTTGTGCAAATTTTTGACTATCATAGAAAAGAACTATGTGCTTAGGAGTAGATTTTGTTTAATATTGGTTAATTGAGCATTCTTGGACTAGGTGGAGATTTACACCGCTATGATGAGCTTTTGAGCCTTATATTCTTTTCTAGAGGGGTTGCACATGATCACAGCTCTATGACTCTTCACTATGAATTTCCATGCACTAATTGCATTACACACACTTGCATGAGTATCCCTTGGTACATTATGAGTTGTTGTAAGTTTAGGATGACCGATCCTAAAATGTGTTCGGGTTCTACCAAGTGCAAGAGGGTGGTCGTAGTCTTACTCAGTGAGAACCGAGGTCATCTCCACAGGGAGGGCTTTGTTAAAAGCTCCTAGACTTGTTCTCTTTAGTTAGTAGGTGATTCTAATCTAATTTAAACTAATTTTAGATTTACAAGGTGTTTGAATATGGTTGGGTTGAGAATGATGGTGTGAAGGAATTGCTATATTAAATTAAAATGCAAATATTGAAAGTAAGATAACTAAATAATCTTGGCTTCGAATCAAATTCGGTAGTGGGTAGTGATGGTTTACTCCAACACATTGATAACTGAACCTAGCAATCGCACATGCGTTGCTAGGTCGGAAGATATTTCATTAAAACCTAATTTATGGAACTCAAAGTAAGCGGAGGCTTTTGAAATTAGTTTCGGACTCATCGGGACATTGAATCGAACACCTAGTATACACGAGCGTTAACTTGTAACCAAGTTTCGATTGTAACATGGATGAACCGATTTCTTAAGAAAACCTCAAGTTATAGTTTTATGAAAATAGGTTACAAATCACCGGGCCATTGAACCAACCACTTGGTGTGCACGAGTGGCCAATCATAACCAAGCTTTGGTTATAACATGGGTGATTGATTTCAAAAGTAGACTAAATTTGGGTTTTGGAAAATAAGAGTCGAACTCACCGGGACATTGAACCAAACACTTAGTGTGCACAAGTGCAACCAAGCTACGGTTGTAACACGGGTGAGTAGGTTTCGAAAGAACCCTAGCTTACTATGAGATTCCATTTAGAGATTAAAGGATATTTCAATTAAAAATATTCTTTCACGTTCGAATTCACCGAACTACCACACTACCTTCAATGATTTGAAGCCAAGAATAAACCCTAGCCTAACATACGTGAACGTTGAAGAGAAAAACAAACTTGTAAATCATCCATTAACGTAAAACAAAAAGCGAAAACAAAAAGAAGATATTGAAGACTAAAGGAATGAAAAGAAATATGAAATAAATCTGAACTTTAAACTCGGAATTGAAATAGTTAAATGCGAAGCAACTTACATGTATTCAAGAAGAACTACTATCAATTCAAAGCTTCCAATTCAAACCCTAATCTGATGAATGTTTGAGAATGATAATCTAAAAGAGTACTTGAAAGCTTCAATCCAAAAGAAAAACCCTAATCTAGTTTAGGCTATGTAAAACTGAAAGGAAAAGAAAGTATGTAAAAAGCTCCCCTGAATCTAATCTGAAAATCCCCTTTATATATGGCTACAATGAAGGGCATAAGGGGTACATCACTTTACATAAAGAAAATCAAAGGTCAAAGGTGATGGGCGCCCATGGTTGATGTGGGGCACCCGTGGCCTAGCTGTCCAAGGTGTTTGATGTAGTCTTCAATGAAATAGCTCCAAAACCTCCTCCCGGTGGGTGCCCATCTGATTCACAGTGGGGCACCCATGATTGAGGTGGGGCGCCCATGGTGAGTGCACTCCCAACTGTTTGACAAAATTCTTCTTAGAACCAGCTTTTCTGCCTAAATCATGCTCTCGGTGGGCACCCATCTGATCTATGGTAGGGCGCCCATGCCACTAGTGGGGCACCCATGATTGATGTGGGGTGCCCATGCCTCTCCACCTTCGTCCACAACTTTGGTTCCTTGCTCTTTTAGCTCTTCTTTTCATCTTTCTACCTCAAATGAAACACCATACACCTACAAACATCCACAAGTATGTAAATCAGCTCACTTCATTATAACTTATGAGATTTATGTACCTAAAACACTTAAAACCAATTGCAAAATCATGGTGAAATAACATTATATGTGCTCAATCATAGGACATGATGCTATGCCTTCTTTGTTATTTTGGGCCTTTTTATCCTTCCTTGATATGAAATTTCCCTAGGAACCAACTTGAAGCCTCATAATAAAGTGTGTGGTAAATTTTTCTCTTCTTGGTTCACCTCTCGCATGTTGTCCCTTACACCCCATTCACACACTTTTAGCCTTACCCTCATATGTCTTGGGTTAAGAAAGTGCCTCAAAGTCTAAGTTGGGAATGTGGGATTGGGAATGTAAGCTTTTGAGAAGTAAAGAGAGGAGGAATGTTGGGATGTAGAATGTATGTGAAGTTTTCAATTCAAAAAAAAAAAAAAAAAAAACAAATAGAGAAATTTTTTTTTTATTAATTATTATTACTCCTTTGGTATACGAAATTGTGGGACTTATATGTTGTTTGCAATATTTGAAATTGTCCCATGGGTAGTATTTAGCACGAATGAGTTTTTTTTTTTTTTTTTGTGATCTTTGTTGGGTTGGAAAGAAAATGGATAGTTTGGGATGTTTGTGCACTTAAACACCTTTACCCCAAGGCATGTGCTTTGATTTCCATATCTTCCATTGTAAACCATTACCCATGGCCAAGTTACAACCAAAATAAAGACCTAGTGGATTCTAAGCAAGCAACTATTGTTTTGTGCATATAGTGGTCTTATGTAGGCTATGTAGTGTGATTTCTTACATACGCATTGGAATATTTTTGTGAGCTGTCCACTTTGATCTTTGACTCAATTCATTCACTTATTCGTGGGGTTATGTGCAACTAGGATAGCATTGTATGCTATAGGTATGAGTGAACCATTGATGAGTGAAATTCTTTGTTTATGAGTGGAATCTTGTGAGAATTTGAAGTTAAAACTTAGCTCCATTTATGCTCATGAAACCATGTTGAATGAATGAAACAATTTTGCACATATGTTCTTTATACTTGATAGTCTATGCATTCATGCTTAGTGTAAAGGAATCACACAAAAGATTTGGATTTTGTGACTTATTGCGTTTGAGCTTAACTCAATTCTGATCTTGATCACTTTTTGACACTTTGAAACCATGCCATAGAATTTTGTGGGTAGATTCATTGCAAACCCTCACAAGACCTTACTCATCCACTAAGGGGAACCTAGGGGTTTAAAGGGTTTGCTGCACATAGCTAAGTGTAGTCGTGTTTGCAACAAAAAGAGAACTAAGGTAGCATTTGCATTTCATTTTAATAAAGTTATTGCTAGGGAGTAGCAATGTTCAAGTTGGGGGGTGTGATTACACCTGAAAAGTGTAATTACAAACTCTATATTTAGATACATTTTAATGCATTTGAATGGTTAAATTTAAAGTTTTGACATTATTTTGTAACTTACAAGTTTTATAATCTTATTTGTAGGGAAATGGATGAGAAAAGTGAAGTTAATAATGTTGGAGAGGGCTTAGAAGACGAAGGAAAAGTTGTGGTTCAAGCTTCACCAAGAATGGTTTGGACCAACCTAAGGACTCAGGGCGAAAGACAAAGAAAAATAGAGCAACCAAGGTTCTGGGGTCCGGACCCCTCCTCAAACGGTCCAAACCACAGTGGATGAATCTGGACATTTTGATATTCTGTGGTTCGGACCCCTCCCCAAAGGGTCTGGACCCCAGTAACGCCCTAGGCACGCGTTTTTACTTTGTTTCTTTTAGGGTTTATGGAGGAACCTCTATATATTCATCTTGAGTAGTTGAAAAAAGGATTATTATTTTTTCCCCACTCTTTTTAGTTTAGATTTGGATAGTTTTGAGAGTTTTTGACATTGTTTTGAGAGAAGATTTATAGGGTTGTTCGACATTTGTTTGTTCTTCGCTGTACTACTCTTTCAGTACGTAGTTTAAGAGTTACTTTCCGTGTAAGTTGACTTTTGTTTCATTAATTTAATATATGATTTATTGTTTTCTAGTGGTAGATTGAATGTTCATGCTTTCGTTATGTTTAAAATCATGTTAGCGTAGAAACCGTAGTTCTTGGTTCACGAATCAAGGAAAGGTAGTTCATGAAACACTCTGGGGTGTACGTAGACCCTTCGCATGGGTTGCGAAAACACATGCGTAGGGTTTCACATTTTTTAAAACCTATTTTTACTTGTTTTGAAAACATTCGAAAACAAAAATCCTTAATCATATTCATTTGAAATCACTGATACTAGTTTTTGGGTTAAATGTTCTTTACACTTTTGAAACAAGTTGAAAATAGGATTCAATTTCAATTTTGATTTCGTTTGTTTAGAAAACCTTTGGAAACAAAGATCTTTAACCATATTTACTTGAAATCACTGGTACTGATCTTTGATTTTAATGTTTTTAACACTTTTTAAACAAAACCCTAATTCAGAATTGAACCTAAACACCCAGAGTGAAGTAGTGAAATACCTAGACTTGTGAGTTGAACCAAGAACCATTTTTACTATTTATTTCATTATTCAAATTAATTCTTTGCAATATTTAATTTTCCTTAAATTTTAGAATTTAATTTGAGTTTAAATTTACAAACTTGCATTGTTGAACTCCCTTAATAGAATTAATTTAATTTTAGCTTAAATTTTGATTCTGCAAAACCTTAGGATTTATTCCCAATTGAACATCAAACCTTGGTTACATTAAGTTTTAAATTTCTCTTTTAACCTAGAAACTAAATAGGATAGGCTGCTTGTGAATTCGACCTCGGACTCACCGAGTTAAAACTACGACTGCCCTCTTGCACTTGAGAGGTAGAACTCGAACACATTTTAGGGTCGGTCAAGTTTTTGTAGCCAAGCCTAGACTTATCTTTATGAGGTTTTTGTTTGCTCTAGATTTCATCGATAATATTGGAGCCAGCATTCATCTTCTTAAGGATACTTCCATTTGTTTTTACCTTATGATAACCCAAAAATTTCCATTTTCATAATTTTTCAATTTTGGGAATACGCATGAAGAAAAAGGAGTAAATAAATTTTATTTGGGTAGCACTTGAGAAGGTTGGGCTTAGATTTTATATAAAAGAAGTTAGGTAGGAGTGGAATTGGGCCCAAAAAGGTGGTAGTTACACAATTAGCACAAGAGCGGAGGTCCTGGCCACATGGAAGGAGCTTTCCCCAAGTGCACACGATGGCAGGCATACGAGATGAACCTTCTCAAGTGCATGCCTAATGATGGTCAGGCACCCGAGGTCTAGATGATGTCACATTTTGATATGTTGTTGGTTGATTTGCTAAGTAAGTTATGTCCAATTGTCTTATCTTTCTCAAACCTAGGATGAAGGAGGAGGATAGGTTTACTATTGAGCATGGCCTGTAGCTCAGTGGTTAAGAGCCTCTCTTGCCTGCTCATGACTCGAGTTCGAATCTTCCCCCTCCCCTTTAAAAAAAAAAAACTTTACCTTTTAAAAAAAAAAGAAGGGATAGGTTTACTATTGAAGCTTTGGTGCCCAAGAATGCATTGTGTATCTGTATGTGTGTTGGAGAGAGAGAGAGGTAAGTCGAGAAAGAAAATGAAGAGAGACCTAGAGAGTTGGCAAACATCAATGTTGAGTAAGTATACCAAACCTTCTCCATATTCTTATGGAAATGAAATTGAATCTATTCTGAACACAATAGAATAAAAATCTTGATATTAGGATCAACAATTTGAGCGTACGATGTATGAAATTTTTCGGGTTCATCGGTGAAGTTACGATTTTCACTGGCTAACTATTCTCTTTGTTTCTTCATATGAGGTAGGGAGATTTTTGCATTTTGCTTACATATATGTTGTGTAGAGTTAACTAGGGTATTGTTGTGGTGTTTATTTGATGCATTTGGTGTCTTTTCTTGAAGAAAACTTAAGTGGTACTATATATATGTGTATGTATATATTGGTTGCTATAGAAGGAATTGTAAGTTAGTAATATGTTCTATACCTCCTGAAACCTTAAATTTATTCCATAGTTAATCCTAAACATGTTCCCGAATGAGAGTTTAACAGAAAAATGCATGAAATTTGGTTTAAAGTAGGAACTATTGATTTCCAGCTTTCACTAATGGTAACGTTTGGAATTCTATTCAAATCACTGGTGCACGGGGCTAAACCTGGGGTGTGCACGGGGTGGAGCATAGGAGTGTGCACGCCCCTTTCCTAGATTGCCGTTTTAGCTTTTATCTTGGTCCATCACCTAGAAATTTGAGTTAAAATGTTGAAAATTAGAATGTGTATGCCATTTAGAATATCCTAGTATGTAATAACTTGAAATTTGTTTCTCTTAATTAATTTGCCTAAGTGTGGTAGTGATATTTGTTATAATAAAAATCTAGAAAATCAAGGATTTGAAAATTTTTGGAATGATCAAATTAGTTGGAAAGATTTTTGGATTTAATTTCACCCTATGTGGGAGTTTAATGTAGAATTTCTAAACTTTTATCCAAACAATTCCTAGCCCAAATTACCTATTTGGTTTAACCCAAGCCCATTAACCCACGGGTCAACCCTTTCTTTGACTCACCTTAACTCACTTCAACTCACTTTGTCACTCACTGAGTTGACTCATGAATAGTAGCTCTAAATCATTTCCTGGCAAACTTCATTTTCCATCCATCTTTTATTCCATACATCTCTCACATCTCTCAAATTATTTGGCTAATTAGTAAAAAATAAGACCCTACATTGATGACTTTAAAGCATTCTTTCAAATAATTTAGCAAGCATGATTTAAACACTTAAAGCATCTTTTAAATAATTTGTTTAATTAGTCAAAAAGCTAGCATGATTCCCGGATCATGCCACCCATCTCCATCCATCTTCCAATACCTCTCTTAAATTATATGGTTAGATAGTCAAAAAGCAAGCATGATTCTTGGATCATGCTATCTATTGTATATGCATGATCTTACCTTAGTTGATTTGAAGCATGGGAAGTGGAGATTATTTTTTCCACCGATAGTTTATCTACACTCCCATGATTTCTTATAAATTGTGTGCCTTCAAAGAAAAAAAAAAAGAAGAGAAAAAAAATATTATTATGAAGTGTGGTTGGACATTCGGTGTTGCTTGGAGGAAGAAGAAAGGCTTGGAACTTTCCAATTGGGTGGTGTTCAAAGCTCAACTCCTTTTTCCTTCTCAGACTTGGTCACCAATATCTTCATTGAGGTAGGATGACAAACCTCCTAAAATGTATTTTCTAGGTTTGAAGTATGAAACTTGATTGTGATAAAAAAAATACCCGTATATTAGGGGTAGGGAAGCCGAAACTTTGACTGATATAGCCCAGCATGCTGACAGCTTTCTGTTTGTAACTTTTGATGTGTTCTTGACCCCTAAAACGGTGGAATTAGGTTTTGGCTAAAACATAAAAGTTGTATCCCTTTAAGTTTTCTTTCCAACCCAAAAAGATTTGCATCAATCCGATCTGTGAGTCAAAAGTTATGCCCAAAATACTGAGCACATGTAAAACTAAATTTTCTGAACAAATTGAATTCAAGGCTGTTTTTGCACCTTTAGACCTTAGAATTTTAAAAAGTGTAAAATATGAAAGTTGTAGGTCTTAAAGTCTAGTTTCTACAGATATAAAGTTTATGGATATTGGAGTTCTGCTCTATTTTATATGAATTTTCTTTTAAGCTGCTATCTCTGCTTAGCCTTTAATTGATGCTTGTTTGGATTTTTTTAGAATATTATGTTTGAAGATTTATTTAAATTTCCAATTACCTTCTTTTAATTATTGTCATGTTAATAATTTCTATTGATGTGTAATTTTGTTCACAAGGCTTGATATAGTAAAACACTTATACTATTTGATATAATACTGAAGTGGACTGTTAAGTTGATGCTACTTAGTTATTTTCTAATTGATATGAAATTATTTTAAACTGGATATTATGTATCATTTGACACTCTAATATTTATGATAACTGACTTCGACAATCAGTTTCATCATAGATAGTTGGATGACTTATTCAAACTAAAATGGCTAAGTAGAACCAAGTGTTTGATAAAAATGCCCAAATGAAACAATGGACTTATTCTTTCCTCATATGGTCCTTCTTAAAAGAAATTGATTTATTCTAATTGATTTTTAGGCATTGTTTTGTCAATCTAGCAAGTTATATAACTATATTGTAATGATTTAGTAAATTTAATGAAACTTATTTAATACTTTCCAAAACATTAGTATAATTCTATGGACATTTGTGGATATCTTGAAGCCGAAACCCTATGATAAGGGTTTGGTTATAAAGAAGATGATGATTGGAAATTATTCAAATTTTTTTTCTAAAAATTAAATATAAGTCCAAAGAGCTATTTATTATCTTTAAATTCCATAAAATAATAAAATAAAAAGGTAAAAGAGGCAAAAACCGAGATCGCAGCCAATGAGGTTCGAACTTGCGATTTCAAATCGCAATTAGGGTCGTCCACCCACTAAGCTGCCAACCTCGGCTTAATTAATATATCATTAGAAATAATTTTATTCTTATCAAAGGTAGTACAGAAAACTTGTCAAAATAATTAACTAAAATACTAATTTGAATTCTAAATAATTTCTAGCTACTTGTTACTTGTTAATTTACATGTAGTACCTACCTTTGTGATGATAATATTGGTGACTATGTTAAATCTTTGATTTATTGAGAATTATTATTGAATTGTGGATTTAGATAAAGTACTTAAAAATATACTGCATGTGACTGAATAATCCCACTTCTGATTAATCACCTAGGAACATTGCCGGTTGTTATTAAAAATGTCTTATTTCCATGCAAGTTACCCTTGGGAATGTAAAAAGGTGAGAAAAAATTAAAGCACTCGGTGCCAAAGTTATTTTCGGTAATGGGGTGTTGGGTGGGTAGAAATGGACTTTTAGATGGAGATGGGAATATATGTATTTTATTTGGGAGATGCTCCCTTCTGACCTGGCCAGTCAGGTAGCCGGTCGCTACGGCTAGGTTTTTGGTGGGTCACACCGTCGGAATGCATTGGATGCTAAGCTCGTGAAGTCACTGGTTCCCAAGGCTGGGGGTAGAGGAGGATAGGAGTATGATTATCCTAGGAGGATTTAGATTAAACTCTTTTACCAAATTTTACTGTGACTAGCAACCTCTCTTGCTTATGTATGAATGATGTGTTGGAATTATTTAATTATATTAAATTCATCTTAATGAATATTTTATAAAAATATATATATATATATATATATGAAACTTGTATCGCTATGGGGTTTGATCCCGAGACCTTAAAGATCTGAATCTGAGATCCCTACCACTGCGACACCGATTTCATTGTGGTCTAAATAACAACATTAAACTATTTAACGCGTAAGTAAAATAGTAGTTGCAGTGACGGTATCATCGAACCGTTGTAAGTATAATTTACATTATTCAGTTGGAATCTATTGAATTAATTGTTGCATGAACAGTATGCCAGCTAATCACTTTCATTGTATTGGGTCATCTAATACAGTGCAGTATTATGACCACTGCATATAGGCACCTAGGAGATTCTGATTACTGGGCTTTAATAGCTCACGCTTTGTGGGAATATTTTTTTTAGGATATTAAGCACAGGGATACTGAAGATGAGCTGGAAAGAGATTAATTTCTCTTAAATATTCCATCAGAAGAGTTATCTATTTTTTTTCTTGCGCAGCACTGGAAGACTTTATTATTGTGGTCTGTAATAATAATTGTTGGATGATTGAAATTATTAAGTTTAGACCTAGTTTGCTTTTATTTGGTATATAATGTTAATAGTGTGGTTGGGACACTTAGACGGCTTTGTAATACTTTTGTTTATCTTTATTTTGTGCCCTATAGTTGAATCCCATCAAATGATTCAGTCTAATGACTTATAAATATTTTTTGAGATAAACAAGGAACCTTAAATTTTGTTATTGCGGTTCAACCCTAGTTTGGAGGAAAATTTTGTGGTGTGACAGTGTGTTATTATCATCTTATTTTTATACCCAACAAATAATCCCAAGTCACGATAGGCATTCGGGTTATGAAAATTCGGGGTGTGACATAGTATGTCTAAACTGAATTATATGATTTAAAGATTGTGTCTAACATTTTGAAATGAGTTGCTTATGAGTATCGTTATAGAAGATGTTTGAAATGGTATGATATTGGAATTCTATATTGATGTTATGAAACTGTTATGCAAGGAGTTGAAATGTGATGAAAAGAAAGGATAAATTGTGATACATTAATTATAAGTTAAGAATGTGATATAAATAAAGTAATTGCTATACGAGACGATAGATGCTTTGGTTATAGCATTAAAGAACCTTAATGATAAATGATGAGAACATGAATAAGATGTGAATAAGAAAAGTGGAAAGAGATAAAATAGTGAAATGGGATTTTGTTGTTAACAATGTGTTGTGATTATTGATTTGTTGGCATGATGTTATAAGTTTTTACTTTATTAAATGAGATGGTGAAATGATGATGAATATGGTTATAACACTGAAATAAGATAAAGTGAAAATGTCATTGATATTGTGAGATTGGGATGGAAGGTATAGAAAAATAGGAAGGGTATAGAGATTACCCTAGGGTTGAAAGACCCAAAACCTGCATTGGGATTGGTATTCATGCTGGTAGGTTAGTAGCCTACATAATGACATATAGAGTGGCTAATCGTGGCCCTTAATGACAACATATAGTGTGGCTAATAGTGGCCCTTGACAACAATGTATAGTGTGGCTAATCATGGTCCTAAACGACGATGTTGATTATCCCCATCCCGTTGAGTTTATTGGAAATGAGATTGTGATTGAAAAACTGTAACGATGATGCCAAGAATATTAATGATTTGATTTAAATGATAAGTTTCATAGTAATAATTGGTAATTGAGTTTCATATATTGATGCAATTCATTTATTTGATTATGTTGATGTTTGTTATTGATTGATCGTTGTGATTATATTGAAGAAGTTGATTACTTTGTGATAATTATATTTCATGCTTTACTTTACATATCATATATGTTAGTATTATGCATCATGGGCATAAGTGGTTGGTGATCACGTCTCTACAGACTTTGCAACAGGTTGAGGGCCTAAAGATCTAGGTGGGCATTGAATTGAGTTAGGAGTTGCATAGTAGTTGATTGAGCACATAAAATGCACACTTACTATGATAATGTGAATGGTTTTAGGTGTTTCATTTACATAATTCTCTTATCTTCTAAGGAAAGAAGCTAATTTATGTGCTTTTGGACTTTTGTAGGTTTTAGTGCTTCACTTGGTGAAGGAAGATGAAAAGAAAGGTCAAAGGAGCAAGGAAACAAAGTTGGTTAATATGGACCAGCAGCATGGGCGCCCCACCCTATAGTAGATGGGTGCCCACAGAGAGCCAATTTTGGGAGAAAAGCAGGTTCTCAGAGGCCTTTCATCGAACAGTTGGAGAGCAGCCAACATGGGCACCCCACCTAGACCCATGGGCGCCCCTGTCTTACCTTGGGCGCCCTACTCTTCATCAGATGGGCGCCCACAGAGGGGGGTCCTACCTGCTGATTTTGGCCAGTTCTTTGAGGACTTCATCAAACACCACAAGCATGGGCGCCCATGGGGACTCTTCCAGCACAAGTCCAGCAGAAAATTTAGAGTGTAATTTTACCATTTTACCCCTGAATTTTGTAATAATATAAAAGGGTAGAATTTTGATAATGGGGGGTTCGAAACCCTAGAAAAAGTTTAGAATTTCTGTTCTAAGATTTTGATGTAAAATTTACTTTCGGATTGCACTGAGGATTTGGCTTCGTTGCTTTCGCTTTGGAATATTCAAGTTCGATTTTGTTTTCGCATACAATTCACGTGTAAGTTTTAAATTGTTAGTTCATTTTTAATAGGAATTCCATGTTCTCCGTGTTTTGTCTTTAAAGTTCGCTTCGTAGTATTCGTAGACGGAGTTTGTATTGATTTGCTTTTAAAATTGTTTTAAACCTTTTCGATTCATTTCATTTTTGTGTTTTGTTGCACATTGAAGATGTTTTTATTTTCGAATCAATTTTCTTACGCTTTCGTGATGCTAGGCTAGGGTTTTTCTTGGTTTTAACCTAGGAGTGTAATTGAATTGAAGGAGTGGAATTTGGATAGTTCAAAAAACGTAAGGCATAGAATTCTAGATTAATTTTTGAAATCGAATTGCCTGTGATATAGTTGAACTTCGATTACGCTCGTGTGAATCGAAGTCAATTCCATGTCCCGGTGATTTCGAACCTGATTTCAAAACCTAGAATTGTGAGTTCTTTATGAAAAGGGTTTTTAACGCCAAATCTACCGACCTAATATTACAGGTGTAAGAATTAGGTTGAGTTAACTACATATCCAAATTCAGCCTTCAAGGACACTACCGGACTAGGTTAAAACCAAGTATTTTCATTAATCCGAGCATTTAAGTAATTCACGTATTTGGTTAAGTGTTTGAATTGATTACTCCTTTAGTGTGTCATTTTTAGTTTAAGTGTATGTCTTTTAAATTTTCAAATTGTTTTTCCTAACTATTTTCCAATCAAATTTTCAATTACTTATTTGAAAACCCCAAAAAGATTTTCATCTTTTCTCTTTAAAACTTTTGCGAACGCTTTCAAAATCAAGTTTTTCAACATTTAGGCACCCCCTTGTTCCCTGTGGAGATGACCTAGGACTCACCTAGAATAGACACAATCGACCTCTTCTACTTGAGAGTGAGCCACTACCAAATTAGAGAGCGGTCAAGTTTTTGGCGCCGTTGCCGGGGAGCAACGGTGTGTGTGTGCTGAACTCGGAGAGCTTGTGGATGAAAGCACTTGCTGGTGCGGTTACATTTGGACTTCCAGGTGACATCGCTCCTTATTTCTTTTCTTTTGTATATTTCAATTTTTTATTTTTTTTTTATTTTTGATTCCTTTTCTCTAGTTTTAGGATTTTTCTTCTTTTAGATATTTGAAAAAAAAAACAAAAAAAACACCCAAACAAACTTAGGTTAGTAGTCCACTGCATGTTTTTGAGGTTAGGCAAGGTTGTCGAAGTCATTCTAGATCATAGTAACCCTTCCTACATTCCTGAGCCTTGAGAGCCCCATATCTTAGCTTCCCTTACAAACTCCCAATCTTCAGACTTAATGGCAAATTTAGAAGGGGATGGAAGTGTCAATGGGGATGATGGAGCTCCGAAAATTAGGAGGATTAGGGATCACCTTAACCCGGTTAGGCAAACCACACCTTCCTGTATCATTTTGCCTTTGAATAGGGGCAATTTTACCTTAAGACCAGGAATCATCCAACTCCTACCTAATTTCCATGGTCTTGATTCTGAAAACCCGTATAACCACTTGAGAGAGTTTGAGGAAGTGTCTAACACTTGTGTAGACCCGAATGCTAATGAGGATGTTGTCCGACTCCAACTGTTCCCATTTTCCCTTAAGGACAAAGCCAAACTGTGGCTCAGCTTCCTTCGCCCTCGTTCCATTGGAACTTGGCGCGAAATGCAAACCGAGTTTTTGAAGAAGTATTTTCCAACTCAAAAGACTCAACACTATAGGCGACAGATCACCACCTTTTCGTGCAAGTCTAATGAGAACTTCTGTCGTGCTTGGGAGAGGTTTAAGGACCTCTTGATGGCTTGTCCTCACTATGGCTTTGAGTCATGGAGGTTAGTGAGTATCTTCCATGAGTCTTTAATTCCCAATCTCAAACAACTTGTCTCTACCATGTGAAATGATACCCTTTTTGATAAGACTGTGGAGGATGCCATGGATTTCTTTGATATGGTAGCTGAAGACTCAAATGATTGAGAAATTGGACCACCCTCATCTTCTAAACATAGGTATTCGGTACTTAGTCACCAATTAGAGTTGAGTGAGAGTGACGACTTGCGGGCTAGGTTAGCCGCCTTGCAACATAAGCTTGAGTCCCTTGAACTGAAGAACAAGGAAAAGTTGGTTGAGAAGAAAGTGGTTTGCGCCGCTTGTGATAAAATGGGGCATGATGCAAATTTGTGCCCCGAATTGCCTTTGCTTAGGGAGATAGCCTATGGTCAAGCTTACATCAACAATGCACCAAATCATCCATTCCAGAATAGGGGTCAAGGCAATGCCCAAAGTGGACATGTCCCTTACCAAGGTGGAAGCCAAGCGTCCAATGCTTATCCCCTAGGGTGGAGGAGCCATCCCAGTTTCTCCTGGAGGAATGATAATTCGGGACAACCATTTCAGCAACCACCTCCTTCACCATCATCCCAATTCCAATAGCCTAGTTCTGTTGCATACCAACCTCCACATAAGAGATCTATTGAGGATAATCTTAATCAATTTATGCAACAACAACTGAACATCAACAATCAAGTAACTCGGGCTTTGGATGACATCAAGGGCCAAGTCTCTAAGTTGACCCAGGCTATGAGTACCACTCAGAGTGGTAAACTCCCTGCACAACCTTTTCCCTACCCGAAAGGCCAGGCGAACATGACTGAGTCGTCGACCTCGGGTGCTACCTCACATGAGCAAGTTCAAGCTGTTACCACTCTGCAGAGTGGTAAGAGTGGTAAGATCATTCAAAAGCCGATTGACCCTAGAGCCAATATCCCTAGTGAAAAGTTGGGTTCAAAGGATAGTGGGGATGTCGAAAAGATTGAGAGTGGAGAGAAAGGGAAAGAGCAGGAGGAAGGGAAAGTGGATAATAAGAAAAGGAATGGAGAGGTTGAAAAAGAGAGTGACGAGGAAGCTAGTGAGGGGCCATTGGTTAGGCCAATAGACCATCCTGTTGAGCACATGCCTAGACCACCTTTTCCCCAGAGATTAGCAAAGGGCAAGAATGAGATGTTGAACTCAAAAATTTATGAGATGTTCAAACAAGTGAGAATCAATATCCCATTACTTGAGGCTATCAAGCAGAACCCTTCTTATGCTAAGTTTCTTAAGGATATGTGCACTGTGAAGAGGAGGCTCAATGTCAAGGAAAAAGCTTTCTTGACAGAACAAGCCAGTGCCATAATCCAGCGGGACACACCCCCTAAGTATAAGGATCCAAGGTGTCCAACCATTTCCTGCATCATAGGAAATCACATTGTAGACAGAGCTCTACTGGACTTAGGTGCTAGTGTCAACCTATTGCCTTATACTGTTTATCAGCAACTAGGCTTAGGTGTGCTGAAACCCACCAGAGTGACATTGCAATTGGCTGACCGTTCACTGAAAATGCCTAGGGGTGTGGTGGAAGATGTACTGGTTCAAGTAGACAAGTTCTACTTTCCAGTTGATTTCATAGTTTTGGACACTCAACCCATTCCAAACCCTACTCAATCCATTCTGGTAATACTTGGTAGACCCTTTCTTGCTACATCAAATGCGGTGATCAATTGTAGAAGTGGGGTAATGAAACTTTCTTTTGGGAATATGACCATGGAGATGAATATCTTTCGGGTAGGAAAGCAAATGGGAGAGTGTAAGGATATTAGGGAGGTGGATGTGATCCATGCTTTGAGTAAGGAGTACTTTGAGAAGTCTTACTTGGAGGACCCTTTGGAGCGTGCTTTAGTGAGGAGTGAGAGATGTGCAGTGTTGGATGGAGAGAATTGCATGCATGCTGGAGAATTGATAGATGAGACTGAGAATGTCATGGTCGTTAGTGGTTGGGTACCGATTTTTGAGTCTTTGGAGCCTTCCTTGATTAAGCCCAAGCCATCAATTGAGTGTCCCCCTTGCCCTTCTAGGAAACCATTACCGAGTGAACTTAAGTATGCATTCCTAGGGGAGGGTGAGACATTTCCTGTAGTAGTGTCAGCAAGTTTGGAGAGAGAACAGGAAGTGAGATTGTTAGCAGTATTGAGTGCCCACCGTCGAGCATTAGGTTGGACTATGGCGGATCTTCGAGGTATCAGCCCCTTAGTATGTTCTCATCATATATACCTTGAAGATAACGCTAAACCGGTGAGGCAAATGCAAAGACGGCTAAATCCTAATATGAAGGAAGTTGTAAAAGGGGAGGTGCTTAAGTTGCTTGATGCGGGTATCATTTACCCTATCTCTGATTCGAAGTGGGTGAGTCCTACTTAGGTTGTTCCTAAGAAGTCTGGTGTCACTGTGGTTGAGAACGAGAAAGGTGAGTTAGTGCCTCAACGCACCCAAACTGGGTGGCGTATGTGCATTGACTATAGGTGCTTGAATGCGGTGACTCGGAAAGACCATTTTCCACTTCCCTTTCTAGACCAGGTGTTTGAGAGAGTAGCGGGAAAATCTTTCTATTGCTTCCTAGATAGGTATTCAGGATATAATCAGGTTGAGATAGCGCTAGAGAACCCGAGAGAATTTTGAGATCGGTCAAGTTTTTGGCGCCGTTGTCGAGGATTGGAAATGAATGATCTTTGGTATAGAAAGAGGATGAACGTTTAAATAGGAATGCATATTGTATAGTTTTTATTGTTTGAAAGAAAAAAAAATGGCAAACACCAAGTTTGAGTAGTTTGTAAGTTTTGAATAAGTTTCCTGTTGGAGTCCTCTTTAGGGGTTGGAAAGGAGTTGGGTAATGTAGGACTAGTTAGCACTTGACTATATTTTTGCCAAGATGTGTGCCTTGATTTCCATACCTTCCATTGGTAACCATTACCCTTGGCCAAGTTACAACCGAAATAAAGACCTAGTGAATTTTAAGTGAGCAACTCTTGTGTGTGCGCGTAGTGGTCCTGTGTAGGTTGTGGGGTGTAATTTTTTTTGCATGACATTGGAACTTTTGGTTATGAGCTGTCCACTCAAAATTTCAATTCAGTTCACTCACGTATTGGTGGGGGTTGTGTGCAACTAGAATAGCATTCCATGCTAATAGGACTGTGTGAAACCCTTGATGAGTGAATTTCTTTCTAATGAGTGTTATTCCTTGTGAGGATTTGAAGTCAAAATCTGGCTCCCTTTATGCTCTTGCAACCGTGTTGAATGAATGAAACACTTTAGCATATATGCCTTTCCTACTTTGATAGTCCATGCTTGTATGCTTAGCACTTGGGAATTACATATGATACTTGATTTTGTACCATGTTGGACTTGCACTTGAGTTATTCTTGATTGTAATCACTCTTTATCATTTGAGACCATACCATAGATGTTTGTGGGTAGCATCACTGCAAACCCTCACGAGACCTTACTCATCCACTAGGGGGAACCTAGGGGTTTAAAGGGCTTGCCACACACGCTAAGTGTGGCCGTGTGTTCCTACGAAAATGGACATCACATTAGTTTAGAGTTTATTTCATTTGTTTTACATGGAATAAATATTTGTAAGTCATGAATGTTTTAGTAATTGTTTGTATACCTCATGGTTTTATTGCGTACATTGCTAGGGACTAGCAATATTTTGGTTGGGGGTATGATTGAGCACATAAAATGCACACTTACTATGATAATTTGAATGGTTTTAGGTGTTTCATTTATATAAATCTCTTATCTTCTAAGGAAAGAAGCTAATTTATGTGCTTTTGGACTTTTGTAGGTTTTGGTGCTTCACTTGGTGAAGGAGGATGAAAAGAAAGGTCAAAGGAGCAAGGAAACAAAGTTGGTTAATATGGACCAGGAGCATTGGCGCCCCACCAGAAGCATGGGCGCCCCACCCTATAGCAGATGGGCGCCCACAGAGAGCCAATTTTGGGAGAAAAGCAGGTTCTCAGAGACTTTTCATCGAACAGTTGGAGAGCAGCCAACATGGGCGCCCCACCTAGACCCATGGGCGCCCCTGTCTTACCTTAGGCGCCCCACTCTTCATCAGATGGACGCCCACAGAGGGGGGTCCTGCTTGCTGATTTTGGCCAGTTCTTTGAGGACTTCATCAAACACCACAAGCATGGGCGCCCCACCTCAAGCATGGGCGCCCATGGGGACTCTTCCAGCACAAGTCCAGCAGAAAATTTAGAGTGTAATTTTACCATTTTACCCCTGAATTTTGTAATAATATAAAAGGGTAGAATTTTGATAATGGGGGGTTCGAAACCCTAAAAAAAGTTTAGAATTTCTGTTCTAAGATTTTGATGTAAAATTTACTTTCAGATTGCACTGAGGATTTGGCTTCATTGCTTTCGCTTTGGAATATTCAAGTCCGATTTTGTTTTCGCATACAATTCACGTGTAAGTTTTAAGTTGTTAGTTCATTTTTTATAGGAATTCCATGTTCTCCGTGTTTTGTCTTTAAAGTTCGCTTCGTAGTGTTCGTAGACGGAGTTTGTATTGATTTGCTTTTAAAATTGTTTTAAACCTTTTCGATTCATTTCATTTTTGTGTTTTGTTGCACATTGAAGATGTTTTTCTTTTCGAATCAATTTTCTTACGCTTTCGTTATGCTAGGCTAGGGTTTTTCTTGGAGTGTAATTGAATTGAAGGAGTGGAATTTGGATTGTTCGAAAAACGTAAGGCACAGAATTCTAGATTAATTTTTGAAATCGAATTGCCTGTGATATAGTTGAACTTCGATTACGCTCGTGTGAATCGAAGTTAATTCCATGTCCCGGTGATTTCGAACCTAATTTCAAAAACCTAGAATTGTGAGTTCTTTATGAAAAGGGTTTTTAACGCCAAATCTACCGACCTAATATTACAGGTGTAAGAATTAGGTTGAGTTAACTACATATCCAAATTCAGCCTTCAAGGACACTACCTGACTAGGTTAAAACCAAGTATTTTCATTAATCCGAGCGTTTAAGTAATTCACGTATTTGGTTAAGTGTTTGAATTGATTACTCCTTTAGTGTGTCAGTTTTAGTTTAAATGTATTTCTTTTAAATTTTCAAATTGTTTTTCCTAACTATTTTCTAATCAAATTTTCAATTACTTATTTGAAAACCCCAAAAATATTTTCATCTTTTCTCTTTAAAACTTTTGCGAATGCTTTCAAAATCAAGTTTTTCAACATTTAGGCACCCTCTTGTTCCTGTGGAGATGACCTAGGACTCACCTAGAATAGACACAACCGACCTCTTATACTTGAGAGTGAGCCACTACCAAATTAGAGAGCGGTCAGTAGTTGCAGACATTTGCTTTTAATTACCTAAGCGTAATATTATTCAGGACTATAATATTATTTTAAATTAGAGATTTGTTTGATTGGATTGCAAAGACCAAAAGGACAAAGTTTACTTATTTTCATGGGTTGTATTGGAGCATGATGGCTAGGCTTAGTCAAGGCTTGGTTTACTTTTATTATATCATTTCGAGATATTATGGATCTTGTTCCAGGGTGGTTATATTGCTTTGATTAGAGAAATGATGTTATGTGCATGGTATGTGTTATTATTCACTGACCCCTTGAGTCACCAAATCCAGGACGTGATAGGTTGGTATTAGAGCCAAGTTTAGAATACCTAGAGGACAGTGGGAGTCTTGTATGTTGCATGCTTATGTGTTATTATTGACATTAAGTTATTTCTAAGATGGATTTATTGGTATTTTGTTGTATAGTTGGTAATTTATGCGGATGGAACTAGGAATGTTGCTAGAATAGTGACTCTATTTGTAAGGGGCATAAAAACTCAAGAAACATCTTTAGCTGATGATACGTAAATTTGATGTGTGAGGAACTAGTGTAATCGGTGGTGGTTTGTTAGGCTTAGGCATAAGGTTTAAAAGATGTTTTAATAGTAGTTTTGACATTAGGAATGATTGTTAGATGTGGTTGTGAATATAATAGACAATTTGAAATTTGAAATTCAAGAGGCTTAGAGAGTCTAAGTTAGTGACTCAAGAAATTATTGAAATTACAATTTATGGTTGAGTGATGTGTAATTGTGGAATGATTTTAAAGCAGTAATAGTAGCGATATAGAGGTAAATTTTACCCACTTGACAGGTGGTGATTGACTGTTACTATGGATAAGTGACAATTTTTTATCTGATGATACTGTAGTTCAGATTCGAGACGAGATAATAGTAATGTTGTTTTCTCCACTAATAATATTAAGCGCATTAGGAAACCGTAGGTTCAGATGGTTAAATTGAGGTTGAATAAGAAGGAGTTTCAATTTTGTTTCCGTGAGTAATGTGTAGATTGTGGACATGTTTCTTGAGAAAAAGTGGGGTTAATCTCCTTAAAAGTAGATTGATTTTTCCTGGATTCTGTGTTAGGTGTCTTTCCTGTTTCTATTATGCCACAATCTATAGTTCTCATTAAGTTTTGGAAGTTTAGAATTTAATCAAGTGGTTGTGGGTTTGTGGTTTTAAGTAATATAATATTTTCTTTTGGGGGCATTGGAGATTCTCGTTAAGGGGGATGATAGTTTTGAGTAAATTAGAGATTGTTAAACTTAGAGGTAGTTGAGAAGGCATATTGGTTACTGAGTTTTGGTCATTTTACTGAATGGTTATTCATTCGGGGAGGAGAGGTTCGGGAGTTTTATCATTTGAGATTTCAGTACATCTTGATGGCACTAAAAGATATAATAAATTGAAATTTTCAATATTAACAAAATGAAATGAAATGCAAAGTGATGTTTGTGAATTTCTAGAGTTGTTTTTAAAAGAAAATTTTGGCTTACCATCTAAAAGGGAATATATATATATTAGAAGTTGTAGCAAATTAAAAAGATTATTAAGAGAATTAATAATAAATCTTGGAGATTGATTTGTGTACACATAGTACTTGCAGGTGATTGATAATTAGTATGATGAGTGGAGCTAAATTTGTATATTTAGGTGATAAATTGTGAAACCCAACTCTATTGATTAATTTGGTTGTACTTGGTCAGGTTATTTGTTATACAGTGAATATTGAGGCTTCATATGGTTAATTTTAGTTGTCAGATAGAGGATAATAAAGGAAATTGAAAATGAAAGATTTTGAAGAATATTTGAAATTCCTAATTAAGAATTTGGAGATTATTTGAAGGTACTAATTATATAAGACTTATCATATTTATTAGACTTTGAGACGATTAATTTGGATCCATACAATTAGTTGATTAGATGTTCTGATATGATCAATTTAAGTACGATAATGCTATGATTTACCTTGAGTATAATTAGAATTAAGAATTTTATGCCGAACAGACAAACATATAGGGGGTTGTGGTAAATGAGGAAGAAATTAGAATTGATAAACGAGGAGTTTGTGGTTTAATTTAGTCTAAGAGTTTATTATATAATGTCTTAGAGATTATGGTTCTATATGAGGAATTGTAAAGATTGACTTCTAGTATTTGATTTGGTATATCTATTTTAGCTGAAATGATTGTTGGTATTTTCAAAAAGTGATTTAATGTTTGTGTACCACCAATTGAGGGAAGGTAAGGGGACATTTCTAAGATGGCGTTCAAAACATGATATGGCCACTGCGAGATTATTGGTAACACTACTTAGATTGACTAATGTCTTATTAGTCTGTATGGATTTAATGAACATGGTGTTTAATAAATATCAAGACAAGCTAAAGGGGTATGTATGCATGTTCTTAAGATTATTGGTATGTTATGCATTTACCAGATTTTGGTTAATGGAGGTTTATTTGCTGAAGTTTAGGATAAAGTTGACATGTTATATAGATATATATGTGTGTGCACAACTGAAATGAGAAAGAAGGTATTAGATAGTAGGTCAAAGAATTTCATGTGCTTGATTCTTTGTAGATTATATTATAAGTTATAATGGTAATGATGCATGCTTTGGTAAGTTAAAATGTTAGTCTACCATCTGGCTTATGGTTTGTAAGCCTAAATACGAGAATATCAAGCCAGGTGAAAGAAATGACTCCCAGTGGAAAAGATTAATTAGGTTTAATCTGATAAAAATTTAAAAGTTAATAGGTGAGTTCGATTACAATTGGGAGTAGAAAAGAGGACAAATATTTGGAAAAATAAGGGTTTTGAGATGGAATAAATAGTCTATTGTGTTTATTTGTTAGTTTTACTATTTTATTAACTATGTTGTGGGTTACATGGTAAATCGTGGTTAGAATTTGTGAATTTTTGTTTTAATCAGTATCTAATTAGTTGACTTGGATTGGAAGATTGGTAATTTAATGAAGTTAAGGTGAGTATGCAAAAATGGGAAAAACTGAGATGGAAACAGTATTTAAGAAACAGAAGAGTAGGAATAAAAGGAAAAGTTGTAAAGATAGAATTGGTAAGAGATCCATGATTTAATTTAGTTAGTAGCTATGTTTGGTTGGATATTTATAACACTTAAAGATGATACACTTGGTGTTGTATCTTTATGCGATTAGTATGATTTTATTGTGAACCATGATGTTTGGCATTAACTATGTGTTTGGTATGTTAAATTTTAATGTAACCTATTTGGTTTACCACATAGTTTTGGCCGGATAGACTCGGAAGTTTTAGTTAGAGGGATTAAATATTAAGGCCACATGTTCCAGGTCTAGACCTATGGGAGATATTAGGAATGAAATAGAGAAGTAGCATTTTGAGGTAATGATAAGTCCAATATAGGGTATGTTGTGCGAAGAGGGTTTAGTAAAATAAGTACTTTAGAATTATTATCCGTGATTAATAGATAATATAGATCAAGTGGTTGGTAATAATAGATGATAAATTAAGCCAAGAATTTCTGATGAAAGAAGAAGATATTATATAATATGATAAAGCGAAAGAAAACACTAGAAATAGGGGTGCTGTGTTGTGGATATAGAACAGCAGAAGTATATGTGTTCCTATTATCTTAACTGTGTGATTAAGGGATGATGAAGTGTGTGTGGTATATGGGTGCATTGGTATGTAGAAATGAATTTGTGAGTAATTGATTACACTTGAAAAGTGTAAGCACAAAGCATAATTTAAAACATAAATCATGCATTTATTCAATTAATTTTAAAGTTTTAGTTATGTTTTGTTATTTATGGGATTTTGTTTTCAAAATACAAAGAAAAGCCAAAAATTATCAAAATGAATATTGGCGAAGAGATTGAAGAAGCTACTGTGGTCCGGACACCTCGATGTATGGTCTAGACCAGAGCAAGAGTGAGAATGGAAAATCTGAAGGAAGAAAGAATTTAATAGTTGGAACCATTTTGTGGTTTGGACAACCCTATGAGTGGTACAGACCACCGCGGGCTGAATTGGATAATCTTTTTTGTTTAAGGTTTTTGTCTTGGCTATATATGTGTAGCTTTGACGGCCGTAAAGGGGGCTTTTTCTTCTCTGTAATTTTCAGATTCAGTTTTTCATTAGTATAAGTTACTTTAGAAAGATTTTTTTTTTTTTTTGCTTTGTTTTATGATTCAAGTTTGTGAATACTTCAACATATTGTAAGTTTGTTTTGCATTTCATTAATGGAGTTTATTCTCTTTTCACTTTCTCTTTTTATTTACTGTTTTATTATTTCATACATGTTAAGCTAGATTTTCATTATTGATTTAACCCATCAATGATGGGTAGATCTTTATTCGAATGTTGGATGTGATCAAATCCAAGCATGCAACGTAAAAGTTGCATGTTAGGGTTTTTGTTCTCTAAATCTACTTTCTAATGTTTTCAAAACCTTCAAAAACTTATGTAGTTGATCATATTTCCTTGAAATCACCGGTAACTACACAAGATTATAACTTTCTTAATACTTTGAAAATAAACGAAATAGATTTAGATATGTTTTCTGGTTTTCTTTCTCTTTTGATTTTCAAATCCTTCAAAAACGTGTAACCTTGATCATATTTCCTTGAAATCCCTGATGACGTTACATGATTAAAACTTTCTTTATATTTTGAAATCAAAGAAAAGAGATCTGGACCAAAGAATGTTTTGAAGATGATATCTTTTCGGTTTTATTTATCCTAAACATGATTTTAAAACCATGCTTTGGAAATTAAAGCTTTCACGATGAAATCTTTCCGGTTTACTTTTTCTAAACGTGAGCTGTAAACTGAGATAATAATTACATCCAAACATAAGAATAAGGTATTCGCCCATATTTGTAGGTTGAATCAAGATCTTAAATTATCTTGAATGTGTAGTGCTATTGCTTTCATTTTAGTATAATTTAATTGTTACAATTCAGTTTATTTACTTAGTAGTTAGTAAATCAAAAATTTTTCAAAACCCAAAATCAATTTTCTTTTTCTGTTTTTGAAACGAAACCAATAGGTAGAAGAACTTAGAAAACCTAATGTTCAATCTCAAGGTTCCCTGTGGACATGATCCTGGACTCACTAGGTAAAACTACACCACACACTGTTATACTTGGGGGTTTTTCTGGATGCAATATTTAGAGGCGGTCAGTTATTATTGAAGAAGAAGTATGAATATTAATTAGATGATGAAACTGATGGAAAAAAGGATCCTAAAATATTTAAGTGAGAAATGTTATAGCAATTCGAATAAAGGAATATTGACATTGTGATATAGAGAAAATGTTAAAGTTTAATTTAGTTAAGGTGAGGATTTTATTTTAGTAGATGCTCAGGTGTAATATTGTGGAAATTCGGATAGGGATATCATGATAGTGTGATATGTGAGAGAGATTAAAGTTTGATGTTATTAAGATAGCGATTTGATAGTGGGTTGATATTACAAATTATTTTAGGGAGCCATTGGGTTAGTTATTGGATTCAAAGTAGCGCAGCAAAAGCTTAGGTATCTATATTTTTGAATTGCTTTTTAATTTGTGAAATGAGTTGAGTAATATTTAATGAGTTGATCCTACTCACGCTAGAAGCATCATGACATTAAAGAGTCTACTTGGGAGGGTGAATCTGAGACACGAAGGAGATATCCATAATTGTTTTCTTAAAGTTGTGTGTGTATTAATTGTCTCAAATTTTGAAGATGAAATTTTTATAAGGAGGGGAGATTGTGATAACCAAGAAATTTTTATTTTTATAATTTGGGTAAAATACAAAAATCACCCTTACACTTTACTCTCAATCTCACTTTGGTCCCAACGGTTTCAATTGCGACAATTGAATCTTTACACTTTTGGTTAAGCAACAATCAGGTCCCTCTGTCTATTGTCGATTACAAAACACTGTTTATTTGTCATTTTGCAAGATAGTCCACGTGGTAGAGCAATGACGTGGCACCTTCGGATGTCATAGAGGTTAAATTATCATTTTGCAAGATAGTTCACGTGGTAGAGTGATGATGTGGCACCCTTGGATGAGGTGGAGATTGTTGGCCACCTGTGAGATTATTAATGGTCCACGTGTGCTAGTGTTGGTATCCGCCATGTGTTAGATTGCTAATTGTTTGCGTGTCCTGATGTTGGTTTCTACCATAGAGTAGCTTCACTTGAAAAAAAATTAAAGTGTTATAAATTATGCTACCCCTAGGAATCAAACTAAAAACCTTAAGGATAGGGAGTCAGCAATAAAACTAACTCACCAAGGGCTTGGTTTGTTTAAGATACTTAGATAATATTTATATATATTCAAATCCTGAAGTAGATTGTCCCTCATTTTCTTAATGTGTATATATATATATATATTCTACATAAATATTAAAAATATTATATATTTTAATATATATTATATAAATATATAAATATTTATTTATAAATAAATATATTCTATATAAATATATATAAATATTGTAATGAGGGAAAATCCATTTCATCTTTTTAATATATATAAATTTTATTTAGGAACCTTATATAAATCAAGCCCATGGTGGGTTAATTTTGTCGTTGGTTCCCTATCCCTGAGGTTTTTGTTTCGATTCTCAGGGGTTGCATAATTTGTAATGTTTTATTATTTTTTTTAAAGTGAAGCAACTCTATGGCAACAATCCACATCAACTAACATCAGTATACGTGGACGAGTGAGTGTCTGACACATGGTAGACAATCTCCACATTATCATTCTGTTATGTAGACAATTAGCAATTTGACATGTGACGGACAGTCTCCACGCCATCTAAAGGTGCCACATCATCACTTTGTCAAGTGGACCATCTAGCAAAATGACGATTTTACCTTCCTCTTAATGGTCTTTTGTAATGGATAATAGAAAGAGGGATCTGATTGTTACTTGACTGAAAGTGTAAGGATTTAATTATCACAACTGAAACTATTGGGACCAAAGTGAGACCGAGGGTAAAGTATAGGGGTGATTTTTGTACTTTACCCTTATAATTTTTTAATTTTGGGAATATGCTTGAAGAAAGAAGAGTAAATAAATTTTATTTATTATAGATAAAAAAAGTTAGGTTGGAGTAGAATTGGGCCTAAAAAGGTGGTGGTTACACAATTGGCCCAAGGGAGGAGGTCCTGGTGCATGCGATGGTGGGCACACAGGAGGAACCTCTCTGGGTGCACGTAAGGGTGGGCAAATGACCAAGGAGGGTCGGGTGCCTGGGGTCTAAATGATGTCACATTCTGATGGGTGTTAGTTGATTTGCCGAGTAAGTTATATTTGACTATCTTGTCTTTCTCAGACCTAGGATGAGGGTGGAGGATAGGCTTACTATTGAAGCCTTGGTGCCTAAAAATGCATTGTGTTATATGTATGTGTGTTGGAGGAGAGAGATAGTTTAGTCGGGAAAGGAAATAAAGAGAGACAGAGGGAGCTAACAAACATCGATGTTGAGTAAGCATTCCAAACCTTCTCTATTTTCAAATTAAACTTACAAAAATGAAATTGAATCTATTCTGAACATAACGGTATAAAAATTTTGATATTAGGATCAACGGTTTGAGCGTACAGTGTCGACATTTTCCAGGTTTGCTCGTGAAGTTACAGTTTTTCACTAGCTAACTATTCTTTTTGTTTCTTCACATGAGGTAAGGAGATTTTTGCATTTTGCATTTTGCTTGCATATATATTGTGCAGAGTTAACTAGGGTATTATTGTGGTGTTTATTTGATGCATTCGGTGTCTGTTCTTGAAGAAAACTCAAGTAATACTCATATATATATGTACGTATATATTGGTTGCTACGAAAGGAATTGTAAGTTAGCAATATGTTCTATACCTCCTGAAACCTTAAATTAACTCCATAGTTAATCCTAAACATGTTCTGGAATGAGAGTTTAACATAAAAAATGCATAAAGATCGATTTAAAGTAGGAACTATTGATTTATAGCCTTCACTAATAGTAACATTTGGAATTTTATTCAAATCGCAGGCGTACAGGAGTAGCTTGGGGTGCGCACACCCATGGGTGCATAGGGATGCGCATACCCTTTTCCCAGATTGCCCTTTTTGGCTTTTATTTTGGTCCTTCACCTAGAAATTTGAGTTAAAACGTTGAAAATCAAAATGTGTATGACATTTAGAATATTCTAATGTGTTTAAACTGAAGTATATGATTTAAAGATTGTGTCTAACATTTTGAAATGAGTTACTTACGAGTATAGTTATGATTGGAAGATGTTTGAAATGTTATGATATTGAAATTCTATGTTGATGTTATGAAACTCATATGCAAAGAGTTGAAATATGAAGAAAAGAAAGAATAAATTGTGATGCATTGATTATAAGTTAAGAATGTGATATAAATGAAGTAATTGTTATATGAGATGATAGATGCTTTGGTTGTGGCATTAAAGAACCTTGATGATAAATGATGAGAACATGAATAAGATGTGAATAAGAAAAGTGGAAAGAGATGAAATAGTGAATGAGATGGTGACATGATGATGAATATGGTTATAACACTGAAATGAGATAAAGTGAAATTTTGGTTGATATTGTGAGATTGGGATGGAGCGCAGAGGAAAATAGGAAGGGTACTAAGATTACCTTGGCGTTGAATGACCGGAAACCTACGTAGGGATTGATATTCATGTTGGTAGGTTAGTAGCCTACAACATGATGTATAGAATGGCTAATCATCGCCCTTAACGGCGACATATAGTTTGGCTAATCGTAGCCCTCAACGACGATGTATAGTGTGGCTAATCGTGGCCCTAAACAATGACATTAATTGTCCCCATCCCGTGAACATAATTGGAAATGAAATTGTGATTGAAAAATTGCAATGATGATGCCAAGAATATTAATGATTTGATTTAAATAATGAGTTTCATAATAATAATTGGTAATTGAGTTTGATATATCGATGCCATTCATTTATTTGATTGTGTTGACATTTGTTTTTGATTGATCGTTATGATTGTATTGAAGAAGTTGATTACTTTTTTCTCCAGAAGACCTCCTTTCTTTCTCTTTTAACTTTTTTTTTTCTATTTTTCTACAAGTTTATACTGTGATTGTTTGTCGGTCTCTGAAGTAGATAGTATACTTGACAGTTTCTCATTTTGAATTTTTAGGGCATCTATCTCTTTCTTCATCATATTGACTTGTTAAACAAATGTATTGTTGTTTTTCTTTAGAGCATAATATTCTTCAAAAAGTTAGGCATAGGCTTTTGGAATGTCACCTTGGAACTCATTCTCCATCCTCAGACTTGGTGTCATTTAGGTTAAGTTTGGTATGTGGGAATGGAATAAAATAGAATGGAATAACAGGTGGAATGGAATGCAAGTGGGAATGGAATAGAATGCTCATTCCATTCCTTTATTTGGTTGCCAACATGAAAATAATAAGAATGGAATAGACATTCAAAATTTCATAATTTGATTACGCATTTTAAATATAATAAAAATTACTAATATTAATTTTTAAAAAATTATAAAAATAAACTTTATGTTCGGATCGCGAATTTGTATAAAATAAGGGCCCAGATAAAATGGTCATTTTATAATTGGAGTTCAAATTGGGCCAAAAATTTGTTAATAAATATCCTTTAGTCATTTGGGATTCCTAAAATACAAATATGGCACAAAAAAGGCCCAGGGAAAAAATAGTTATTTTATTCTTTGAATTCAAATTAGGCTGAAATTTGTTTAACTATTGAAAAAATGTCAATGATATTTTTTTTAGCGTTTTTAGATAGTTTAGAATGCGAATTTAGACAAAAAATGACTAAGGGATAAAATCGTCATTTTACAATTTGAGTTTAGATTGAGATAAAATTTTATCAGTTATTAAGAAATACATCGATAAATATTTTTAACCTTTTGTGAAACCAAAAATACAAATTTTGACAAAAAACAAACCTAAGGGTAAAATGGTCATTTTACAACCTAAATTTGGGTTGGGATTAAAATTTGCTTAGTTATTAAGTAGTATGAATGAATATTTTTATTAGCCTTTTGGAAGTATGACTTACAAATTGTTAAAAAAGAAATGGACCTAAGGATAAAACAGTTAACTTACAACTTAATTTCAGATTTTGTTTGAAAATAAGTCAAGGGGTAAAATGGTCATCTTACAACACAGGGAAGTAATTGAGAGAAATTTTTTATTACAAAGTAGTTGCTTGTTTTTTTTTTTTTTTCAATTCCTTGATCAAATTTTGATTACAATGGAATAACTATTCCATCACTTAAATTGTGAAATGGCTTTTTTTACTTAATGTGGGAATAGCTATTCCGATGGAATAACATTCTAACTTAATTTTTTGATGCAAACATGAGAATAGGCTAAAGTGGGAATAGATTCTATTCCATTCCTACATACCAAACATAGCCTTAAGGTTTTAGGCTTTGTCTTTGTAGAATAATTGTGAGAAGCAAGAAAAATAGTAAATTACCTTCATCTTCAAAAAAGAAAAAAAAAATAGAGGAGGAAGACTCATCGGTATCAAAATCATCATCAAGAGTGGCTTCATCACTTTGATTTATTTATTCTTCTTTTTGCTTGTGTACTCTAGGCCATGTGTCCATAACCCTAACATTCAAAGCACTTGATTTCTTAGGGTTGCTTTGATGATTTTTTGTCGCCCTTCTTGAATTTTTTGATTTTTTTTTTACTTTGAGTGGATTCATAGTTTCGGATGCAAAAAGATCACACTCTTTAAACGATGAGTAAACTTATTCTGATATCAATTGAAATTTCTGAATCACTCCTAATCCACACAATAAATAATAAAATATAAAGGCACCAAGAAATAACAAGGAAACCCTATCCAGGAAAAAATATTAAAATAATTTCCACTATATAACTCAAGATACAAGTATTCACTCAAAATCTCTTGCACGATTTCTTTCAAGCACTTGCTCAAATCCATGATTAACCTATGCTAAGTGAAAACTTTCTGTATCCTTAGAAAGTGCATAGACTCAACATAGAGTAAAGAAAAACAAGAGCAAGACTTATAAGCTCAGAAAGGAAAAATTTTCTCTAGCTAAAAGCTCTACATTTTGTGCCTTCTGCCGTATTTGTATACTAAGCTTGGGTACATATATATAGACTTAGAAAGTCTTATTCCAACTATGACTCAAATGCATAAACAGATTTCCAAAACGGAAACAAAATCATTCCAAAATGAAAACAAAATCTTCATAATATTCAGAATCTTCGTCAGGAAATTGTCCAAGTGTTGCTAAGACCTTTTAGGAATTGGAAACTTGTACAATTCTTTCATATTTGGACTTCTTTGGCCGTATTCTTTTTCATCTTTAGACATTTTTTTCCCCTTCAAGTTAGGAAACCACTTTAATTCCAAATTTAATTTATTTTGTTTGGATATGCTATAAATTTAACTTTACAAATTCTCTAATACCTTCTAGTGAATTAACTAAAAAACTTACCTCTTGAAGATAATGCTAAGAACCCCAGTGGTGATTCGACTGAGAAGATTTTGGATTTATTCTCTAGTGGTCACTAATTCGAGTATCCTCAGGGCCACTAGAGGGCCTGTCTAGTTGTTAGCTCCAGGCCTCCAGAGATTAGTCAAAGTGCACGCAAGTTGGTTCGGATACCTTGAGTATTCCCAAAAAAAAAAAAAAAAAAAAAAAACAAAAACAAAACAAAAGAAAGAAAACAATGCTATGAAAGTTGAAAATGCATAATGTGTGAAAGATTTAAGTTGAAGAATGAATGATCTCTTTTCTTCTCTCATTTCTCTTCTACTCTTTCTTTTTCTCTCTTTTTCCTACAGTACTTAAGATCACACACACCCACACACTTTGTATCTTCTCTCTACAACTCTCAACTCTCAGCTCTCAATATTTTTCTCAACTCAACCCTTTTTTTTTCTCAACTCAAGTCAAGTTCAATTAAATAACTTTCCTACATGCAAGTGTATATATATGAATGCGAAAAAGGAAGTGGCCAACAAGTTGACGCTTGGAGACTCTTGCAATAGGTAGACTTGCAATATGTAGGTGGATTGTCCAACCATGAAATGGAAATATATACATATATATATATAACTTAGTTGGTGGAAACATGTCAACAAACTTAGAAAACACACAGATGAATGCAAAGTTGTTTGCATAGACTTTTGTATGTTTGCCTATCCAGACGAGGTTCCCAAGTGAGGTTCCCAAGCTTAGAAAAATTTTAAGGTGTTAAAATATGTGAAGTTTATGAAATGACCCATTGATCCATACAATAAACTGTGCAAATAGTAAAAATGACTAAAGTGCTCTAATAAATGTATCATAACAAATTTATAAGATGAAGATATTACCTTGGAAACCAAGTCAGGAGATGAAGAGATATTATTGAAAACTGAGATGACTAATGGTGAGGCTTGATATGATGGCACTTAAGATTTTGTGCAACAATTATAATGCATAGTCTGAGCATGTTATGCGTGCACTAGTGTCATGCATGTCACTTCCAGTAGAGAAAGGCTATGTGGACTCACTACAACACAACACATCTTTGGCGACCAAAATTTTTGGTCGCTAAAGCCTTTTTTCTGGTCGCTAAAGGTTTCTGCGTCCAACCCAAACTTGGTCGCCATCTGTTCGCGGAACATTGGTGGACGAAAGTATTAGCGACCAAACCTAGGCTTGGTTGCCAAAAAGTTTTTTTTAGCAACAAAAAAGTTTAGTCGCCCATTGTACACCCTTTAGCGACCAGTTAGTCGCTAAAGGTATATCCTTTAGCAACTAAGAATTTGGTCGCCAAAAGCTTCTCTTCAGCGACCAAAAACTTTAGTCGCCCATTGTACACCCTTTAGCGACCAGTTAGTCGCTAAAGGTATATCCTTTGGCAACCAAGAATTTGGTCGCCAAAAGCTTCTCTTCAGCGACCAAAAACTTTAGTCGCCCATTGTACACCCTTTAGCGACTAGTTAGCCGCTAAAGGTATATCCTTTAGCAACTAAGAATTTGGTTGCCAAAAGCTTCTCTTCAGCAACCAAAAACTTTAGTTGCCCATTGTACACCCTTTAGCAACCAGTTAGTCGCTAAAGGTATATCCTTCTTGGTTGCCAAAAGCTTCTCTTCAGTGACCAAAAACTTTAGTCGCCATTGTACACCCTTTAGTGACTAGTTAGTCGTTAAAGGTATATCCTTTGGCAACCAATAATTTGGTTACCAAAAGCTTCTCTTCAGCGACCAAAAACTTTAGTCGCCCATTGTACACCCTTTAGTGGCTAGTTAGCCGCTAAAGGTATTTTTTAGCGACTAGTTGGTTGCTAAAGGTATGTTCTTTGGCGACCAAATGGTCGCAAAATATGAGATTTTTAGTGATCAATCAGTCGCCAATAGTGTTAGAAAAAACAATAATTATTTTCATTTCCTAATTTATTTTCCTATAATAATACACAAAAAATCCACCTGTAATAACCATATAAATTGACAAAAAAATAGCATCCACCATCAAATTATATATTACAAACCATAAAACTAAACTTTTAACGAAAGCACAATATATAGTCTCCAAAAATTATATATATCTTAGTTCAATATTGATATTACTACAATACTTTTGACACATTTACACTAGTTCTTACATGTGGAGCAAATCATTAATTTCTCCAAACCAAAAAAAAAAAAAAAACAAGTTTTTTTATGAAACCTCCTTGCCTCATGAGCATCCATGAAGAAAAAAACCATCTTTGCAATACTCAATCCACGTACATAATGCGCACCTGACATTCGAAAACAACAATATTTGGTTAATGTTCCCAAAATTACAAAAAAGTTCTATCACACATAAGTTCATGCTTGTAGAGAGAGTCATGAAATTGAAAATATCATAGGAGACACATGGAGCCGTTAGAATTATGCACAAAAATAATAGAGTTTTCTTTAGTTTTTACTAAACTACTATATAATAGAAAATTGGAAACAACATGAACAAGAGGTTGGTATATCATTCCATTAGTGCCTTTTTCTACTTCATTATTGGTATATCATTCTAACTTGCTTTACCATTTGGGCAAGAAGGCCATTTATTTAAAACTAAAAGTATAAAATTCAATGATGGCTTAATCCCTCACCTTATGTCAACAGATATGTAATATCTACTATAAAACTAAATCACAACAATCACAACAATAACAACAGCTGAATGGGCCATAAGGCAACAAAAGCACTATCAAAATGGCAATACTAGATAATAAGCAGCAGATGGGAGATATATTAAGATCTAGTATTGATCAAATGGCAATACCTATTTGAGAAGATTACTTAATTTCATAATCAAATAAAAGAATGAGAATATTCATCCCATTATACATTATTTAACTTAACGAATAATCAATGTTCCCAAAGTTAATAATAAGCCCCAAAGTTAGCAAACAAATTAAGCATAGATATAAAATCTTAGGGGGTAGAAAATATATAAAAAAAATTTGAAGTAGAGAGAGCCATGAAATTGAAAATATCATAAGAGAGACATGGAGTCGTTAGAATTATGCACAATAATAATAGAGTTTTCTTTAGCTTTTACTAAACTACTATGTAATAGAAAATTGGAAACAATATCAACAAGAGGTTGGTATATCATTCCATTAGTGCCTTTTTCTACTTCATTATTGGTATATAATTCTAACCTGCTTTACCATTTGGGCAAGAAGGCCATTTATTTAAAACTAAAAGTATGAAATTCAATGATGGCTTAATCCCTCACCTAAGTGTCAACAGATATGTAATATCCACTATAAAACTAAATCACAACAATCACAACAATCACAACAATAACAACAGCTATATGGGCCATATGGCAACAAAAGTACTATCAAAATGGCAATACTAGATAATAGGCAGCAGATGGGAGATATATTAGGATCTATTGTTGATCAAATGGCAATACCTATCTGATACAAAATATCAATACACAACGGATGGTGGAGTTTATACAAAGAGCAAGTGATGGAATTTATTATAGGAGGTAGTTGTAATACACGATTACAAAAGGAAAGTTACAGTAGAAGTAAGCTTGATACAAAGAGAGAAGCGTGTCTGGACATGCCACAGACTCCCGCTTAAATAGGAAAGAAAAATACTATTCGGACCCGAAAATTTACAATTTCGAATCCGATATTATTGCTTTACTGTACATCTTTTTGACAAAGCTATACCATTATTGTTTACGTGTGCTGTGAAGGTGCAGTCAGTTGGCCAACAATGGTGACAGAGATGGTAGTGGCACCGAAAGTGAATTTGTCACTTTGTGGAGTTGGAAAGTGAATTTGTCACTTTGTGGAGTTGGAAAGTGAGTTTGTCACTTTGGCAGGCAAGAGGAATCCTGGCACATGGACGGCCAGCTTTGGGTGGACAGCCTGTCCACAATCCCTTAATCTGATGCAATGCCCTTGCCTTTATTCTGACGGAGCAAATCAATGGCGGCTCCCAGAACTTCTTCTGGTGGAGGATCATCCTCAAGATTCTGGCTTTCTTCAGCCAAAACGATGTCATCTCTTGAATGGGCAGAACAAGAATCAAGAGACATAGCAGACTTATGCTGATTAAGCTTTTCACCTTCGAATTCATCACTGAATTCATTCTGAAGATATTCCAGACATTTGGCTAATAGGGCTCTATTGGAGATATTTGGATGTCTCTGCTTAATACCCAATTTAAGCCTTGTCATATAATTAGACTTAGAGTCAGACTGATTAGGGCTTTGAGCCACTTGCTTTTGTTTGAAACTTAACGTTACCTTAGTAATTTTAGAAATTAACTCAGGCAAATCAATTTTCTTCCACCATTGAAAGTGAAAAGTTCTTATTAGATGAGGAATACCTAGATCATCCTCACTGACGGTTAATCCCCATTTCCTGATCCAAGGGATATTAAATTCAACCCAAAAATAGAATTGGGACTGTCCTACAAATGATTTAGTATTTAAATCGCTTAGTATAGGATGAACCTCAACCCAAGAGTCATATAACTCCTGCAAAGGAGGAGGTGTGAGATCCATCGGCGGACCAAGAAATTGCCACTGTTTAAAGAACCAGCGGGGAATTACTTTTATTTTTTCGAAGAAGTCTTCTCTAATTCTTATGAACCAAGAGTGTTTTCTTTTTGCATTTTCGTAGAGAAAAGTATATTTCCAGGCATTAACATAGTCGCAGAAATTAAAAGGGTATTCTTTCTGTGGATCATGAGGGATCCTCAGTTTTCTGATTTTCATAGGGTCATTACCCCAGTCAACTAACGTGTAAATCTTAAAGATAAAACACTGATTATAATTAATCTGTTGACCAACCCGATTATTCGGGTAAAAGTGACGTATTTCCACGGATCCAGTAGTTTTCAAAATTTCTTCATATATATACCGGTACTTGTACTCAGGTATGGGATACGAAGTCTGATCCATATACTTTTGTTTGATATAAAATGGATCGTTGATCCAGTGATCATCTTCATCTTCTAAAGGCAAGATTGCTTCCGTATATGGGCTTGTAATATATACAGGCTCCTTTTGCAATACTTGGGCTGCAGTTTCAGGTTTAGAATCCCGAGCAGATGATTCAGCAGACTTAGAATCTGACTGTTTATATTGGGCCATGACAGCCTTTAATTGGGCTTCCTTTTTATTAAGGTAGTCATTGAGATCAATAAAATTTGGGCCTTCTTTACCTAGAATGTTGAAGGGATTGGCTGCTGGGCTTAGAGCACCAAGATTGGACCAAGAGAATTGACCTCGCTGTCCAGTGTTCAGATTAGATCTGCCACGACCACGTTGATGGGGCTTAGATCCCCTTCCCCTAGTACTCATGATCCCTGTAAAAATTCACGAGTCAAAAAGTCAGGTAGTGAATTAGAATCACCCTTTATATATTCAAATGTAAAATCGAAACAAGATAATTGAGCTTGCCATCCAGTATAAATTTGTTTGGAAACTAAATTTTTTACATCCTTTTCAAGGATTTGTTTTATAGCACTGCAATCAATGCGGACAAGGAAATGCTGATTTAATAAGTCATCTTGGAATTTTGTGATACCTTTAACGACAGCAAGCATTTCTCTTTTAATAGATGGATATGCCATCTGGGTCGGGTTCCATTTTCCCGAGGAGAATCGAATCAGAGATTCCTGATTATTCTCTGGATTGCGCTGTTTTAGAATAGCGCCATAGTCAATTTTACTGGCATTTGTCTCAACAATCTTAAACCACTTAGGATTGGCAAGTGAGAGACAAGGTAATCGTTGGACTTTTGCTTTAATTTTCTGAACAGCATATGTATGTTCAGTAGTCCAAGGATTATTTGCATTTTTCTTGGATAAACGAGCATATAAAATAGCTGCGTCTGTACCCAAATCCTTGTAATAATCTGAAATATAATTCAGACTACCCAGAAACCGTTGTAACTGCTTTAGATCAGTTATTTGGTCTGGAAATTTTGAAGCAAATTCAATACTTCTAACAATAGGACTTATATTCCCATGCTCAATGTTATGTCCAAGGAAACGGACATTGGTTTGGAAGAGTTTCATTTTGGGAAAAGAAATAACCAAACCACTTTTTTTAATAATCTCCTTGAAGTGAGAAAGATGTTTAAAATGTTCTTCAAAGGTTTTCGAGAAGATAAGTATATCATCAATGTATACTAATATATAATTAGTATAAGGAGTGAATATAGAATTCATAATGTTCTGAAATTTAGAAGGGGCATTTTTCAAACCGAATGGCATAACATTCCATTCATAGTGTCCAAAAGGGACCGTAAAACCAGTTTTATAACGATCTTTTTCTTGGACTTGGATTTGCCAATATCCAGATTTTAAATCAAAATTTGAAAATATTTTGGCATCATAAAAACGATGCAAAAGATCCTTTTTATTAGGGATAGGATACCTAATCCATTTCAAAACATTATTCAAAGGTTTATAGTTTATAACTAATCGAGGAACACCGCGTTCTTTTTCTACTGCGTTGTTTACATAAAAAGCAGTACAGCTCCATGGGGAGTGTGAAGGTCTAATTAAACCTTTTTCAAGTAAAGAAGAAATTTCTTTTTTACAAAGTTCCAAATATTCTGGATTCATTTGACTAGGACGAGCTTTAGTGGGAATTTGATTTTCATTAAAACTATCCTCGTAAGGAAGAAAAATAGAATGCTATTTTCGATTCCAAAAAGCATTGGGAATGTCAAAACAAACTTAATTAAGAAATTCATTTTGAAGTTTTAAAATCTTTTCTTTGAGAAAAGGTCGTTGCAAAGATTCAGAAATAGTCATGGACTGAATTTCTGATTGAAGAAAAAGAATTTGTTGATTTTTCAAAATAATATGTTCTAATTCATTGAGAAGTAGAGTTTGGGGTTCAGTTATAAATTGAAAAGAGAGAGATTTATTTTTATACTGAAAATATATTCCAGAGGAGTCAATTTTAGAAATTGGCATAATTTTTCGAAAAAAAGGAGTTCCGAGAATTACATGTTGAGATAAATTCTTAACAAGTAAAAATTCTGTTGGGATGCAAATATCAGAATTGCAAACAGAAACATTTGTTAATTTATAATTAACATGCAACTTATTATTGCTAGCAGAAGTAAGAGATTGAGTTATTTTTTCAAAATAGTTCGTAGGAACTAATCCTTCATTGATGCAATTTAGATCTGCACCACTATCCATTAAAGCAATAAGGTTTTTAATAACATAAGATTCATTTATAATGATCTTAACTTTTACTAACCATTTTTTAATGGTAATTCCTTTTAACTGATGTAAATAAGGTTGATCTTCTTTCTTAGAGGAAGAAACAGGAGAACTAGTTTGACCAGCTTCTAGACGTAAAAGTCTTTGTTGGGTCTGATGAGATTCTGCTTTGAGAGCAGTAATCTCTGTTTTAAGAAGATTGACTTCTCTTTTAAGATCCTGAATAGATACAGGTTGAAAGGACTGTAGAGGGTCTAAACTAAGACGTCTAACTACTTCCTTCATACTATAGCTTTCTGGTTTATAATTGGAAGATTGACCAGATGGTTCTATAATAGAGGTAAGAATTTGTCTTTAGAGTTCTGGATTCTGGATCTTAGAGGCCAGAGTGATCAAATCATCTTGATCTTGGGTTAAGACAGAAATTTTCATCTTTTACATGGCTGCTATGGCAGTGTCAATTTCACTAGAGGTTTTACAATGACAGTCAGACTGCGAGCTATCACTAGAATATTCATATTCTAGAGGTTCTTGATTAGTTTCGTAATCTGATGGTGGATTGGATTCTAACACTAGAGCTGGAATTTTTTGCTTAGAGTCTTCATCTATATGATGTTCTTGAATTTTTTTCTTAAGCGAACATTTGTTGGCAAAATGGCCAAGTTTTTCGCATTTCCAACAGCGAATTGGAGCGCGAGATTTTTTGACTCTAGACTTAGATCTAGAAGTCGGAATAGAGGGCTTATAGAAATCCTTTGGAGGTTTTCTTTTCGTAGGTTTGTAGGAATAATTTCTAGATTTCCTAGTCTTATGTCGAAGGCGAATTGATCGCAGAAATCACCTAGTTCCTTACGTTCAGAAAGTCTCTGTTTCTTTAATTGACCTTTAAGTTTAAGATCATTGCAGAGAGCTAAACCCTCTTGTTCACAAAAATAAAATAATTTACCATAAGTGAGATGTGCATAAGGTATGATAGCACTATTGGTGGCTAATCTAATGGATTCCCTAACCTTTTCGGCGAAAAGAGAAGGAAGACCACCAAGAAATTTAGATTTCCAATGGTCTGCACCAGCATCGCTTAATTGTACTACGCGAGCTAAGAAAGTATCCTTATACCATCTATAGTGACTTAAGGAATGACATTTTAAATTTTGAAGAAGTGTCCTGATGGTTTCACTATTACTGGTTATTTGACCAGTAAAATGTTCCATGATTGTGCAGATCAGTGTATAAACTGCATCTTCTTCGTGAATCGGAACTGTAGAGGACGACTGAGGGGTAACTACAGTCTCTTGCTTAATTTTGGAAGCGCGGAGAATTAGATCTTTTTGCTCATCACTTAGAACATGATCCCACCAACCACGGAGGGTACCTTCAAACCCTGAAACTAGATTTAGGGCTGTTTGTCTGTCACTTATGCCGTTAGCCTTTTGGACTGTGACATAAATTGTCATTCGATGACACTGTTGAAAAATGAGTCTATTAGACAGACCATTGATGTTCCAAGAATAGGCTTGGCAAGGGGCAAAAGCTACTTGCTGAGTACCTAAGTCTTCTATTTCCTCATGGAGGACATCTACTGGAGTAGGTCTGGAATAGTAAAATTTTCCTAAAGGTCGAGGTGTAGTTGTAGAAACTAACCGATTAACTTGTGGAATATCAGGAGGTTTGGGCTCTATATCAGTTTCAAACTTAGAGAAGGATGATAGACTTAAAGTCTCAATTTTTAAAGTTCCAAATTGTTGTTGGATTCGGCTGATTATAGAATCGACAGATAATTCGGGCTGTCTAAAACCTTCAACGAGTTCTAAAATTGGCCGAATAATGGGATCTTTGAGATCAGGATTCTTAAAAGAAGTTGATCCTAAAGAAGTAGCAAATTTAAGAGTGGAAATCTGCTGTTGAACAGAGGCAAGATTTTGCTCTATTCGTGTAAGCTGAGCACCTAGAGTACGCATAAAGACATGAGAGTAATTAAGTTGTTTATACAACAAAACTATTTCTGGTAAAGCTTGGTCAGGAGGTTTACCCACATAAGCAGTGGCTTCTAAGTGGGGTGATTGAAGAACTATAGACTCGGACGAAGGATGGACAGAACTTACAGTTCGACCATATTTGGTTTGCCAGTTTTTCTCTAAAACATTTATTTGTTCTTGAAGAGTTTGCAGGTAATATGGCAAAAACCACGGGATAAAAAACTGAATTTTGTCAGTTCGTGCCAGCTTAGAGTAATACTGAATTTTATAAAATTCTCGCTGTTCTGTTGTGAAACTAGAAAAATACCAGTTTCTAAAAATTTGATTTCGAGGATCTTCAAAATCATTTGATAGGCGACCTCTTAGAGGGCTGCCTGGAGTTAAATCTAACTTACCTTGTAAGGTAAGTGTTCCTATATAGGGTGTATTATTCATTTAAGGTAATTGAAAACTCATCTCAGATGAAGTCGGAGAGGTAGGTCTCCGAGGAACCGAACTAGACTCTGGTTCCTGGCGATAAACACCTTAAGAGATTTGAGAGGAAGATACTCTTAAACCTTGAATTTCTTCTGGGGAAATTTCAGAAGGAGGTTTAGACACTCTATAAGGGTGTTGAGATGTAGTAGATCTAGAATCGAAAGGTTGAGATCTAGTAGATCTAGAATCTACAGATGCTCTGGCTGGTAAAAACCTAATTTTGTTGGTTGGAGAGAAACTAATTTCTATATCTCTAGTTTCATGCTGGACGATTTGATCTATTTCTTGCTGAGTTGGCTCTATAGGGTCAACAGCTCTTGGAAGAGTCCATTGAGAAGGAAATTGAATCTCATCCCATGGAAGGACCCGATTTGTAGCAAGATTGGAAGACAATAAATTTGTCTCAATAAAGACAGTTTGGTCTTTAAGGGTTATATGCTTAGCTTGAGGACATAAAGTTCTCAAAAGCTTGAAATGGATTCTATAGATTATGGCTATAGTCTCGGATCCAGGCAAGAAATTATATCCATGCGTCTGGACTCTCAAACTTAAAGTTTTAGAGAGATTTCTATCAGTAAAGCTAAGACTTAAGTTTGGATAAACATTAAAAAAAACTGGTCCATGACACAGATTACTTAATTTTATAATCAAATAAAAGAATCAGAATATTCATTCCATTATACATTATTTAACTTAACGAATAATCAATATTCCCAAAGTTAATAATAAGCCCCAAAGCTAGCAAACAAATTAAGCATAGATATAAAATCTCAGGGGGCAGAAAATAGATAAAAAAAATTGAAGCCTACCTGCTTATGTCAATGTCCTACTCAAACCATCTCCAAATTTGTCTCGCATCATTGCAAATAGTTGATCAAATTTTTCTTGGTACTGCTCTTCTCTTGCCTTCCTATCCTTTTCATTTTTTATTATTCGCTCATTTTGTTCGATGATGACCTTACTTTGTTCATTAATTTGTGCCTTGAGCTTTTCAATCTCCTCAGAATAAGCTTTAGAAGATGCATTAGATCTTGTTGAGGACGATGGCCTTGGACCCTTCCCAAATCCAAGCAAGTAACCAGCTCTTTCTCCAAGTACCATTTAGGAGAGCTGCTTTGGTGTATAAAGTGGATCACCTGACTCCATTGTCTCATTCTCATGCCTGACAATCTCATCCTATACATATTTAAAACATATAAAAATCATTATGAATATTTAAATAGGAATAAAATTAAAAAGAGTTATAAAAAATTACAACTGGCACATACATAATTTTCTTGACATTTTGGATGAATGTAGTCATTTTTCTGCTTACTCCAGTGAGTGTCTTTATAAAATGTAGAAAATGGAATACCCTTATCTCCAAGCTTGTCAGTCTATTTAGAAAGTGATAGTCCAGGTTAGTTAACAGTTAGACTGCATAAGAGATGTGATTTGATGGTAAAACATTACATGATAAAATTAGCAAATCAATTAATGGACAATAAAGAGTTCGGCTCAATCATTATTCTAAATAACCTAACTAATAACAAATTAAAGTCTACAAGAAGAACTTAAGTAACACTATTAGTCTTACAAAGAAGCAACAGGAAAAGTTTAATATAACAAGTGCCTGTTCTCTTTTGTCCTTGGATAGTCCCTAAAGCTTCAATGTATATTTTCATTTCATATAAGGTGTGAATAGCATGAAAAAACCATATGTGTTTTGTTTTCTATTGTTTGTGTTCACTGACAATTATGTCTAAAAAGAATGCTTTTTTCAGACTTGATATTTGCAACTTGTTAGTTTAGGGATTATCCATTTAAGGAATAATATATACAATATCAAAATTACTTAAAGACTAACATATTACCTGAAGGGATAATTTCATTGGGAATGACTAAGATCCAGACGTGTGATTATAAGGCAACTGAGTACGGTTAATCTTTGCTTGAGCCGCTCGTTTCTTAAAAAAAATTAGTTAGTAAACCTCAAATATCTTAAACTCTTATTTGGAATTAAAAATGGGTAACTATTAAATTATTTTATATAAATTAATTTAATTATTAAATTAAATAAATTAATTATGATATTTATTCAGATAATTTAGCAATAATTAGTTATTAAAGTAAATTAAATGAATTAATTAATTTAGTTTTATTATTTATTAAAAATAATTTATATTAATTTATATAATTAATTTAATTTATTGAATTTAATTATATTATTTATTAAAATAACTTATTTTAATAAAATATTTGAATAAAATAATTTATTTTTATGTAATGTAACAAAATAGACAAAGTTTTAAAATTAGCAAAATATTGGTAATGGAAAAGAAAACTAGAGTGAAAACACATTTTTCTGTTTACGTTTTTCTATTTATGTTTTCATTTTTTTTAAAACAAAAAAATATAAACAGGTTTATCAAATATATTTATGTTGCGAGTATATAAAATTTTAAAAATATAAACAGAAAATGGAAACATTACCAAACAAGGCCTTAAAAAACAAAAATTTATAATTTGTTTGCTAAAAGTTGAGCCTCGCAAAAACGTTGAGCCCCCAAAACGTTATCTAATTTTAAGATTGAGTTTAGGAAAAAAAAATTAATTTTTTTATAACTGACCAATGACTACTACCTAACTACTAAAAAATTAACATTTTTTTTGTTTAGAAAATGAGAAAAACTAACTTTTTAGTAGTTATCCTTTCAACTTTTTGTTAATTTGATATTTTTACCCTTCGAAGTTTAAAATAAGTTTAAGATACGAGATTGCTTCCCAAACACTCACTAAGTCCAACCCAAAATTTAAATTAAGCTTAAAAAATTTAACTAGCCCGTCTCAAAAAAAAAAAAAAAAAAAAAAAGAAAAAGAAAAAAACTAGGAACTTTTCTAAAAGGCCGGGCGGGTGACCCAACCCATAATCAGCCTTATGAATCATCCAATTGATAATTTTTGAATGCTAAGCCGAAGCAGTAGAATTTTATTATTATATTTCTCCATCACCCTACTTAAAGTAAACTAATTTTGTTGCCTATTGTTTCAACCACCAAGTTTTCTTTTCATCTGGCCAACTCCAATTTTTATTTTTTTTATTAATTTTTTTGTGGAGTACAAAATGTCATAAGCCAATATCAGTATTATTATGATCTACGGCAGCAAAATATGGTTCTAGCAGCATCCAAACAACCCAAGGTTTCATTGAGGAAGATCAAGTCACCATAAGAGAACAAATTAGAAACCAATACTATCATCTAAATACCACGGAGCCAACACTGTCAACACACCCGCAGATATTAAAAGGAAATGAGATTGTGATTATCCATTAGTGTATATTCATCAAGGAAGAGGGGCTTAGCAAGATGAGAGCTTCTCACTCTAAAATTTTCTCTCTCTAACTTCATGGCTTCCTACATTACCAATTCTACAACTTCTACTGTCTTGCCATTAAACTCGGGCTTCATTGAAGTTTAGAAGACTTCAGAGCTGAAATTTTATTGATGAAGGATCAATACATTGAAGCAAGCAAGCCGAATGAAAGAGGCAATCCTGTTGATGCTAAAGAGATTTGGCACAAGGCAATCGGCTATGAGGACCTACTACAACCCCAATTAATCCTCAAGATAGAGCCTCTATGGAGACTCTTGTAACTATGGAGGAGCACAAAGGTACGCCACTCTTGGATATTGCCTCAATTGCTAACCTGCAACTCAATCCCGCCACTACTATCAGTTTGAACACAATGCCATTGAAGGAGGAGCATGCTAGTTCCCGTAGGCAGCTGGTACACAATTCATCCTTCTATTACCCGGTTAAAGGTTTGTACCAAGAGAAAAGTCAAACCAAGCCACCCAACTCTACACTTATGGTACCTGACACTAAACATCCAACAAATAACCATGATATTACCCATGTGCAAACCACCCAAGCCCCGAGTATTACCCATGATAGCCCGCCAATGCCAAAAATTTGGAATTCCCGAGACCACCAGCCCACAACCAGTAAAAATCACCTCTTGGATGCTAGCTTTCCTCCCCTTAGTGGAACTAAACTGGGCTTACCAACATTAGAAGTTGCTTTTGTCTTGTTAAGCCCCAAGCCATCTTGGAACCAACTTTTCTCTTCTAATACAGCAGGGTGTTAGCTTCTTTAATAAGAAAGTTAATTTTGTAGATGCACAACAAATTACACGGTTCAAGAACCAACCAAAATCCTCGAACTCAAATCAAAATTAACAAGTTCAATCAAAATTCTAAAATTTATAAAGCAAACTCTAAAAAATCTAAGAAATTAGTGTATCCAAACATAAAAGTTAATGGCTTAGGGGCATACTTGATTGCACAAGCGTGAAAAAGGAGATGGGAGTTATGCGTTGCTTAGATGGTGAGGTGAAGCTCGCGGCAGTGGCTCTTCTCCGACTTCTGGCAGTGGTTGGGGCAATGTAGCAATTATGACGGCAGAGCAGCGTGGTGGTGGGTTAAAAAGGGTCGTGTAGTGGTGCTGGCGAGAGAGTGAGCACTGGTAGAAAGCCAGACCAAGAGAAAAAGAAACCGAGAGAGAGTGAGTTGAGAGTTTTTAACTTCAATAGGCAACTAAGGGCTCGTTTGAAGCTTAAAAAAAAAAAAAAACTTAAAAACCTTTTATTTAAAATGGGAGGTTTTCAAGACACAAAAATAATATTTTTTATTTAAAATAATATTTTAATTTTAATTTTAAATTTTAAAATATAAATTTTAAATTTAAATAAAGATATAAAAATATAATTTGACCTACAAGTAACTCAAATCTAAATTTGTTTTCTAAATTTATATGAAAAATTATAAAAATAACCTATCAAAATAAAAATCACTGACCGAAATTCAAGTGGAAAATTTTATTATTTATTACAAATATTATTACATCAATATAAAAAATATGATAAAAATTTTTTAAAAGAATTTTAATTTAAAATTTTCTAAAATGAGATATCTTTTAATTAATAATTTTTCTTTTTACAGGTTATTTATACAGTTTTTTTTTAATGTACATTTACTTTATAAATTTATATTTCTTTGCAGGAAAGAGAAAAAAATAGGGAGGGCGGGGGGTTTCAAGGCAGAGAAAATAATATTTTTTATTATTTTTATTTAAAATAATAATTTAATATTAATTTTAAATTTTAAAATAAAAGAATAAAAATATAAATTTTTTTAAATTAATATTTTAAAAAATATGATAATACTAAACAATAGATAGATATCTAATAAACAAAGTCAATTAATTTTTTTAATTATATATTTAGATTTTAATACTCTTTAAAATTTTATTAAAATTAAATATCTAAATTAAAATTTCTATTTATGTTTATAAATTTTTATAAACTGACAACATAAAAATATTTGTTAAATCTATTTATATTTTTTTGTTTTCAAAAAAATGTAAACTTAAGTAGAAAAATGTAATAAAAAAATCTTTTTACTCTATATTTTCTATTGCAAACATTTTGTTAATTTTAATATTTTGTCTATTTTTATTGTATCATATTACAGTGAATTATTTATTTTTATGAGTTAAATATCTACTTACCCCTTAAACTATTAAATTTTTTTTTACTTACCCCCTCGACTACCAATTGAACTATCTTCTCCCTTCAACTATCATTTTCCTTTTTACTAAGGACAAATCATGTTTTCTATCCAAAATTTGTGACGGAAACCGTTAACTATTTTTTTTTTTAACTAATGAAAAAAGAAATGGGGTAATATGGATATTTCATACACTTAAAGTAACTAAAGGCTTTTTATTTATTGATTAAAGTAAACTTTTGCCGGTCAAACCAAATATTTCTTAAGGGATTCAAAGCAAACTGAGGTTGGTCAACTCTATTGTGGGATCTTGATGGTTGGCAGAGCAAACTTAAAATCTTCCAATTGGTTTAGTAAAGCAAACTTATGCCGATCAAAGCAAACCTATAACCTTCTAATTGGTTTAGCAACTTGGGGACCTTTTTTATTTTAAATCAATTGGGGCTTTTTAGTTCGGTTACTGTTTTTCAACCCCATTGCGGATCTGAAGGGTTTTTATCAATAAAGTTAGGGCAGAACCTATGGATGGCTATTGATGTCTCTTTTTTTTTTCTTACGGTATTGTTATAACAAGACAGTTATTGCCATTTTTTTGGTTTCTTATTTTTTTCTATGTTGTGTTTTTTTCTAGTTGTGATAATTGAGAATTTTGTCAATAATTGTTTTTTGGAATCAATTTAGGGAAGTCAAACACTTTGAGTTTGGACTTAAGATTGTTGTTCAATTAAGTTTTCGTTCTAGTTCAATGTAGATACTTAACCCAAAATACTCTCGTTCTAGTTCAATTGATAGATAAAGGGGGAAGTAAAAAAATGTAATAGTTTAAGGGGCAAATGGATATTTAAGCTGAAGGACTAATATAGCCTTGGGACTAATTTTTCCATCCATTTATTGGATGAAAAATGTGATTTGTCCTTATTAAACAAAAAAATGATAATTGAAGGAGGAAGAGAGTTTAATTGGTAATTGAAGGGGGAAGTAAAAAAAATTTGATAGTTTAAGGGAGCAAGTAGATATTTAACCCTATTTTTATTATATCATATTACAATTAATATGTATCATATTCGTTAATTAATTTATTTTTACTAAATAATTAAATTAAATTAAATAGTTTTTAAATTAAATAAATAATTAATTAATTAATTTAATATGAAATTAATTAAATCATATTAAATTAATATGAAATATATATTATTGAAATTTTTAATAAATATTAAAATTATATTAAATAATTTAAATTAGTTAATATATTTAATAATTTAATTTAATTTAATTTGTTTAATATCAAATATATTTTATTAAATTATTTTTAATAAATATCATAATTAATTTAATTTAATTATAACATGAAATATATTTATTAAATCCAATTAATTTTTTGAAAACTAATTGTAGACAATGTTTCATTTCCAAAAGCAGATTCAACTTTCATTTAAAAAAAAAAAAAACAACAGAAAATATAAACAGAAAAACGATAGCGTTACTAAACGAATATTAAACAATGTATGTATACCTATTAGACAAAATCAACTAATTTTTTATTTAAAATAAATACTTAAACTTTAGTTTTCTTGAAAATTTTATTAAAAATTAAACATTTAAATTGAAATTTTGGATTTTCTTAATGGCTAGAATTAATTTTTCTCTTTCTCTCAAATTTCTATTTTTTTGAATACTTTTTATATAAAATATATTTGATATTAAACTTATAAAAATGTGATAATAGTGATAATAAATAATAAAATTTTATACCCTAATCTATTTTGATTAGTGATTTTTTTATATGTTATTTTTACACTTTTTCATATTGGTTTGTTTAATGAATTCAAAATGTAATTATTTACACGCTAAATAACTTATGATTTGATATTTGTCCCAATCATCGCTAAAATTTTATCACGTTATTACTGCTATCTTTTTCAAAATTCAAAATTTGAAATTCAAATTTATATATTAAAATATATTAGTTGATGTGATAGTTATATACGTAATGTGAAAAAGAAAGGTTATGCTAAGTGATCCATGCTTTGCACGGGTTTTACACGTTAAATTATATTTCTGTATATTTAAGCATAGGCAAAAGAATTGGAATTTGGTATTTTTTAATTAATGAATTTATTTAGTGGTTTGGATTATTTTTTTCTTTTTCTTCCCACTTTAATTATCTTTTCGATCACTTTATTTGAAAATTTTTTAAAATGTAATTACAAAATTATTTTTATTTTTTTTAATTTTTCCATTTTTATATTTTTTATTAATTTTTCAAAAATTAAAAATTTTTTTGAATGTGATTAATATACTTTAAAACTGTAGCATGCTCGCTCGACATGCACATAAATGTCGCATCCAAATATTCTTAAAACTTAAATTTTAAATACATACACTTTTATACTATGTGTCATTTATATAATAAGGATGTTTAAAATTTTCTGTTATTGAATTTACTAAATGGTTAGAATTATTTTTCTTTTTCTTTTATTCTTTTCATATTGTTTTAATACTTTTTTATATAAAAAGTGTCATTTATATAATAAAAAAGTTTAAAATTTTGAATTTGAGATATTTTCAACTGTTAAATTTGTTAAATGGTCAGAATTATCTTTTTCTCTCCATTTTCTCATATTTTTTTAATATTTTTTATATAAAAGATTTTAAATTAATATTTTAAAAATGTGATAATGTTTGTAATAAATAATAAATTTTATACTTTAATCTCTTTTGATTAATGATTTTTATTTTTATAGGTTATTTTTACACTTTTTTTAATGTAAATTTACTTTATAAATTTAAATTTGAGTTATTTACACGTTAAATTATATTTCTGTGCCTTCAGGCACGGGCAATTGCTAGTATGAAAATATTTCGCGACCAAACATTGTGGTCACCAAAAGTCATTGTTGGCGCCAAATTCTCGCAGAAATATTTTAGAGCAATTTTCCTTTGCCGACTAAATGAATCTGTGGTCGGCAAATCCACACTTTTAGCAACTATTTGGTGGCTAAATACAAGACATTTGGCGACCAAATTAATTTGGTCGCCAAAAATAGCACTAGATACATATCCCAAAAAATACGTAAATGTTCCGTGACCAAACATTGTGGTCGCCCAACAATGAGTTTTGGCGCCAAATTATAGCGGGAAATATTTTGAAGCAAGTTTGTTTCCCTTTGGCGAATAAATGAATCTATGGTCGCCAAAGCCACACTTTTTAGCGACCATTTGGTCGCTAAATACAAGACTTTTGGCAACCAAATATATTTGGTCGCAAAAATAGTACTAGATAGATATCAAAAAATATGAAAATATTCCGCAACCAACATTGTGGTCCCCAAAAAGCCATTGTTGGCACCAAATTTTGCGGGAAATATTTTGGAGCAAATTTTTTTACATTTGGTGACTAAATGAATCCATGGTCGCCAAATCCACAATTTTTAGCGACCATTTGGTCGATAAATACAAGACTTTTGGCGACTAAATCAATTTGGTAGCAAAAAAAAAATACTAAATAGATATAAAAAATATGAAAATATTTTGCAACCAAACATTGTGGTTGCTAAAAGTCATTGTTGGCGCCAAATTCTCGCAGGAAATATTTTGGAGCAAATTTTTTTCCTTTGGCGACTAAATCAATCCATGGTCACCAAAGCCACACTTTTTAGCGACCATTTGTCGCTAAATACAAGAATTTTGGTGACCAAATCGATTTGGTCGCCAAAAATAGCACTAGATAGATATGTAAAAAATATAAAAATATTCCGCGACCAAACATTGTGGTCGCCAAAAGTCATTGTTGGCGCCAATTTCTCGCAGGAAATATTTTTGAGCAATTTTTTTCCTTTTAGCGACTAAATAAATCTATGGTTGCCAAAGCCACACTTTTTAGCGACCATTTGGTCACTAAATACAAGACTTTTGACGACCAAATTGATTTGGTCGCCAAAAATAGCACTAAGATAGATATGTAAAAAATATAAAAATATTCCGCGACCAAACATTGTGGTCGCCAAAAGTCATTGTTGGCGCCAATTTCTCGCGGGAAATATTTTGGAGCAAATTTTTTCCTTTCGTCGACTAAATTAATATTTGGTTGGTGAAAATGCCTTTCTGGCAACCAGTTGGTCGCCAAATGGTATACTTTCAGCGACCACATATTGTTTGGTCGCCAAAAACAAAGTGTTTAGCAACCAAATATTTTTTAGTCGGTAAAAGTAGACTTTTAGCGACCATATTCCACTTTTGTCGTGAAAAGTGATCGCTAAAAGTGTTATTTCTTGTAGTGACTTATGAAAAGAGGGTATGTGGCTTGAATTAAATAAAAGGGCAATCACCCAATATTTTGAAATATGAGCTTATAAGAAGTGTGATTTGGTTAACATAAAGTCAAAATCGTACTCTGATCAAGTAATAATTTGTCCTAATCAAAGTGGAAGTAGCATGAAGCTATAAAAAATAAATAAATAAAAATAAAAAATCTTACTATGTGGAATATTAATAATTAGTATTTGCCCGACTATAACAATAGAGACATGGCCGAGTCTAAGTATTTTATTACTGAGTAATTGTACCAACCAAAGTTAGTGCTTAGAGAAATTCCCCATTCGAGAGGGAAATCACTAACCGATTAAGTTAGAGGTATATAGTTGGATATATATTCACTAAAATAGAATATTTGAGTGCTTCAAGGCACAAGATGGGAAATATAACCTATACACCGGTCACTTCTTTACCAAACTCTAGGACCCACGTTGTAGTTAGCATTAAATGCCCCTACCAATTGCCACTCAGAAACTCTGGTGTCATATGACATATGTAAGGAAGTGACATGCCTGTCATATCAAAGCAGTATACATTAGTTGCTTTGCACCTATAAATATCATGGACAGATGTACAATTGAGATATGTTCACTGTTGACTATCAAATTACTTTCTCTCTAAGTGTTAAGAGGATCGGAAGGTCTTTAGTCAATGACTTCACCGGTCATTGACTTTAACCTTTTCTTTCTTCATTCGTGTGTAAGAACTCATCCAAAAAGATTTGATTTGGTGACGTATTGATCACATACAATGATAATTTAATTATTGTACACATACAATGCCCAAGGTGTATGGGTTATGTTTTTAATTTAATTAATTTATTTACAGAAGCTGTCAGTCGCTCAAGTGAAAGTAGCATTGATTCTTAAAATTTAACTAATTAAATCACGTGTTTTAGGTACTTAAGCTCACTTTGATGTTGACCACTTTTAATTGGGGATCCGGATCATAGCAAAAAATGCATGCAAAAGTTGTATATATGAAACCGTCATTTTTCAATTGCAGTAGAAGTCATTCAAGGGGTTAATGCTTTTAAATTTTGCGGTTTGCTTGTGTTATGTAAATGTGAACATATGTGTTAGATTGAGGTGCACACACTATATTTGTGATTTTTTAAGTAAATATATATATTCTTAATTTTAAATAAATTACGAAACAAATTTAAAATAAAAAATATTGAAACACTTGTAAAATATTGATAGTTAGTCTTAAATGGAATTTAAGTAAATAATTTATAATTGTGTGATATTTAAAAAAGATAAAAAAAATGTAAATGTAGTGGAAGTTAAAAGTGGCATTTAAGGAATGTTTAAAAATACAAAATTAAATTTACTTAATTAAGTTATAGTTTCTTATTTTTTTCATTTATATGAAAACTATTAGAAGTTGTGGGAAGTTGAGGGATATTAATGTATGAAAGCAAAAAAATTCACCAAAATTGAGGCTCCATTAGTTTTTAAATTTCACAAGTAAAACCAAAAGTGGCAAATCCAAACAAAATAGGAATTAAATTTGCAATGAATTTTGTTTCCTAATTCAACGAGCAATGGATTTTCAAACTTAATGAAGAAATCAGTAGGGTTTTCAAAATTGCTTAGTTGCCTAATTAATCAATAAGGAAACTTGAGGCAGAAGGAAACTTGGAGAAGAGGGAAATTTGGGGAAGAAAAACTTGGGGAAGAAGGAAACTTGATGAAGAAGTCTACATGTACAAGTAAGACCTAATTTCCTTTTTTGTCTAGGTTTTCAATGTCTATATATATGCATCTATACTCATTGTAAAAATATAACTAATGGAGTGAGTTATTTTTTAGGGAGCTTAACGTCTTTTTCTTAATTTTATTCATCTTTGAGTTTTAGAAGTCTTGGAGTATTCTAAGGCAAACTTGCTGAAAAGTAGTTCCACTGAAAATTTGTGCAAGGAATTGTAAAGAGTTCAGTCAAATCTTCTAACCTAATTTTATAGTTGAAATTATTTAGGTGGTCTCCAAAATCGGACCTAGTGTTTTCCTTTACTAGTTGGTAAGAGTTTCTCCATTATCGATCATATGTTCATTTTGATTGTTCAATTGGAGGTGTGTTGGAGAATTTTCAGTTGGTATTAAAGTGTCACTCATTTGTTCAAAGAGTGTGATTATTTTACATCTAAAACAATGAATCCACCTAGAGAAGGAAAGAATATCAACAAATCTGAAAAGAAGACTTCAAAGCAACTATAAGGGATCAAATGCTTTGAATGCCAAGGTTATGTGCACATTGCCTAGAAGCGTGCAAACAAGAACATGAAAACTCAAGTCAAAGTGATGAAAGCCACTCTTGACTATGATTCAGGCCCTTCTAAAGATGAAGGTAACTTTATTATTTTTTCAGCCTCACATAGTTCTTCTTTAGGTACAAAAACTACCACCCTTAGTGGCATAGAGACAACTACATCAATTGAGAATGAATAATTAGACAATGAATTTGATGGGCACATTCAAGAGGCCTACAACCAACTTTTCGAAGTATGTTGTGCTTTAAAAAAGAATAAATTGTACTCAACTCAAAAGAATAAGGTGCTGAAGAAAAAGAGAGACGCCCTAAAAATCAAGACCGAGAAACTCTCAAACAAGTTGCCTACTTTAGAAACTGACAAAGATACTCAATGTCAGCTTGTAGGAAAACTGAATATGAAACTTGAAGAAAAAGAAAAAGAAGTTAATGATCTTCGGTCAGAACTCAAGGACCTAGAGACCAAAAAGCGAAATCAAACAACAAAATCCTTAAGAAGATGAACAAGAGGTCTCAATTATTGATGAAATCTAGAGTAAACAAAAAAGGCATGGGGATTGTAATAACCCAAAATTTTTAATTTTTAACATATATTATTTAAAAAAAAGTTTACAGTGGGAAATGGTCATCTTATTTGTGTATATATAATTGTTTTGTGCACACACACACACCCACACACATATATATAAGAAAACCATGGGCGCTTAGTTAAAAAAAGGGGGGTCTCAAATGTGGCCAAACATGGCCACGTGTCCCGAGGAAATGTGGAAAATGTGTGCTTGCAAAGACTTTTTCTTTTGCTTTGTAACCAAGCATTGGACATATATATATATATATGCATAGGTGTGGGTGTAGTTTAGGAGAGAAACTAAGAAAAAAGAAAGGAGAGATAGTATGAAAGAGAAGGCTAAGCACGGGAATGGCAAACTGAGGCTAGGTAAGTGAAGTAAATATCTGCCAAATTTAAATATATTTAAAGATTTTGTAATTAGAACTATATTAAAATATTTTAGTAAAATTATCTTTGATATTAGGAATAATACCTTGAGCTTACGAGGAGTTTGTTGGCAACCCATAGGCATTTATTTTGATATCTTAGATATTTGAGGTAGGGATTTAATACACTTTATTTACATATATGAGATGTAAAAATATTTTAATAAATTATTATGTGATTATTTTGTATAAATGTAATTAAATTTAGACTACATTGTGTGAATTCTGTCCAAATAAAAACACCGAAACATCACGACCAAAAATGAAGCTTACTGGAACTAGAAAGAATTATAGAAGAGAATATGCCAAAGCATATTCCATGAAAGTTTCCAAAATTACCCTTTATCCCTAATAGTTTTATATAATTATGATTTGACCCCAAAAGTTTTAAAAAAATTTAGTTTAACATCATAATTACTAAAAATTTTAAATTAGCCCCAAAAGTTTTGAACAATTACATAGCGACCCTAAAGTTTAAACATATACGAAGTGGCCCAAATGTTTTTTGAAATTTTTTTTTGCCCCTAAAAGTTGTGAAAAATTATAATTTTGCCCCTGAAAAATACAATTTAGAATGCCTTATTTAAAATGTTTGAGTGATTTATTAACGGAAAATGTTTATGGAAGTGATGATGTGATGTTAATGGTTGATTTTAATGAGTTGTTTTGTTGAGATGATAGTAATGAAGATAAAGGAAACATGAATGATATTGTGATTGCGGGGCTGATAGATACTAGAAAAATAGGAAGGGTATAGAGATTGCCCTTGAGTTGAAAAACTCTAAACCTGTAAAGGGGTTGGTGTTTAAGCCAGTAGGTTAGTAGCCTACAACGATGATTATTATCGGGCTAATCATAGCCATTGAGTCTGGACCCGTGAACGACGATATTGTAGAGTATCTATCCCATGACTGTGATGATTGTGATATGATGGTAAAAAGATAAATGAAAGATAATAATTTGATTATTTTTTATATTTATGTTGATGTATGTTTTGATGTGGGATACGCGACAACATACGATTTATGAGTTATTGATATGAACTTACCACTTATCTAATTTTTGTGCATATCATATATGTATTTATTATGTATCGTGGGTACAAGTAGATTAGTGTTCACGTTCCTATAGATTCTTTTGCATGTCATGAACCTAAGACTTAGGCGGGCCATTGTTGGATTTATTTTTGTGTCACTGTAGCATTATTCACGACTGTAATATTATTAATTTGGGGATTTATTTGATATGATTGTAAAGGCTTTGAGGCCTATATCTCTAAGATTATTTGGGGTTGTGGTTGGAGTACTATTGCCCAATTACACCGAGGTTTAGTTGTTATTAATTACTTTTAGTTTATTATAAAATTATTATTATATATTATGGATGTTTGCTCCAAGGTGGTGTTGTAACTCTGATTAGGGTAATGGATATTTTAGTACATGTTGTATATGACTCTTTCACTTTTTCCACGAGTTCTGAAACTTGGGGCTTGACAACGACAAGTCTAGGTTGGGCTACACAAAGGAAAAGAACTTACCTAAGCAAACCTAAGCAAACCCTTAGGTCGCCAAAACTTTGAGGGTTTCACTATAGAAATCTCCAGAATTCATCAATCCATCCAATAGGAGCAATACAAAGATCAAGCTGCAATTATTCCCTCATCCTCGAGTGAATGATACCCATGTTAATCACTCTTGACCCTTTATATTTGTGTGCCATCATTGTGGTGTCAAAGATCACACCCAACCAAATTGTCATAAGCTTTATGATTTATCTTTGAATTATGTAAAATCATTTTCAAAAAATCAAAGCTATAAAGTTCCTATGACAAATAGATTTCAAGCATTCAACAATAAATTTTTTTTTTTTTTTTGAAAAATCTTTCAAAAAAAACTATGTCATGAAAGGAATAACAGTAACAAAGCCATATTTCCAAAAACTAGGGCTGTTTGGTTTAGAAATAGTGACTTATATGTCACCGCACCTCTAAGAAATTTGAAAGGGTGAATCTTGATAACTAAAGGTTATTGTTTTATCATAGACAAGGATGTGCATCATGTTTATTTGGTTACCTAGTTCTATGAAAACTTGTATTTTTTATTTTCTTGCATATTGTTTTAGCTTAATTTTTTTAAAGGGTTTTTTTTGCTTGTTCTATTGTCACATCATTTTATTAAAGAGTTGGTTAAGGATAATGTGATTTCTTTGTAAAAAGTTAGCAAACTAAAAATCAATTTGCTAACTTTTTACAAAACCCTTAGACCAGCTTTGTTTTAAATCTCTAGGAAAGTCTTTAGATATTTGTGCTCATCTTTGATCGGCTTTGATAAAAAATTAAGAAAGATAAAATTTCACAATTTGTTAATCAGATATTGCATGAATTCTATTTTCTTACATGTGCATCAAACATTCAATCTATAAATTGTGTTAGATAAAAGTTCTTAATCTCATGTGAATTGACAAGAAGTGTTTTGATTAATGTTGTATAATTTTGATGTGTTTCTTTAAACACTTGACTGGTTTTGTGTGTATCTTCCCATCTGCTTGTCTATGAAAATTTGATTAATACTTGGCAATTTTAAAAAATGATGATGAGTGATTAAAAGAAATAGTATATCTCATCTTGGAAAGGGCTACCAATGGACTAGAGTGAAGCTACCCTATTAGTATGTCGATGATCAAAACAACCACCATCTGGGAAAAGATGATATAGAGAAAAAGGTTACTTACTCATAATGTGTGTGCAAGAAAGCCATCGAGACCTCAAAAGGGATATTCATGAATAAAAAAAATATTTGGGTGAAAAAACTTTAAAGTTCTACAAATGATAAAGTCAAGAAAAATTTAAAAATAAAAAAGTAGAAAATTGCTTGCAATTTATTTGCTGCTTCAAATTTAATCTCATTATCTTATGATTTGTTTGAGGGAAGAATATATGCTTAATTGATCATATCTTTATGCAAGGACAAGTTTTGTTCGATTTTATGGCTTGATTTATCTCATGACACAATCTTGAATTGTCATTTGGGAAAATGGATTTGATTCAGTTTTAATTAAAATGCTCCAATGATTGATTCACATGTTTGAAAATAGGAGAATTAAATTTTTTTTGACAAATTTATCGTGAAATTTTCCTATCATTTTTGAAATTATTTTGGCACAAAATACCTAGATGTATTTTTTCCAAAGAAGTGCACGGGTGGTGGTGGTAGCAGCTTTTATTAGTTTGATTTGTGACTTTGTAGTTTTCCTTCCCCTATTTTTGTGTGTCATAAATTTCCTAACAAAAAGAGGGGCATATTAGATCATTGTGGCATTGTAATATTTATGACTTGTTTGTGACGTTGAAGTTGTGACTTTGACTGGCCCGTATGACTTTGGTACTTCGAAAATGCACATATATGGTATGGCTATGTTATCAATATTTTTATTAACTAAATTGCCATATGGTATTTTAATGCATTTGTTTAAATGTTGCAGTTCTCAAATTGAAATTTAATTTTAAGTTTTATTATGAAATTATCAAGGTGGAGATTGTAACATCAAAAAGTGACAAATCCAAACAAAATTAGAATTAAATTTGCAATGAAATTTGTTTTCTAATTTAATGATGAATAGAATTCCAAACTTAATGAAGAAGTTTGCAAAGTTTACAAAATTGCTAAGTTGCCTAATTAATCAAGAAGGAAACTTGAGGTAGAAGGAAACTTGGAGAACTAGAAAATTTGAGGAAGAAGAAAACCTAGGGAGGAAAGAAACTTGAAGAAGAAGGAAACTTGGTAAAGTCTATATGCACAAGAAAGATCTAATTTCCTATTCTGTCTAGGTTTTTAGTGTCTATATATGTGCGTCTGTACTCATTATAAAAATACAACCAATAGAGAGAGAGAGGGGGCGAGGGAGAGCATATTATAAATTTGGGGACAGATTTATTTTCTACAGAGTATAAGGTTTTTCTCTTTATTTAACTCAACTTTATGTTTTGTAAGTCTTGGAGAATTTCAAGGCAAACTTTCTCCGAAGTCAGAAAGTAGTTCCACTTAGTGTAGGTGCATCGAGGATTTAAGCAAAAGGTTAAGTGAATTCATGCAAGGAGTCGTATAAAATTCAATCAAATCTTGTAACCTAATTTTATAGTGAAACCATTAGGGTGGTCTCTAAAATCGGATTTAGAGTTTTATTCTACTAGTTGGTAAGCATTTCTCTATTATCAATCATATATTCGTTTTGATTGTTCAGGAGGTGTTTTGGAGAATTTTCATCACCAAATACCCTATTGTTGCCTTTATATAATAGTATGGATATATATCATATCATATCATATTAAATATATATAAAGCAGACTTTGGGATACACTGCTATGCCATGTAGCACTTAACTGGTGCTATGATTGTGACGCATGACATTTAATTATAATTATTTTAAATAATTTTATTTATTATATAAGTCTATGATTCTAAAGTCTTGCATATATATTACTTAATTTATGATTATTCTTAGTGTTCTAATTTAATCTAAGTGGGATAGGATTCTCCATATTCTAATTAATTAAAGAATTTTATTTTTTTTTAATTTACAATAATTTATGGTGTTCTAATCTGAGTGGGATAGGACTCTCCCATATTTTAATTAATCAAATAATTTTTATTTATTTTATCTATTAATTATTTTAAAGAATTTTATTTATTATATAAGTCTACTATTCTAATTATCCAAAGAATTCTATTTATTTTATAAGTCATTCATATATATTAATTAACACGCGACACTTAATTATAATTATAAATAATTTTATTTATTATATAAGTCTACTATTTTAAAGTATTTCGTGTATATTACATAATTTATAATTATTCATGGCATTCTAATCTAAGTGGGATAGGACTTTCCCATAATCTAAATTAATCAAATAATTTTTATTTATTTTATATATTAATTATTTTAAAGAATTTTATTTATTATATAAGTTTAATATTCTAAGTAACCAAATAATTATATTTATTTTATAATTCTTTCATATATATTATTTAACACGTGGCATCTAATAATAATTATTTTAAGAATTTTATTTATTATATAAGTTTGTTATTCTAAAGACTTTCATGCATTGTTTAATTTATAATTATTCATGGTGTTCTATTCTAATTAATCAAAGAACTTCTTTTTATTTTATATGTTAATGATTTAAACATAACAGTATTTTGATTTAAGATATAGCACTTATTTTGTTTAATAACAATAAGAAATGATAATATAGTAAGAGGTTTAGTCCAATGAAAGAGTTTGGGTTTAGTTATTTCTTCCATGTTATTCTCGGGTAGGTTCTCCCATATTTTAATTTCATTTTCTTTTTATTTATTGGAATTTGAATTTAATCAAACTATCTTCCATTTAGTAACAAGATTTGAAATTTGCTAGGTTTATTTTTATAATTGGCAAATTAGTGAATAAAACAGTGATTTCAAACTTGTATTTTTAGGCATTTGGCTAAAGTATGAAAAGTATAGGTTTGAAGGTTTTTTGGAAAGTCTCCTAATGCGAGGTTAAATATTTGAGGAATGTTTCCTAATGCAAGGTTGAAGATACTTTAAGTAACGTTTCCTAATATTCAAGGAAATGGGAAAATTTCATAAAAAATTTTGAAAAGTTTCCTACAAGATGTTGGAAACAGGAAACTATACAATTCTATGTAAGATTAGATTGCTTGAGTGCTTTATAAATATAGACCTTCTCCTAGGGTCTTGAAACACATTCAAAGAGAGAAGAACATATTCTTTGTGAGCTAATAATTGACCTCTCTCAATTTAGCCATGATAGTTTTCAACTATCAAACTTCTTGTGCGTGGGTTCTTCAAAAGTGTTCGAAGCCGTAAGCGTGGCCTTCATAAAGTGTGGGTGAAGATTCTTCCTCATGTGTTGGAGAAGGCATCCACTGTTAATCGATACGGCAAGGTTGAAAGAGTAGATTGTGTATACTATAGTGGCCCTCCTTGTAATCGGTTGTGTATGGTAGAAATTTTGGTCTTTATGGCTCGATATTTTTTATTTCTTAGTTGCGAAGGTTTTTCCTCATTAGTTCTTTGTGTTCAATCTCTTTATTTTCCCGCATTGTGAGATTCACTACAACAAAATGAATTAAAAGCGCGCCTAATTTTTGATAGCTATTAATAATCATTAAAACAGATACTTTTTTTCAATGCTTAAAGTTAATCATGAAAAAAGTACTCGACATTACCTTGTTATTCCAACACATAAGGTGATCATGGAAAATAATAAGCTGAAAAAAATATTTTCGCATTAGCGCCAAAATTTTGGTGCTAAAATTTTAAGCAATCTCAACGGTGGGTAAAAAAATCCTTGCTGAAAATTAGGAAAAATATTTTTACAGCCTGAAGGCATTAAAAAAATACTATATTTCAACGCTTAGAGTTAATCGTGAAAAAAGTACTCGATATTATTCAACATGTTAAGGCTAAAATTGTAAATTGGCAAATCCATGGTCAAAGAAAGTGTTTTATAATATTTAGACTTAGTGTAGGCTAACACACTAGAGTCTTGACTCAAGAAGAAGTGAAAAGGCCTCAAGAAAGCTGTGTTTGCATACTACTGGAAGTCCTGAAAAAGCCAAACAAGGTTCAGAATTGATTTACACAGGAAGACCACAGGAAAGCTGCAGTTTGGTGCAGGAAAATCTCGAGAGCTTGACTTGGAGAATTACCTATGCAGGAACCCCGCTCTGAGTTGCGGAAAGGTTGCTTGAAGCCAGTGGGTACGCCCTTCCCACGAGGTGCATTATTTTAGCCAATTTCAGTCTATTTCAAGCCCTAGCTGCCACCGTTTCTTTATATATATCTTTTGGACGTCGTCATGGTCAGATATAGAGAGAATACACATGAGATTAGAAGCCTGAAAGTTCAGTTATTCTCTTCATTACTTAGCCAACATGTTTCATGTTCAATCCGAAGGAGTTTGGGTTTGAGGTTTGTGAATGCTAAGGATTCAGCAACTTGTGGATTCAACAAAGTTACTAAGGTGTTAATATTGTGCCTTCGAGGAGTCAAAGGGCTTTCGCTAAAGTAGTTGGTGAATCGAGGATTTGAGCAAATGTCAATAAGAGTATAGAGTCAATGAGTCGATCTATCGAGAGGTTGAGTTTGTAACCAACTTTTATTTTAGTGAAATTTTTTGGGTTTCCTTGTGTGGGTTTCCTCATTCTTTTTATCTCGCCTTCTACAATTGTGTGTGTGTGGTTGATTGTTTGAGATCTTTATCAGCAAATCACGTATTTTCAATTGGTATCAGAGCTGGTATGTTTTTTAGAACAAAACGTGATCTTGCTATTTGCTAATGGATCCTCCTAGAGAAGGCGGTTCGAGCACAAGAACCTCATGGTTCAATGGCACCAACTATGCATATTGGAAGGTTCGAAATAGAGCTCTTCTAATCTCACTGAACGTAAATGTTTGGCTATCCATAGAAAAAGGTTGGGTAAAACCAACTCATTCTATTAACAACATAGCGGTAGAAAAACCTATGGATATGTGGACGAGGGCAGAGCAGGAAAAGGCAGAATGGAACTACAAAGCCCTGAGCTCTAGTTTTTGTGCGGTCTCTGCCGATGAGTTTACGAGAATTTCAAGCTGTGAGATTGTCAAAGAGGCTTGGAAAATTCTTGAATTGACTCATGAAGGAAATTCCACAGTGAAGAAGTCTAAGCTCCAGAAAATAACCTTCGAGTTTGAAAATTGAAAATTCCACAATATGCTGATAACGATCCCAATCAATCAATCACAAACAAGAATAATAGAAGGCGAGATGAACAAAATAAGGTAATCCACAAAGAAAGACCTCAAAACAAAAAACTTTCACTGATAACACAAAGTTGGTTACAAACTCAACAACACGATAGATTGACTCCTCGACTCTATGCTACATTGACATTTGATCGACTCCTTGATTAACCAACACCTTCAGTGAAAGCCTTTCGACTCCTCGAAGGCACAAGACCGAATCCTCGGCAATCACACGTGTTGAATCCTCAACTCTTCAATGATTTGAACTCCTTCGAACCTCATAAAAACTTGAAAGATTTGCTAAGCAATTTGAGAGAACTTGTAAACTTTTCTGGCTCACGAACTTGATGTAAATTCTCTCTCTTTCAACCCTAGAATGTGCTCTGAAGATATATATAGAGATAGGACCAAACAGGGCTCGAAATAGGGCAAAACAGGCTGAGAAAAGTCACCTCGCGGGAAGGGTGCTCCTGTAGTTTTCCCGCGGCCTTCCTGAATCTTCCCGCAAATCAGAGCGGTCTTCTTGCGGTCTTCCCGCACGGCTAAACTCCTGATTTTGGCTCTCAGCTTTATCCCACGGCCTTCCTACGGTCTTCCTGTGTTAATCACTTCCAAGCATCTTTAGGACTTCTGAATCACTTCAGGACTTCCAACCACTATGGAAACTGTTTCTCTGAGGCCTATTTGGAACTCTATTTGACTTATGACTCTAGTGTCTTAGCCTATACTAAGTCTAAAAGTACAATGAATTCTATTTGATCATGAATTGCCAATTAACAACATTCAGACTGAACAATCTCCCCTTTTGGCAATTCCATGTCAAAACAAATCAAAACAAAAATATTTCAATTAAGTTTATCCTAGCGCAAGGCCTCAATAAACAAGTTATCCATCAACTATTCCATCATTCATCAACCTGTTCCACTTCTTATCCTGTATGGCTACACACTCAACAAACTTATCACAGCATCATGTGTAACACAGAATAATAATCTATCAACCAATCAATGAGTTAATAATGAATCAAAATTGAATAACCAAATGATAATTGCAACCATATATCCAGATGTCAATACTAAGAGAGAAAAAAATCCAATTCACAAGAGTTTATAAAAGCATCATATCATAAACCAAAAGATCATCAACATCATATCATATATCAAAAGATCATACATCTAAATAAAGTTTTGAATACATTCATCCAAGACCAACAACAACTACAAAGTACAAATCATCAAATAACTACTACAATCCATCCAAGTCATCACACAAGAACATCATATATCATCTTCCCTTTTTTGACTTGGAATTGACAACTAAATAAAGACACTAAAACATCACTGATCGTCATCTCTCTGATCATCCTCATCATCATGGGCACCATCTCCACCATCGCCACCATGCTGAGCTCCCCCTGTATGATGAACACTGGCACCATCACCCATAGGGGAAAAGAAGCTACTGCCAAAAAGATCTCCAAAAGGGTAAGTGAAGGTGTTTAGGTTTTGCTAAACCTGAGTGAGAGTGAAGTGCATCTCATTCTGTCTCATCTGCATAGCCCTCAACCGAGAGTCCATATCCGTCAGAAATGTATAAAGCTCCGCCTGACGAACATCTATAGCATCAAAGCGCTGAAAAGCCTGACTCTCCCCTTGAATCAATGCTAACATAGCACCCAGCATATTCAGGTCATAGGCTGGTGGGGTACTAGAGGAAGGGGCAAATGGATCAACAAGATGTGGAGTATGCTGAGGGGAGAAGGGTAGAGGCGTTGCCTAAGGAACTGGAGTAGGCCTAGAGTGGGTCCTACTACGGTGTGCAGACACATGATTAATGGTGTTTGGCATCTTTATCAACTCATTCTCTAAAGGCAACTCGATGCCAAGAGAGAGGAGGTAGTGAATAATGAAAAGACCAAATGGCAAAGAGTCAGACTTAGATGTGGAATCACTACCCACAGCTATAAGGTGAAACATGAATAGTGGAAGATCAAATATGTGTTGATCGACCCTGAAATGTGTTCGGGATCTACCTCTCAAGTGCAAGAGGGTGGTCGTAGTCTTACTCGGTGAGAACCAAGGTCATCTCCACAGGGAGTGTTGTGTTAAAAGACACTAGACTTGTTCTCTTAGTTAGTAGGTGAACCTAACTTAACCTAAACTAAATTTAGATTATGGGAATGCTTAGATATGGGTTTGTTTGAGGATGATGGAGTGAAGGAATTAAACTAAAGCAAAGATATTAGAAATAATATTAGCTAAAACAATCTTGACTACAAGCCAAATCCGGTATTGGGGTGGTAATGATTTTCTCAAATACATTAATAACTCAACTCAACAAATGCACATGCATTGTTGGGTTGGAAGATGTTCTTTAAAATATGATTTGTGGAAATCTCAAAGTAAGTAGAGGCTTTTGAAAGTAATTTTAGGTTCACCGGGACATTGAATCAAACACCTAGTGTGCACAAGTGCAACCAAGCTTTGATTATAACACAGGTGAGCCAATTTCGTAGGCAAGCCTATATTTTGGTTTTAGAAAATAAGTTCTAAGTTACCGAGCCATTGAATCAAACACTTGATATGCACGAGTAAGAACTTGTTACAAGTGAAGATTGTAACACAGGCAACTTGATTTTATAGGAAAACCTAATTTGGGTTTTGGAAAATAAGACTCTGACTCACCGGGAGATTGAACCGAACACTTGGTGTGCACAAGTGAAAACTTGTAACCAAGCTACGGTTGTCACACGGGCGAGCAAGTTTCAAAAGAACCCTAAATTTACCAAGAGATTTCAATTGAAAGCCATGAAAAATATTTTCGTGAAAACCATTTGCATCCGATTAAACCAAAACCAACCACAATACTTTCAATGGCTTGAAGCCAAGAATAAAACTAGCCTAACATAGTCATAGCGAAATCATAAAGAAGAAATAGGAGACATGCCATTGAAACAAAACAAGATTAAATGCACAAAGAGAAAAAGTTGAATACTTAACTTAAAATTAAAATACGAAAGTAAAACTTACAAATAGAGTAGCAATCTTGAACAACGAACTTGAAAGGTTAAACCCTAACCCTAATCTAAACTAAACTAAGAAAAGAGAGAGAAGGAAGAAAAGAGGGAAAAAAAACCCCATTTGATAAGATCTGACATGCCCAAATTTATAGACAACAAAATTTTAAGGGCAAAAGAGTCAATTCAAATATTAAAGTTAGTTGAAAAGTCCAACTCGCCGCACAGAGGGGCACCCATGATGGATGTAGGGTGCCCATGGTTGGTGTTTTCCCAACTATTTGATGAATTGTCCCTAAGAGTCAATTTTCCCACACAAATTGGCTCTCGGTGGGCACCCATCTAATGAATAGTAGGGCGCCCATGACACCTGTGGGGTGCCCATGGTCAAGGTGGGGCGCCCGTCTGCAACCACAGTGAATAGTGCTTTTTTGATAGCTTTCTGTCCCTGACTTTCGATATGATTTTGACCCCCGAGATGACCGATTTGGGCTTTGGCTAAAACATGAAAGTTGTAACCCTTCAAGCCTTGTTTCTAACCCAAAAAGAATTGCACCACTTTGAGTTGTGAGGAAAAAGTTATGGCTGGAAAACTGAGAGAGTGTTGAGCTAGAACTTCAACTGCACACCACTTCAGCCATTTTGAACTTCAAACCACTTCCTTCTCCTTGGCACCCATGGTACTCGATCTTATGCCTTGGGATGGCTCTTAGGAAGTTGAAGAAGTCTTGGGAGTCTTTGGACTTTTCTTGCACTTTTTTTATTCTAACTTGCTTTGGCTCCTCCTCACATGCAACCTTGGTGTTGTTTAGGCCAAAAGCTCCAAGTTATATTACCTAAAAACACAAATAGTGATAATGCATGGAAATGAGATAATTAAGCTAATACCTAGCTATTAACAAGCATAAGTGCATAATTAGGTTACATAAAGGATATAGAATTGTATAATATTGTAAGCTAATCATGCGTCCAGTGACAGTGGAATGTAGAATGCGTCCATGACGCTCAGACACTACTGTGACATGGAAAGTCGGATTAATAGAACTTACTACATATAAATGTCATCCTATTGATCTCAGATAACTGGCGATGAGGAATAGTCTTCCCAATCTAGTTGACTCGACCTTCAGTGAGCAAATGAGATATAAACTGTACAAAGGGACCACCAGAGTCAAGAATAGGCTCAAAGTCTATGTGCTCAGGATGAGGTAAGCTCAGAAACTCAGAAATAGTAGTAGGTGTCAACTCTATAGCAACAGAACGAACATATGAATGTAAGACACCAGCAGAGAAGTCTATGGCATACATATTAACATAAAACTCTCTAACAAACTCACCGATAGCAAATTCATAAAATGGGCCTTCAAAACCAGAATAGGATGCATAGGCTGACCACCCTAATCTATCAAAACACCCCTTTAAATTAGGAAAATCACGTAACAAAATGCCACGCTCAACAACAATGGGTTGATACATGAACGTGTCATCATAGAGAGACTGTTCACGATCACCCCTAAAACGATGAAAGTCAAATGAAGGATGTTGACGTCTCCTAGGAGCCATAGGAAGAAGAAAAGACAATCTAACGAGGGAAAAGACTAAAAAGACAGTACCTAGATAAAGAAATGACAGGACTGTTGTACAGAGAAATAGTGATACGTCAGCCTGATGTCAGCATGAACAGGGACCAAATGAGGACTCGGGAGGCTTTATAAGAGCCAGGTCACGGGAAGACCGCACCCACAGTGATCCCGCGCCTGTCCGGTGATCCCGTGATGATCCAGCGGTGATCTCGCGCCTATCCGGTGATCCCGCGGTGATTCAACGGTGATCCCGCGCCATCCTGCGGTGATCCTGCGGCTTTCCCGTGATGAAGACTTCTCCCTCAGACTCCTCTTTGTATTATCCCACGACTTAGAGCACCCTAACCGCGGTCATCCCACGAATTTCTTTTTATGTTTTATGAAAATAATAATAAAAAAGAATAATGAAAAACTAAGGGAAAAGCATGAAAATTATCAAAAAATTTCAGGTCCTATTCCCTTAAATACTTAACAAAACACAGGTTCAAGCTTGCAATAAGACATAGGTAACAATAAAAGAGAATTCCAAAACATGCTCTACTAATTATGTCATGAGATGTTCACACCTATCATACCAGTGGTCAAATGCCTGTGCTGTGTGTGAACTGAGGTATAGAAAGATAAAAACTATACTTTTCACATATTTACAAGATGTTCAATAAAGCTCCTTTTGGATTTTCAATTAAGTGAAAAATGCAATGAAGGCTCTTCAACTAGTTACCCCTCAATTTATTGTTTTCAACTAAACACCAAGAAACACATCTAACTGATTTCTCCTTCATCTTTTTATTTGTTCTTGACGGCTTACACACACTTTATGGGTAGGTAGCCTTCTTCCTGTATCGTCAAACCAGAGGGTGGTTATTTTGATAACCCGCACGTCAACAGGTTAGCTTTCACTCTATCCCATATGGTAGCCCTTTCCAAGGTTTTTTTTTTTTTTTTTATGTACATAAACACAATCAATAGTCCAAAAAGTAGGCTTTAAGGAGCACAAGTAAGGAAGGAAAAATAAGTTCTTGACTCCTAACCTATGTGATTTTTTAATTAGGCACACCGCTACCATGATAAGGAACATCAAAACATAAGTTTCAAGAATATTAAGGAAGTCAATGTCATAGTTCTTATGTAAATCAAAAGCAATACTTCCATGTTTGGAAATGTATATGAAGAAATAGTTCTTAGAATAATCATGAAATTGTCATCCCTTTCCAAAAATAATATCTAACTATACCTATAGATATAAACAAAAACAAAAATCAACTAAAAATCAGGGACGCTCTTTAGTCTAAAAAACAAACACCAAGAGATGATCTGAGTGATTCAAACTTCAAGTGGTCCAACGGTTTAGTAAATATGTCAGCTAGTTGGTGTTGAGTCTCAATGTGCTCTAGAATGATGACTTGATTTTCAACTAACTCACGAATGAAATGATGTCGAATGTCAATGTGTTTGGTACGTGAGTGTTGAACAGGATTCTTAGAGATATAGATGGCACTAAGATTATCACAGTAAATAGTCATGATTTTTTTTATCAACTCCATAATCTACTAGCATTTGTTTCATCCAAAGAAGTTGGGTGCAACAACTACCAGCAGCTATATACTCAGATTCAGTAGTGGACAAGGACATGGAGTTCTGCTTCTTACTGTGCCATGAAACTAGATTTGTACCAACATAGAAACATCCACCAGAGGTACTTTTTCTATCATCTACACACCCAGCCCAGTTAGCATCAGAATATCCTGCTAAGTTGACATTGGTGTCATGAGAGAACCAAATGCCAAAATCAAAGGTCCCATTAACATATTTGATTATCCTCTTAACCGCATGTAAATGGGATTTCTTGGGGTTGGACTGAAATCTTGCACAAATTCCTACAATGAAGGAGATATCAGGACGACTGGCATTGAGATACAACAAACTACCTATCATGCTTCTATACAATGTAGGATCCACTAGTTTGCCAGACTCATCTTTTGAAAGCTTAGTGGAAGTGCTCATGGGGGTCCTAGCATGTTTACAACTGTCAAGTCCAAATTTCTTAACTAGGTCTTTTGCATACTTGGATTGAGAAACAAAGATCCCATTTTCTAATTGCCTAACTTGAAGACCCAGAAATAAATTCAAATCCCCCATCATGCTCATCTCAAAAGTATCTTTCATATGTTCACTAAATTCATAAGCAAATTTAGAAGAGGTAGAACCAACATAATATCATCAACATAAACTTGTGCAATCAAAATGTGGTTTGAATATCTACGAATGAATAGTGTCTTATTAGCATTGCCTCTCATGAAACTAGAGTCTATCAAAAAACTGGTGAGTCTTTCATACCAAGCTCTAGAAGCTTGTTTCAAACCATAGAGAGCCTTTTTCAGTTTAAAAACATGATTTGGAAAGTGAGGATCAACAAAACCCTTAGGCTGCTCTACATAAACTTCCTCATTTAGAAAACCATTTAACAAACCACTTTTCACATCCATTTGAAGTAGTTTGAACTTTAAATAACAGGCCATGGCAAACAAGATTCTTATAGATTCTAATCTAGCCACAAGAGCAAAAGTTTCATCAAAGTCAATACCCTCAACTTGGGTATATCCTTGTACAACTAACCTAGCCTTGTTTCTAATGACTGTTCCAAATTTATCAGTTTTATTTTTGAAAATCCATTTAGTGCCTATTACATTTATATGTGAGGGACAAGGAACAAGAGTCCATACATCATTTCTTACAAATTGTCCTAACTCTTCTTGTATGGCATTCAACTAGAAATCATCACTAAGTGCTTCATTCACATTCTTAGGTTCTATAGAGGAGACATAGCAAAGATGTGATACCTCATTTTGAAGTTGTCTCCTTGTTTTGACCTTGTCCTTAACATCTCCAAGCACTTGTGAGGTTGGATGGTGGAGCTTGATTCTTGAATATGGTTCTTGTTCAGCACTTTCTCATCACCCCTTTTGGGTTCATCACTTACATCAATTGTGGCTTCAGATTGTTCAACTGGAGTTGCTAGGGATATTACCTCGTTAAGGTCATCCCGTTGAACAGAAGAGTAAGAGTTAGTATCGTCTATTATTACATTAATTGATTCCAAAATAGTGTTAGTCTTTAAATTAAAAACTCTGAAAGCATGACTGTTAGTGGAATAGCCTAAGAAGATTCCTTCATGGCTTCGGGAGTCAAACTTACCAAGCTATTCTCTATCCTTAAGGATAAAGCACTTGCTCCCAAATACTCGGAAATACTTCACACTAGACCTCTTACCGTTCCATAGTTCATAGAGGGTCTGTTTTGTTCCAAGTTTGAGGTACACCCTATTCACTATGTAACAAGCAATGTTAACTGCTTCGGCCCAAAACTTCCTTGGCAGTGATCTTCCATGAAGTAGTACTCGAGCCATCTCCTGGAATACTCTGTTCTTTCTTTCAACTACCCCATTTTGCTATGGAGTCTTTGGTGCTGAAAACTCGTGATTTATTCTATTTTCTTCACAAAATTGGCTATATGAAGAGTTCTCAAACTCCCTCTCATGATCTGTCCTGATTCTCCTGATGTATCCAATTTTTCTTTGCTTTTCCTGTTGTAGTCTCAAACATAAGTTTCTAAAAGAATCAAAAGTGTCAGATTTTTCAGCAAGAAAATCAATCCATGTGAAACAAGTGTAATCATTAATAGCAACAAATATGTATCTCTTTCTGCCTAAACTTTCAGTGCGTGTGGGTCCCATTAAATCCATGTGAACTAAGTCAAGAGGCTCCTTAATTTTCAAACTTTAACCTTTTTTATGTGCAATTTTAATCTGTTTACCCATTTGACAAGGCCCACACACACTTTTGTGGTCTTTCCCAGTTTAGGTAGACCTTTAACCACCTCAGACTTAGACAATTGATTAAGTGCCTTAAAATTAATGTGCCCAAGTCTTTGGTGCTAGAGGTCTGACTTAATTAAACTTACAGAATTGCTCACTAGACTTTTAGAGTTTGATACACCATAATAGTTGTCAGTAGTGCAAGTGCCAGTTAAAATAATATTTCCATGAGAATCAACAATTTTGCAATCAATTTTTGAAAAATGAACAAGAAGTTTGGCATCACACAACTGACTTATGCTAATCAAATTAGCCTGTAAACCTTCAACATATAGTACATCCTTTAAACATTCCAAACCCTGGGGTTTTTATGTTTCCCTTGCCCAAAACACTGGATGTACTACCATCACCAAAAGTTACCACACCTCCCTCAAATTTTTGAAAATCAGAAAACAAACTTTTATTTCCACTCATATGTCGAGAATACCCACTGTCAAGATACCACATATTTGAGTTCAAAGCTTTTAAGGCTGTGTGAACTAAAAAATAATTTAAATCAGATTTTTGAAGCTAAGCATTTCTGGTTTTCAAAGTTTTCCTCACAGCCTTCTTTTTTGAAACTTGGTTCTTGATAAATTGTTTTTGAAATTTAGGACCAGCTTTCTGAAAATGAGGTGTTTTTTAATAAAATGAGTTTTTAGCTGTCCTATTCAAGTAAGATTTAAAATCTGAAGGGGAATCAAAATTGTTTAACACATTAAACTTGTTGAAAAATCGAGAAGAGTAATTTTAGTGATTAGGATTTGCAGGTCTTCTTTGATTTACATAAGTTATGGATAAACCATAAAGCTTATGACAGTTTGGTCCAATGTGTACAGGGATACCACAATGATGACAGATAGGAACAAATTTTCGATGAGCAGTGAAAGATATACCTTGAAATTTCTAAAACTTTTGTGTAGACTGTTTACCTTTCAGTTGCTTTGATGGTTAAGCAGGTGATTTCCTTTCTTTGACTATGGCAGACTTTGGAAGCTAAATCTTGATTACCTTGGATTTTTTACTATTTGTAGATGCCTCTTCTGAGGTTTGCATCTCTCCAATGTATCCAAGTCTACTTTTATCTTTTGAACTTCTTTAGATTGCCAAAATGTCATCCAGTTTGGAAGAGGCAATATTCATCTTTGACTGCAAGGATTGCACCTTCCCTTGTGCCTCTTTCACTTCTTTTTCTCTTTGCTCCAGCTTATTCTTAAGGGCTGCCACCAACTCTCTTTGAGAATTCTTGCTCGATTCCAATGCTTCAAACTTTGTTTGTAACTCTTCCAGGGCAACCTTCAAACTGTTTTTTTCTCTTTTTAACTTCTTGTTCTTTACTGTCAACTTCTCGTTTTGCTTGTGAAACATTCAACAATCTTGAAACAGTTGTTCATAGGCATCATGAAGGCCCACTTCTTTATTGTCGTTCTCATGTTCTGATTCCTCTTCTAAAGAGTCTTCTTTTGAGTTCTGGGAACCAGATGAGTTGTTAGGGCTAACAGATCCGGAGCTCCTTACTATGAAAGTTGTAAAGTTTTCTGGGTAGTCTTCTAAAGATGAAGATGTGCTTGATTCATCGGTATCATCAAGGGTAGCATTCAGAACCTTTTTCTTGTTCTTCTTGTTCCCACAATCTTGAGCTATATGTTCATACCCTCATAGCACTTCACCCTCTTAAACTTGTTCTCCTTTTTCTTACTATCATCTCACCTTTGGCTTTCTCATTTTTCTTGGTCTTCTCTGGTTTCCCACCTTTCTTCTTAAAGAACTTCCTAATCTTCTTTGTATATAGTGCAACTTCTTCAATGGAAGGGATAGAATCATCACTGGAAGAGGAGTCATTTTCTTTTACTGTCTTTAGGGCAACTCCCTTCATCTTCTTCGTTTTAATCATATTTGCCTCATATGTCTATAGAGAGCCAACCAAGTCTTCAACTCTCATGGAATCTACATCCCTAGCTTCCTTAATAGCTATGACCTTGGCTTGAAAGGACAATGGAAGCGATCGGAGAATCTTACTCATAATCTTTCGATTTGGAATAGGTTCTCCAAGGTTGAAACTTGTATTTACTATATTGCTGAGTTTTGCATAAAAACTATCAAACCGTTTATCTTCAGCTATCTTTAGATTTTCAAATTCTGAAGTAATTTTCTGGAGCTTAAACTTCTGAACTGTTTAGTTCCCTTCATGAGTGAGCTCCAGAATCTTCCAAGCTTCTTTTGCTATCTCACAACTTGAAATCCTTCTGAACCCATCAGCAGAAATGGCACGAAAAATAGAACTCAAGGCTTTGTAGTTCCATTCAGCTTTTTCTTGTTCAGCCCTGGTCTACACATCCATAGGTTTTTCAACCATTATGTTATCAACCGAGTGGGTTGGCTTCACCCAACCATTCTCAATGGCTAGCCCAACGTTGACGTTCAATGAGATGAGATGGGCTCTCATTCGAACCTTCCAGTATGCATAGTTTGTGCCATCAAACCATGGAGGTCGTGTGCTTGAACTGCCTTCTCTTGGGGGATCCATCAGCAAAGAATAAGATCACGTTTTGTTCACAAAAATGTACCTGCTTTGATACCAATTGCAAATTCCACAGTATGCTGATAGCGATCCCAATCAATCAATCACAAACAAGAATAACAGAAGGCGAGATGAACAAAATGAGGTAATCCACAAAGGAAGACCTCAAAACAAAAAACTTTCACTAATAACATAAAGTTGGTTACAAACTCAACAACACGATAGATCGACTCTATGCTACGTTGACGTTTGATCGACTCCTTGATTCACCAACACCTTCAGTGAAAGTCCTTCGACTACTCAAAGGCACAAGATCAAATCCTCGGCAATCACACGTGATGAATCCTCAGCTCTTCAATGATTCAAACTCCTTCGAACCTTACAAAAACTTGAAAGATTGGCTAAGCAATTTGAGAGAACTTGTAGACTTTTTGGCTCACGAACTTGATGTAAATTCTTTCTCTTTCAACCTTAGAATGTGCTTTGAATATATATATAGAGATAGGACCAAATAGGGCTCGAAATAGGGCACAATAGGCTGAGAAAAGTTACCTCGCGGGAAGGGTGCTCCCGCGGTCTTCCTGCACGGCTAAACTCTTGATTTTGGCTCTCGGCTTTATCCCACGGTCAACTGTGGCCTTCCCGCGGTCTTCTTGTGTTAATCACTTCCGAGCCTCTTCAGGACTTCCGAATTACCTCAGGACTTCTAGCTATTATGGAAACTGCTTCTCCAGGCCTATTTGGAATTCTATTTGACTTATGACTTTAGTGTCTTAGCCTATACTAAGTCTAAAAGTACAATGAATTCTATTTGATCATGAATTGCCAATTAACAACATTTGGACTTAACAAAAATGTCTGAAGATAAACTTTTTGATAGTTTTTACGCAAAGCTTAGTGACATCGTCAACACCAGTTTCAATCTTGGAGAACCAATACCTAATCGAAAGATTGTAAGTAAGATTCTCCAATCCCTACCTACGTCCTTTTAAGCCAAAGTTATAGCCATTGAGGAGGCTAGGGATGTGGATACAATGAGGGTGGAAGACCTGGTTGGCTCACTGCAGACGTACGAAGACAACATGATTAAACCAAAATCTAGAAGAGTTACCCTAAGAACTATTAAGGAAGTTGAGTCATCCTTAAGTGATGATGAGTCAATCCCTTCTCCTGAAGAAATTGCAATCTATACCAAGAAAATTAGGAAATTCTTCAAAAGGAAAAATAGTAAGGAAGGAAATACGAAAAAGAATGAGAAAGTTAAAGCAAAGAAATCTTCAGAGAAGAAGGAAAAGGAGAACAAGTCTAAGGGTGTGAAGTGTTACGGGTGCCAGGGTTATGGTCACATAACTCAAGACTGTAGAAATAAGAAGAGCAAGATGAAGGTTCTCAATGTAACCCTTGATGATTCAGATGATCAGTTGAGTACCTCTTCATCTTTGGAAGATTTTTCAGAAAATTATACTACTTTCATGGTTAGAGCTAGTGCCTCTTCAAATTTAGCAGAGTTATCCTCTTCTAAGAGCAAGAAAGAAGAATCCTTTGAAAGTGAAGTTGAAGAAAATTCAGATGAGGAAGTAGACCTTGAAGAGGCCTATGAACAGTTATACCAAGAATGTAATAAACTCTACAAACAAAATGAGAAGTTGATCGTGAAGAACAAGGTGTTAAAAAGGGAGAGAGACAGTCTAAAAATTGCTTTGGAAGAATTGCAAGCTAAATTTGAAGGTCTTGAAGCAAATAAGAAAACTTAAGATGAATTGATAACAAGTTTCAAGACCAAACTGGATCAAAAAGATAATGAATTGAAGGATGCCCAAGGGAAGCTACAAACCATAGAATCCAAGATGAATACTGCATCCTCCCAGCTTGATGACATACTTGGGATGCAAAGGAGCCCGCGTGACAAAAGAAGACTTGGCTACATTGGCACGCAAGTGGACAATCTTGAAGCTAAAGCTAACCCCAGTTACTTAAAGACAACTGCTCCAAGTATAGTTTAAGCTCCTCAACCAAAGAAAGGTAATCAGTTTAGAGCCTATCTTCAAAAACTCAAAGGTACGCCCCCTAACTTGTAACGTAAGTTTGTTCCTATATATTTTCATTGTGGTATACCTAGTCACATAAGACCACATTGTCACAAATTATATGAGCTTCCCCTATCCTATGTTTACACTAGGAATTCTTTGAGATCCAATTTTCGAGTGTCAAATAGGTTTAATCCATTAAGGTTTCAAAAGTCATGTCTTGATTCTAGACCTTACATGACATGGCCAGTGAGGAAAAATATAAATAAAAATTTTTCAAAACCCATTGGTTCAAAACCCAACAATCCCATGACTCAAAATGCTTTTTGAAAAATAAAAACTGTTTGGGTTAGGAAGAGTGATATCTATGCCACCCACACCCTTAAGAGTGTTGAAGGGGTGAACCTTAACATGTAGAGGCAAATTGTTTTCATGAATTAGGCTATGCGTCATTGTTATATTCTTATCTAGTTCTATGAATTCATGTAGATTTGATACTTTTTATTTATTTATTTTTTTTTTGTGCAATGTTATTCTTTGTGATATTCTTGCATTTTCTATTACTTCATTCACACTTCAAAATCACAGGATTAAAATTGTTGATCTACATAGCAGTCATAAATTTGAATTACTGGATGAAGTTGGATCCTATGTTTTGTTGTTCCTTGTCATGGTAGTGGTGTGCCAATTGTAATTGCACGAAGTTTGGTACATCATGAGAAACATTTTCCACAACTTAATTGGTTTAATAAATTCTTTTTTTTGGACTATTGGTTGCTCTTGAGTTTAAATAAAAAAAAATATCACTTGGAAATGGCTACTAGTGGGATAGAGTGCAACTAGCCTGTTGATATGCAGGTTATCAAAATAACCACCCTTTGGGTTTGATGATACAGGAAAAAGGCTACGTACCCATAAGTCTGTGAAAGCCGCCAAGTAAAAATAAATATATATATATATATATTGGCAGATGAAAATTGAAAAATTGGTGTTTAGTTGAAAACAATGAATTGAAGAGAATCTAGTCGAAGAGCTAACACTGCATATTGTACTCAATTCAACTCAAAGTCCAAAAGGAGCAATTTTAAAATTAATGCGAGTATGTGAAGAGTATTAATCATGTTGCACTTAAACTTCATTTCACACATAGCATAGGCATTTGACCATTGGTATGACATGTGTGAACAACTCATGACATAAATAGTAGGGTGATTCTTGGAATTCTTATTTGTTACTATTTATGTATGGTCAAAATTTTGAAACTGTGTTTCATTTTGTGTTTGGGAAAATAAAACTTGGAATGAATCGATCAAGAATACACGTTATACCTTATTTTTTATCAATTCATGTCAAAAAGAGGGAACATAGGTTAAGGGGGAGATATAGTTAAGGGGGAGAATGCTTGAAAAGGGAAGAATGCTTGAAAAGAATTTTGTTTATTAAGGGGGAGAATTCTTGAAAAGAATTTTGTTTATTAAGGGGGAGAATAATTAACTTTTTGATAGTTAATATGTGTCGATTAATTAAGGGGGAGAATATTTTATTTCATTGTTCATTTTTTTGTTAATTTTTAATTATTTATTTATTTCACATGATGCCTTGATCATTTTGTTTAAGTGTGCAACAAACAGGTTTAATAATCAAAGCATATTGATCATTGCAAAATGTTTACTGAGGTCTTAATGTAGATTGATTTCATTTATAATTTCATTTATTGAGTTTTGACATGGAATTGCCAGAGGGGGAGATTGTTAAGGCTAAAATTGTAAATTGGCAAATCCATGGTCAAAGAAAGTGTTTTGTAATATCTAGACTTAGTGTAGGCTAAGGCACTAGAGTCTTGAGTTAAGAAGAAGTGAAAAAGCCTCAGGAAAGCAGTGTTTGCATACTATTGGAAGTCCTGAAAAAGCCAAACAAGGTTCAGAATTGATTTACGCAGGAAGACCGTAGGAAGGCCGTAGGAAGGCCATAGTTTGGTGCAGGAAAATACTGAGAGCTTGACTTGGAGAATTAGCCGTGCAGGAACCTCACTCTGAGTCACGGGAAGGCCGTTTGAAGCCCGTGAGTACGCCCTTCCTGCGAGGTGCATTATTTCAACCAATTCCAGTTTGTTTTGAGCCCTAGCCACCTCTGTTTCTTTATATATATTTTGGACGTCGCCAGGGTTAGATATAGAGAGAATACACATGAGATTAGAAGCCTAAAAGTTCAATTATTCTCTCTATTACTTAGCCAACATGTTTCATATTCAATCTGAAGGAGTTTGGGTTTGAGATTCAGCACGCTATGGATTCAGCAAAGCTACTGAGGAGTCAATATCGTGCCTTCGAGGAATCGAAGGGCTTTCGCTAAAGGAGTTGGTGAATTGAGGATTCGAGCAAACGTCAACAAGAGTATAGAGTTGAGGAGTTGATCTATCGAGAGGTTGAGTTTGTAACCAACGTTTATTTTAGTGAAAGTTTTTTGGTTTTCCTATATGGGTTTTCTCGTTCTTTTTATCTCGCCTTCTACAATTATGTGTGTGTCTGGATGATTGTTTGAGATCTTTATCAACAAATTATATATTTTCACAACACATAAAGGTGATCTTGGAAAATAATATGTTGAAAAAATTATTTCGCATTAGTGCCAAAATTTTGGCTCTAAAATTTTAAGCAATCTCAACGGTGGGTGAAAAAATCCTTGTTGAAAGTTGGTAAAAATATTTCTACAACCTGAAGGTGTTAAAAATAATACTATATCTCAACTCTAAATTAACTGTTGATAAAAGATTTGTTTAATTGACGGACCAAGCATGTGAATTATACCAAGCCCATTAAAAAAAGGGGTAAAAACTTACACAGAACCTACAAAACCTTATGTATAACATTCTCTTCTCTATGCCTTCTCAACTTCTTCATAGATTTCCTTCTCTCATCTTCAAGAAAGTATATTTTTTCTCAAAATCATATTATATTGCAATTATAACTTTGGATTGTCAATCTCTAATACAAATAACACATTCTTAAAATTTAGGTTTTTGGAGTACTGAAAGTAGGGGTTTTTTTGTTTGATTTCAAATCAAGGGCAACCAGCCGCCATCGATTTAAGGTATGTTTCATATATATATATATATAGATATGAATGTATTGGTTACATTAGAACTAGATATTAGTTTCCAATTTATTTCTTTATTTTTTGTTTAAATATTTCAATATAATAACACCATTAAACAGAACTGTACGGTCTTCATCGATAATTAATATAATAAAATTATCACAAGAAATAAGGAATATAATACAAAGAAGTATAATACAAATTTAAGGTAGCTACATGCATGATTGTATATAAATCCACTACCACCACAAATCCTATGCCTTTGTACCAATAAGATTCCTTTCTTAAAATTCTCCCATGTGCAAGTAGAGAATAGCTAAGGAAACTATACTAATTAAACAAAATATTTAGGATGGAATAAACTTTTGTTTATTGATAATAAAATATGAAATAATTAGTTTATTTTGTTGAAAAAAAAGAGTTAAACTTTTTTTTTTCTTCTACTGAAATATGCATTTCGTGATACACATATATAAATGCAGATGTATACATATTTCATTACATAGCAATTCAGAGGCTTTCTATTCAATCACAAATATATTAACCACTCGATATATGGGCCATTAAATCTATATTTGCCAGTGATCTTTAGGCTGAACTTCAAGAAGAAAAGGCAAAAATGAAGACATTAGAAAACAAAATGGAAAGATTTGAAGGAATGTTAGCACAATTAATGAGGTCAAGACCATGTGCCTTTCAAATTGAAAGTAATAATTCAGACTTATCAATGAATCAAATTTGGTAAGTTTATCACAAACTTTAATTAATCTACTAATTAATTTTTTTGCTAGTTAGTTTTTGCTTGTTATGTTCAAAACCACTAACTTAGATGTTGTGTTTTGCAACAATGTAAGTGGGCATAATTTTATATATGAATGAAAAGCTTAGAATATGCTTTATTAATTGTATTTTTAAGTTTGGTTATTATGTCTTTATTTGTTTTGTAGAATGGAGATGAAGGAATTGTGGACTTTGCAACTGAAGATGAGTAGTCGTGATAATTTGGTTATTATGTCTCTTTTGGTGTACTTACTTAGTAGAGTGTTATTTTGGAACAAGTTTGGAGATGGTACAATGTGATAGTTTGGAGCTTTGTCGATTTTATTTTATTTTTTAGCAAACTTGCTTAGTAGAATGTTCAATGATCCATTGGAAGCAGCTATTTGCTGTTTATTGTTGCTATGTTTATGGAATGCAATCAACTAGCTATTGAAGATAGACTCTACTTTAATGGTGTTGATTGGTGTTGGTTTGAAAAAGATTAATTCTTTTGTTGCAAAGGTGAAATGCTTGACATGTGATGCTTTTTACATCTAGGATGAGTTACTTGGTTGATGGTAGCTTGGTTTGACAATTGTTATAAGCATTGTATTGTTTATTATGTACTGGGTTTAATGCTAGTGGTCGTTTTGGAATATTATGGTGTGTAACCATTTGTTTTTGTTTCAAAGCGGTATGCCCCTTTATCTTTTGTGGATTCATTTAATATTTTTAATAATATTTCTCTTTTACCTTCCCCCCAAAAAAAAGAAACATTGTAATTGGTCAATTCAAAAAAATAATAATATTTTTTTATATTATAATTAGAATATTTTCAAAATTAAGGATGATTTTTTATATTATAATTATAATATTTAAAAAGATAAAATAATATTTTCAACGATTACTATCGTAGAAAGAAAGAAATATTTTCAGCAGCCTTACTCGTGAAAAAATAACAAAATTCGTGGCAAAAACTGGCTGTCAAAACAAAAAAGTAAGCAAATAAAGGTTAGAATTGATGGCCATAATTGTTGAAAATAGACACCTTTTTCAACAGCCTTATAAAAAAATAACAAAATCTGTAGAAAAATAGCCATTGAAAGAAAAAAGTCAGTAAATAAAAGTTAGTATTGACGGTCATGCTCATTGAAAATAGACATCTTTTTCAATGGCTATAATTGTAGAAAATAGGCATGTTATTTTCAACACCTAGTGACCATGAAACATTGTCCTTTTTTAGGGGTTCAATTTCAACACCTATTAACAGTCGCTAGACCATAAAAAGTACCTTTTTCAACGATTTTTTTTTTTTTTTTTTTTTTGCATTTTCCACAATTCTAATTGTTGAAAATGAATTGCTTTTTTGTATTGATTGCGTTTGATTGCTTAGTAATCCATAAGTAGCAAAGGGCAAAATTTCAATTAGTATCAGAGCAGGTTCACCTAGGGTTTTTACCACAAAAGCGTGATTCTTTTGCTAGTGAGATGGATGCCCCAAGGGAAGGAGGTTCAAATACACAACCCTTACGGTTTGACGACACCAACTACTCATATTGAAAGGCACATATGCAAGCTTATCTTATCTCTATGAATGGTAATGTTTGGCTTCCAATCGAAGAAGGCTGGTCTCATCCTACTCACAAACTTGATGATGTAGAAATTTCTAAGCCAATGAATCTATGAACCAAGGTGAAGCATGAAAAAAAAGAGAATGGAATTTTAGGGCTATGGGCTCTATTTTCTCCGCCATTTCTGTCAATGAATTCCAAAGAATTTCTAGTTGCCAAAATGCAAAAGAGGCATGGAGAACACTAGAATCAACGCATGAAAGAAATCCTCTAGTGAAAAAGTTAAAGCTTCAAAGGCTGACAATTGAGTTTGAAGGATTAAGAATGAGAGAAGATCAAAGTTTCGATGATTTCTACACTAATTTGAGTGATATTGTCGATTATAGCTTCAACTTAGGAGAACCTATTCCTCAAGCAAAGGTGGTAAGAAAAATCCTTCATTCTCTTCCTTTTACTTTTGTTGCCAAGGTTATTGCAATGGAAGAGAGTCAAGATATTGATGAGATGAAAATTGAAGATTTAGTGAGTTTTTTGCAAACCTTTGAGGCTAATATGATCAAGCCTAATAAAGGTATTGCATTGCAAACCATTAAAGGGGAGAAAGATGACTATGATGATGATGATGATGAAAAACTTTCTCTTAAAGATGTTGCTAGAATGATTGGCAAAATTCATAACTTTTTTGAAAACTTCAAGAAAAAGAAAAAAGAAGATTTGGGTAAAAATTTCGAAAAAAAAAAAAGCTCAAGGGCGTCAGGTGCTACAATTGTCAAGGTCTTGGTCATATTGCAGTGGATTGCCCTATTAAGAAAAAGAGTAAGAAGAAGTGCATAAAGAAAGCAATGAATGCAACTTGGGATGATTCCGAGACGGAGGGCTCAAGTTCATATTCTGAAGAAGAGAAAGCTAACACAAATTTATTGGCTTTCATGGCGTCACATGAAGAACATAAGTATCTTCCTGGGTTTGTTGAATTCTATAGTAAATTTGAAACCTCTATGCCTTCTCCTATTCTAATGGTTGAAGAAGCTTCAAAAAGAGAAAGCTCTCAAAGTGAGTCTTGTTCTTCTCATTCCTCATCTGAAGAAGACTTCGACAACGATGAAGATGTATGAAGCCCACAAGAGATGAATGATAAACTTTTTAAAGATTGCTCAAAGTTTTTCAAAGAAAATAAAAAGTTGACAAGGGAGAAGAAGGCAATGCAAAAGAAGAAGGATTTTTTGAAGATCATTTTAGGAGACCTTGAAGCCAGGAATCATGACCTTAAAGCTCAATTTTGCAAAATTGTAGATGATATGAGGACTCAATAAAGGGTGAGGGAGGCTTTGAGAGAGAAGCTAAAGTCCAAAGATGAAGAATGCTTGGAGGCGCATAGAGCTTTGAAAGAACTCAATGACAAATTGAGTATTCCATCCAAAAACCTTATGAGGTTTTAGGTGCAGAAAGAAAGCCCATAAACAAGAGCATACTTGGTTTTAAAGGTGCAAAGAAAAAAGAAATTTATACTCCAAAGACTCCAAAGGAGGTTCCAAAGAAGCCTAAAGTGACTCCACCAAAGCAAGTGGCTAAGAAAGCTCCTCAAAAGTTAAAAGGTAAGTTGTAAGGTACGCATTCTTATTCTTCTTATTATTTTGTACCTATTTGCCACCGTTGTGGAATTAGAAGTCACATTAGGCCTAGCTATATGGGTTGCCCACTACCTATATTGACAAACATTCATGAGACCTTGTTTCTATGTGTCGAATAGGTTTGACCCATTCAGGTTTCAAGAGTCATATTTTGATTCTAGACCTCATGCCTAGGCTAATGAGGAAGAATAGAAAGAAATTTTTTTCAAAACCCATTGGACCTAAACCCAAAAGGCTCAAAATATTTTTCCTAAAATAAGGACAATTTGGGTAAGAAAGAGTGACTTGCATGTTCACAACCTTAACAAAGTTGAAGGGGTGAGCCTACTTAAGTAGAGGCTATTTTTTGCATAAGACTGAGATGTGCACAATATTTTATTTTTTATCCTAGCTCTATTAGGTCATGTAGTTTAAATTTTCATTAATTGCATGATTAGTTTTTGTTTGTTCACTATTTGAAAAAAAATAAAAATAAAATTTGAAAATATAAAAGGATTTTTATGGACTTTGACACTTTACTATTTCATGTTAATTTTTGTATATTCTATGATTTTATCTATGCCAGTAAAAGATGAATAAAAGTGTATGATCAAAATACTTTTCATGACTTGGAATATGAAAGTCCCAATCTCATACAATAGTATCCAGATTAAAACATCCATAGCAGAAATTAACAAGATAAACCAAAGAGACACAAGGATTTGTGACTAGGGTAAAAACTCCTTTGAACTCAAAGGAGAAAACAACCCCGGATCCTTAAGCGGATCAAACTAAACCTTCTCCACTATAAAATAAGAGGTTACAAAGTACAAGAAAATGGATTACAAGTTTCCCCAACCAACTACCCGTTGATCTACTTGTCTAGAAACCCATCCTAACCATGTTTGCTAGACATCCCGCAATACACCTCAAGCCGTGAAAAAGAAGACCTTCAATACATGAAGAAGCTGACCCGATCTGATGCACACCCACATATCTGAGTTGATTGAAGATGAATTTTTGCCAAAGATAGCTGGTGATGTCACGAATCAAGTAAGCACAGTACACCAGTCATCCACCTTTTGGTTTCTTTCTCAAAAATGTTGAGTATAGGTCATGTACTATCCAAAAGGTTAGGGTTAAGAAGAGGAAATTTCTTTTTATATCAAAAGAGAGGGTCAAAAAAGTCATTTGGACAGATCTTAAAAAATCTAGACATCTTCACAAGCAGTTCGTGGGCACAGGCTGCACATGAACTACTCACAAGACACCTTTACATACTAGACAAAAATTTCTAGATGTCATGGGCATCTCATGGGCAAGAACTGCTCATGAACTGTTCATGAGTTGCTGAACTAATAACCACTTTTCTTTGAAATCCAATGCTCCTGTCAACCATCAACAAAGATGCTCAAACACTCTTTGGCATATGCCTAAGCATCAAAAGACCTAACTTGTGACATTCTACAAAATCTAAAATGAACAATTACAAGCAAAGTGTTGTCTCAGATATTGCCAACACAAAAGCTAATCTAAATAACATTTACAATCTCCCTCTTTGGCAATTCTGAGACAAAACACCCAAAAACCCCAAATTATAACCAAATGAAAATTGTCACAAGTTCTTCAGCAACCACAACTATAATATGTAAACCTGAATGATAATTTAACAGTAAGAAGTAACAAGAATCAGAGTAAATAATCCAATGCAAATTCAAATTGCTACTGTTAAAAAAAATCAATTCATCAGAAATTCAAATTAGCTCCCCTTAAAAATACAATCAAATTTATCAGAAATTCAAAAAGTACTCCCCTTAATCCCCAATGAAATTCAAAAAGTACTCCCCCTTAATCCCAAATGTTCTCACCCTTCAACATAAAATTACTCCTCCTTAATCCCAAATCACAAATGTTTTCCTCCTTTTTGTTTGGAATTGACGAGGTAATTTGTAGGAAAAATTCAGCCATGGTCAACATCCAACATTCAACATGAGACAAGTAGTAACAAGCATTTCTCATCAAAAATAGTAAACAACTTAACTGAGTCTGTACATGAATTCATCATGAGAATACAAATGAAGCCCAATAGTGAAGACTCACAGTCGAGCAAAATATCCAAAAGTAAGAAAGAACAATAACAAAAATAATAACAAAGAAAACAATTAAGGACGCTTGCATCCACGTCGAGAGTAGGCTTTGATTTCATTGAAGACACCAAGAAGATCTCCAACTTTAGTCTTGAGCTCATTGACTTTGTCACCCAGCAAAGTCAGGGATGATTGTGCTGATATAGAAATTTCACCGAGGGAGGTGACAAAGAAGTCCATCTGTGTCTTGCAATAAGAAGCAGCTTGGTTGACAGCGTTAAGGTTAGTAAGCATGAAGGTACAAGTACTCTCATTCTCGGATTGAACAATTTGTTCAAGATGAGTGAGATGATCAGACAGATTTCGCTCAGGTGAGTAATCCGATTGATCAAGGCATTTAGAGAAAAAACAATGACTGAATGAGGATCGGAGGAAGAACTGCTAGAAAGAAGATCAGTGGGGAGAGATGGAGAAGGACAATGACCCATAGAAGGACTAGAGAATTGAGGATCAGGGGAGGACATAGTGGGTTTCTTCTGAGCTATGGTACGAGAGATGGTAACCCGATTAATGGATTTTTCTTGAGCCAGGGCTAACTCATCAACTTGACGGACAATATTTAACTGGGATTTGAGAAGATTGGTGATAAATACTCCATAGGGCAACCCTAGTGCCTTTTTGATTGAAGGCATTATAGATTTTGCGAAACAATATAGAGAGAAGGTCAATCGGAATGTCATGAGTGAGGCAGTAAAGGAATTTGACCCTTTCCTCAAAAATATCAAAACAGTGATGTGTATGAGAGATGACAGAATCTATAATCAAGTTCAAAATCCTATAGGGAACAGTAAACTCATTGTGTTTGAAACTCATTCCCAAAAACCAGGCTTGCGGTACATCTCGCATTGGCCTAGCCATTTCAGACCAGGGGGGGAAGTGACATCCAATCAAGGTTTGGATATTGGGCATCAAGGACACGGGCTATGTGAAAATATGTGGCCAAAGAATCTATAGTGAAAGTAAAAGACAACCTTCTAACTTTTGTATCAAATGACTCAAAATCAAGTGAGAAATTGTGTATATTAGTGTAAAACTCATACATAATATTTTCTAATGCATGCCTATATTCCGAACAAATTCCTACCTAACCCCGATTGACAAAAATCTCTTTGATGAAAGCAAACTCTCCAGTGAGTTGAGAAAAATCAACCGGCCGTTCAAAGAGAAACGGGCAATGAGAGAAGATAGACTCAAACAACATTTGACCACCAGCAATAAATGTGTCAGACTCAGAAGATAAAGGGTCAGGGTTAGACTTTACTTGAGATGAAGAGGATGGTTTCGACGAGGGGCCTTTATTGACAGAAATAGCCTTAGTTCGGGAAGTGGCCAAAGACCCACCACTGGTGGAAGTACTATTCTTCTTTTACATGGTTGATTTGATGGGGATTTTGGACGATTTGGATCCCGATCGACGATAGCCCTTGGGGAGTCTAACCATTGCCATGGTTGGGGAATGGAACAAGGGTTTACAAAGGGATGAAAGTAAGTATAGTGGAGGATGATGAAGAGATAAAGCCCAAAGGGTAAGGGTTTCTGACTAAGCACAGATGAAGGTAGAGAGGTTACCAGATAGAGGTATATACACAAACCCAAAACACAAGCACCCAGAAAAAGTAAGAAAAAAGAATCCAAAACAATTTCAAGGATTCTGGTAAGGTAAGATTTATGGGATTAAGGCATGTGATTGAGGTTGGCTAAAAGTAGGGTTTTACTTCAACCAGGTGAAGACGAAGAGACGTGATTGAGAAGACGGGAACTGTCAAAATTGATTGCAGCCGTTTGTGGGAAATAGGGAATGAGTAAATGCTTGGGTGAATTTGAATCCCGTGTGAGAAATAAACACACAAAACAAAAAAAAAAATAAAATGAAATGAATAAAGAAAAAGATGCAAAAGAAAAAAATAGGACACGTGTCACTCAATCAGAATTCAAACAAATTTAAATCTCTAAAATCAAGTATCACCCTGCAAAATCTCAGTCATAACAACATTTTAGCCAATCAAAATTTAACATATGAAATAGACAGCATCACATTAGCATAAAATCTGCACACAATTTGTACGGCCCACTCAGCAAATCAGAATATTACCTCAAATTAGTCACACTATTTCTCAATCTGCAGCCAAAAATAGGTTAGTGGGGCATACAAAAAGCCAAAAAAGGGAAAAAGTAAAGAAAAAACTCTCAAAAAGTAAAGAAAAAAATTCTCAGAAAACTAAACCCTCAATCATATGTTCGGCCCCCTAGGTTGGGTACAAAGTATGTATATATAGACAACTGAAAAACCCTAAAACTGAACGTCTCAAACTCGCGGCGTCGAGATGGCGTCGAGACGGCAGGGGGCAGTAGCCTCTTTTCTTCTGCTGCTTTCAGCTTCTCTTCAGGTTTCGACGCACTCGGAACCTTATCCTTCATTTCTTGCTTGATCTTTATCCTTTTCGAGCTCTTCCTAGTCCTCCTTACGTCCCTCTAAGCCTTTGATGTCAATTTTGGATTCTTTCCTTGCTTCTAAACACATTTGCTGCATAAGAAAAAGAAATTAAGCAAAAACCTTGAAATGTTATTAAATTAAATGAATTAACTCTAAACCTTTATTAATAACAATAGGAAATTAAGAAAATGATTACACTTTTCAAGCGAAATCAGTATCATCAACATATAAATCATTCACACTATCATACTCCAATGCATCTTCCTTATGCGCTCCATGGACCATTAAATTGCAATTGATATGGAAATTAAAATTCTTGTACTTTTCAATTAATTTCTCCCAATTTTGTAATTTTTAACTTTTCCTCCATGATTTTTCAATTAATCACCACCAAGCCTTTTTTTTTTTTTTTGGGCATAAATCCTACCAAACTTGTGGCTTTCACACACTTATGGGCAGGTAGCCATTTCCTCTATATTGTTTTTTCACAAAGGGTAGTTATTTTGATAACCAACATGTCAACAGGGTGGCTTCACTCTAGTCCATTGGTAGTCCTTTCCAAGCAAATTTACTTGAAAGATCCCAAGGAACAACCATAGGTCCATGTAGACAATAAAGTTAAGCTTAAAGAATGATAGATAGAATTCAACACAATGGTAGACTTTACTTGTGTAAAACTGAAATTAAAAGCATATCACAACCATGACAAAGAATAACAAAACATTACTCATTATTAAAGTATGTACTCTGTAAGTGTCATTTAGATTAGCTTTTGTGTTGGCAATATCCGAGACAACACTTTGCTTGTAATTATTCATTTTAGATTTTGTAGAATGTCACAAGTTAGGTCTTTTGATGCTTAGGCATATGGCAAAGAGTGTTTAAACATCCTTGTTGATGGTTGAGAAGAGCATTGGATTTGAAAGATAAGTGGTTACTGGTTCAGCAGCTCATGAACATTCCATTTGGACTTAAATGTTACTGTCCAGAAAGTTGGGATGTCTCACAAGCAATTCTTGAGAAGTTCCTGCCCATGAGATGGCCATGACATCTGGAAATTTTTGTCCAGTATGTAAAGGTGTCTTGTGAGTAGTTCATGTGCAACTTGTGCCCACAAACTCCTTGTGACGACGTCCAGATTTTTTAAGATCTCTCCAAATGACTTTTTTAACCCTCTCTTTTGATATAAAAAATTTCCTCTTTTTAACCCTAACCTTTTGGATAGTACATGACCTACACTCAACATTTTTTAGAAAGAAACCAAAAGGAAAATGATTGGTGTGCTGAGCTTACTTGATTCGTGACATCACCAGCTATCTTTAGCAAAGATCCATCTTCAATTAGCTCAGATCTGTGGGTGTGCATTAGATCGGGTGAGCTTCTTCAGTATTAAAGGTCTTCTTCTTTACTGTTTGAGATGTATTGCGAGATGTCTAGCAAATAAGGTTAGGATGGGTTTTTAGACAAGTAGATCAACAGGTAGTTGGTTGGGGAAACTTGTAATCCATTTTCTTGTACCTTGTAACCTCTTATTTTATAGTGGAAAAGGTTTAGTTTGATTCGCTTAAGGATCTGGGGTTGTTTTCTCCTTTGAGTTCAAAGGAGTTTTTACTCTAGTTAACAAATCCTTATGTCTCTTTGGTTTATCTTGTTAATTTCTATTGTGGATGTTTTAATCTCGATACTATTGTGTGAGATTGGGACTTTCAAGTGGTATCAGAGCATTGGGTGCTCTCTATTCTGTGTTTAGACTTTTTTTTTTTGAGAGTTGGTCCATATAGTATCCATGGATAGCCAAAGAGAGGGACAATAAACTGTTAGGCCTCCATTTCTTGATGGCTCTAACTATCACTACTAGAAGGCAAAGATGAGAGCTTTTCTCAAATTTTTTGATGAACAGGTTTGGGATTCTGTTGTTGATGGATGGAGACCACTTACTATGAGTGAGACTGACATCACACCGAAAGTAAAGAGGGATTGGTCACCTGCTGATAATGAAGCTGCTAGGTGGAACAGTAAAGCCTTGAATGCAATATTCTGCAGTGTTTCTCAAGAAGAGTTCAGAAGAATTTCTAACTGTGAAGCTGTAAAAGAAGCTTGGGATATTCTTCAAGTGACCTATGAAGGAACTACAATAGTGAAAATAGCCAAGTTACAGAGACTCACTATTGCCTTTGAGGTAATTCGTATGGTAGAGAATGAAACATTTGATCAGTTTTACATTAAACTCAGTGATATTGTAAATTCCTCAGCAAATCTTGGTGAAACTTATCCACAATCAAAGATTGTTAGTAAGATTTTAAGGTCATTACCTAATAGGTTACAACTATTGAGAAAAGTAAAGATGTAGATCAAATGAAGGTTGAAGAGTTAGTTGGTTCACTGCAAACTTATGAAGTTAATGTGAATCAAAATAGGAGGAACAAAGGAATTGCCTTAAGCTCAATCTGTGAAGATGAGAAAGAAGAAATAGACACCTCAAAAGTAAGTACTGAGGATATTGCTTTCCTTGTTAAGAAGTTCAAAATTTTTTCCAAGAAGTCTCCTCAAAACAAGTCAAGGTTCTTTAAAGGAAAGAAAAAGGTTGGTGAAGGGATCAAAACTGAGAAAAAGCAAGAGAAATCCAGTGAGAAGCAATGCTTTGAATGTAAAGGGTATGGACATTTTGCTAATGAATGTGCAAATAGGATGAAGAGAAGGAACAAGAAAGTTTTTAATGCTTCTTGGGATAATGAAGATGATTCAAGGAGTGAAGAAAACCAAACTAATGATGATTCATTTGGTTCAGAGGATGATTCTTCAAATGTCCTAGTGTTTATGGTGAAAGCTGATAATTGTTGTTCAAAGAAAAATTCTGAAATTAGCATTTTTTAGAAAAGTCTTGATGAAAGTGATGAGAGTGACACTTTTGATTCAGATTCTGAAGAAGACATTGAAGAGAAGTTTGATGTGCTGCAAAATAAATATAATGAATTGTACCAGTAATCGTTGACTCTTGCAAAGCAAAAGGCTAAGGCACTCTCTAAACTGAATAGGGTTGAAAGTGAGAAAGAGAGTTTGAAAAGTGAAGTTGAAAGTCATAAGTCTCATGTGGGTGAATTGGAGAAAATGGTTGAGACTTTGAAAAAGAATGAAGAAAAATTGATGTCCATGAATGTGGCACTTGAGAAAGAAGTGGAAGATTTGAAGGAGAAGATTTCTAAGACATCTAGTTTATTCAAGAAATGGGATGTCAGAACCGAGAAGTTAGATAACATATTGGAAGCCCAAAAGTATTCTAATGATAGAATCAGAATTGGATGTACAAAGCTGTCCTCTTCTTCTTTAAACCAAGGAAATGGACCAATTAAATTTGTCCCAACAACCAAGGAAATTGAGAACAAGTCCAGAAATTTTCATTTCATTTCAAGGATACCAAGAGCTGAATGTGAACATTCAAAAGAAAATTCAAGAGGAAGTCAAAGTTTCCAACAGAAGGTGTTATCGAGTGCAAGTGAGATGAAAAATCACATTCAAGGTAATGTTTCTTCCAACTCATTTTCAAATTTTGGAGGTAAAATTTTCACTAAAATTGGTTTGCATTCCGCAAACTCTGTAAATTCTAAGAAATTTGTTCCCATTTGTCATTATTGTGGAATTAGGGGCCACATAAGACCATTCTGTCATAAATTGCATGAGTACCATTGGCTTATGTTAAATCCAAAGTTAATCCTAACAAAGGTCTTAAAGGAAGAGAATTTCTATCTAATAGGTTCAATGGTCTTCAATTTCATGATGACAATGTCATACGAGCTCCATTCAAACCAAAAAGAGATAATTCTAATGGAGGATTGTCTAAATCCTATGCCAAGAACATTTTAAAAACAGTTTTCAAAGGCAAAATTTCTTCAAAAAATAAAGTTAGAAAAGCATGGATTAGTTATGATGATATAAAATGCTTTGTTGCACACACTGCGTTTAGTGCTCAAAATTCCAATATGTGGTACTTGGATAGTGGATGGTCTAAGCACATGTGTGGCGTCAAGTCCATGTTTTCATCTTTGGTTGATTGTGATGAAGGCTCTATCACACTTGGTGATGGTAGCAAATCCAAAATTCTTGGAATTGGATGCATTGATCATCCGGGTCTTCCTAGACTCAAAGATGTGTTGTATGTTGATGGTTTGAAAGCAAATTTGATTAGCATTAGTCAAATTTGTGATAGTTATGTTTGCTAAAGATGAATGCTCAATTCTAGACAAGGATAACAATGTGGTGTTGAAGGGAGTTAGAACTTCAGATAATTGTTATGGGATTTCCATTAACAAAAGTTTGACTTATAATGTTGGATAGGATGACATCACAGAACTTTGGCACCAAAGACTTGGACATGTGAATTACCAAGATCTTGCAAGATTGTCTAAGTCCAAGATTGTGAAAGCGCTGCCAAAACTTGTAAAAGTCAAAAAAGCTGTTTGTGGACCTTATCAAAAAGGGAAACAAACAAAGGCTATTCACAAAAGAACCAATAGAATAGCTACTTTTTCTCCCTTAGAACTTGTGCATGTTGACTTAATGGGTCCTATTAGGACTGAGAGTTTAGCTGGCAAAAAATACATTTTTTTGATGGTTGATGACTTTTCTAGATTCACTTGGGTAAATTTTTTAAGGGAAAAATCTGACACCTTTCAAGCCTTTAAATCTTTGTGCAATAGACTTCAAAATGAAAAGGCTATTAAGATTAGCAAGATCATTAGATTGATAAGTGATCATGGAAAAGAATTTGAAAATTCTAAATTTTTTGAGTTTTATGATGAGTGTGGTATTTTGCATGAATTCTCTGCTCCTAAAACGCCTCAACAAAATGGGGTTGTTGAAAGGAAGAACAGAGTTTTCCAAGAAATGACTCGTGTCATGCTGCATGGTAAGAAAACCCTTTGAAGTTTTGGGCTGAGGCCTTAAACACTGCTTGTTATATTAGCAACAGGGTTTTTGTGAGAAGGGAAACTAAAGCCACTTCATATGAACTTTGGAATGGTATGAAACCAAATGTTAAATATTTTCACATCTTTGGGAGCGAATGTTACATTTATTGTGATAGAGAGTCTTTGGGTAAATTTGATGCAAGATGTGATGAAGGGATTTTTCTTGGTTACTCCACAAACACTAGAGCTTATAGAGTGTTTAACTTAAAACATTCTACTGTTATAGAGTCCATAAATGTTGTTGTTGATGATGATCCTATCAATTCTGCTTGCAAGTTAAATTCAAGTAAGGAACAAGAACAATTTTCTAGAAATGAAGTTTGGGAACTTGTGCCTAGACCTAGTGATGTTAATGTTATAGGGACCAAATGGATTTTCAAAAACAAAACCGATGAATTTGGCACTATTGTTAGAAACAAAGCTAGACTAGTCACACAAGGGAACACTCAAGTTAAAAGAGTGGATTTTGATGAGACTTTTGCACCCATGGCTAGACTAGAATCAATTCGGATTTTGTTGGCCATTTCTTGCTACTTAGGATTCAAACTCATTCAAATGGATGTGAAAAGTGCCTTCTTGAATGGTTTTATACAAGAAGAATTTTTTGTTAAGCAACCAAAAGGCTTCATTGATCCTAAACATCCCAATTATGTATTTCGTTTGAATAGGGCATTATATGGTTTAAAACAAGCTCCTAGAGCTTGGTATGAAAGACTTACCAAATTTTTGGTAGAGTCAAATTTCTCAAGGGGAAGTGTAGACAAAACATTGTTCATCCATAGAGATTCAAAGGACATTACCATTGCACAAATTTATGTGGATGACATTATTTTTGGGTCAACTTCAAAAAAACATGCCTTAAAATTTGCCGAACTCATGAAGAGTCAACTTGAAATGAGCATGGTTGGTGAGCTGAATTTTTTCTTGGAGTTGCAAATTAAACAATTGAAAAATGGGATTTTCATATCTCAATCCAAGTATGTAAGAAATTTGGTTCAAAAGTTTGGATTATCTACAACTAAGCATGCTAGGACTCCCATGGGCACAACTACCAAACTAAACAAGGATGAATCCGGGAAGAGTGTTGATTAAACTCTATACCGTAGCATGATTGGTAGCCTACTGTACTTGACTGCTAGTCATCCAGACATTGCATTGAGTGTAGGCATTTGTGCTAGGTATCAATCTTGTCCCAAAGAGTCTCATTTGAAAGCTATCAAACACATCATTTGTTATGTAAATGGGACTCTAGATTATGGCACCTCAGAAATTTCTTGCTATTCAGATGCAGATTGGGCAAGGTGTTGTGATGATCGAAAAAGCACATCTGGAGGGTGCTTTTACATAGGAGGAAACTTGGTGGCTTCACATAACAAAAAGTAGAACTCAATCTCTCTCTCAACAACCGAATCAGAGTACATTGCAGTTGGGAGTTGTTGCGCTCAAATTTTGTGGATGAAGCAAATGCTTTTAGATTATGGAATCAATCAAGGTACTATGTCTTTGTTTTGTGATAACTTGAGTACGATTAATATTTCCAAAAATCCTGTTCAACACTCTCGCACAAAACACTTTGACATAAGGCATCACTTCATTAGAGATCTTGTTGAGAGACAAGTGTTAATTTTGAAGCACATTCCCACTGATCAACAATTTGATGATATGCTTACAAAACCATTAGAAGCTTAAAGATTTGAATATCTTCGTTCATCTCTTGGAGTGATACTTCTTGAATAGTTTTATCTCAATTTTGAGAATAAATGATCTTACAATTATTGCTATGAATTTAAATTGAAAGTGAGATCATATTGTGTCTTTTAAGTTTTGAAATATTCAAAGGAGTAAGAATTTATTTGAACTTGATATTTACTTACACTTTCAGTTTTTGGTCAACTGTCTCATGGTATGTAGAGATTGTGTTGAAAATGTTGATTATTAAGATCACTTTTATGTTTTACTTTCAACTTGGTTGATGTCGAACAAATGTCAAATGAGATGGAACCTTGCTTGAATTGCTGGTATGATGTTTATTTTGGATTGACCCATAATTGATTAGCCCACGATTCTTTCTATTCCAAGTTACAAATGTTGGGAGTATTAAAGTTGTTGAGTTTGTTTCCCAATCTAAGTGATGAAAAGGGTTACCACTTTGTTCTCTAATGTTCATCAAAAAGAAGTTGAGGATGGAAAAAAGAAAATACAAAACAAAAAAAAAAAGAAAGGAGAAAAGTGTGTGAAAACCATCATCATATTGCACTTATTGAATTTAATTTTGTATTGGAGAGATAAGGATGATTGAACTTAAATTGCAATGTCAAATTTCATCCCTCTCAATTTGGGAAAGCCGTTGTGTTATTATTGTTGGGCAATTGATTGGTTTGACTTCCAAGTAGATATTTCTTAGAGAATTTGAATGTGGTTCTACAGCTAGTATCGCGTCTCAAGATGTTGATTGAGTTAATTGAAAAATATTTATATGAAATTAATTTCTTATTTGAAATACTTCTCTGCCCATTATGTGTGTTTTAGAGAACTTTTACAAAAACTTGGACAATGAGTCACTGACTTATTGTGTTTGTCAATATCTTCTTTTTATAAATTCTAAAATTTTGGTATTTTGATTCTTAATTGAAACAATGTATCCAAACAATTGATTTTTGTTCATAGCTCTAATTTTTAGTAACAAACTTTCTATGTTGAGATAAATGAATATAAGAAAGTATTTTCATTGTTAATGGCTTTTGTTGATAGGTTTCAGCACAAATTGGTTGCTTCATAAAATATTTATTTGTGCAAGGCTTGGGGGCAAATCACATGATTTTTGTGGGCATGGAATTTATTTATTGGATCTTATGAATTCCTAGGGGTATGTTTGGTTTGGACAACATATTTGATGGGTTTCATGGTAAAAGATTTTTTGTCTATGTAAATAAATGAAGTAGATTTAGATATATTTTTTGGTTTCTTTTTCATTTGATCTTCAAAGCCTGCGAAAACATGTAATCTCGATCATATTTCCTTAAAATCACTGAGGACGTTACATGATTAAAACTTTCTTTATATTTTGAAATCAAATAAAAGAACTCTGAACCAAAGAATGTTTTCAAAATGAAATCTTTCCGGTTTTACTTATCCTAAACGTGATTTTAGAACCGTGCTTTGGAAATTAGAGCGTTGACGATGAAATCTTTCCGATTTACTTTTCCTAAACATGAGTTGTAAACTGAGATAAATTAATCACATCCATACATGAGAATAAGGTATTCACCCAGATTTGTAGGTTGAATCAAGATCTTTAATTATATTGTTTACAACTTTAATTTAATTCACTGTTTTATTTGAGTTTAATTTATTTTGAATCTTTTAATCATTTCTTTAATATAGTTGTTTCTTTTCTCTAGAGCTTTTATTTCTAGCTCAGTTAATTTAATTATTCGCACTTTAATTCATTGTCAAGTAGTTTATAATTTAAATCAAAATTTTCAAAATCAAATTTTCTTTTACTTTCATAGTTTCCAAAAAGAGAACAGTAGTTAGAAGAACTTAGAAATCTTAAGAGTCATTCATTTAGAATTCCCTATGGAGACGATCCTGAATTTACCAGGAAAAACTACACCGCAAGCTCTTACAGTTGGGGGTTATTTTCACTGCATATTTGCGAGCCGGTCAAGTTTTTGGCGCCGTTGCCGGGGAACTTAGTTTTGATTCACTAGGGTAATTCTAAGTTATTCTTCTATTGTTTAAAAAAAAAATTCTACTGCTCAAAAGCAGTAGATTATTTGGGTCTTCCTTCATAGCTTATGAGTGCTTGGGAACGGGGAGGTGACGGTAGATTGCAAAGATCTAGCTTTGGTAACCCACTTGTTGAACCCACTGACCTTTTAGGAGACTTTCAAACTTCTTCTTCATCCATTCCTGAAGTAGAAATGGCAGAAGGTAATAATCAAAACATAGTCATGAGACGATCTATGAGAGATCTTTTGCAACCTGATAGGCACACACCTGAATCATGCATTGTATGGCCAGAGCCACAACAAGCTTTTCAATTTAAACATTGTATGATTCAACTCCTACCTACTTTTCATAGTATGGACTCTGAAAATCCATATGATCATCTCATTCAATTTAGAAACATATGTGTGACCATAAAAGATCAAGGGTGTCCTTTAGAACTAGTATTCCTTAAACTTTTTCCCTTCTCACTTAAGGATAAGGCAGCCCGATGGTTTGAGTTCTTGCAACCAAATTCCATTCACACATGGGACAAGTTGCAGGCGAAGTTCTTAAAGAAATTCTTTCCACCAAATAGAACTGATGCTATTCAACACCAAGTCCTGAATTTTGCTCCTCGTCAGGGAGAGACATTCTATCAAAGTTGGGAAAGGTTTAAAACACTGTTGCATTCTTGCCCTCATCATGGATTTAAAATTTGGCAATTAGCAAGTATTTTCTTTGGATCACTTATGCCACATCACAAACAATTCGTAGAAACTATGTGTAATGGGCGATTCTATGATAAGACCCTTGAGGAAGCATATGAATTCTTTGAATTTCTAGTAGAGAATGCTCTAACATGGGACACAACTAGACCTCAAAACGCTTCAGCTTCCAATGTATCATCAACTAGGGGTATGTATCAACTTAGTGAGCCAGATGATCTTAGAGCCAAGTTAGCAGTCTTAACGAGGGAAATAGAGACTCTGAAGATTAAAAAAGAAAAACTAGTAATCCAAGAACCTGTGGCAATGGTATATTGTGTTATGTGTGACAGTCAAACACATAGATTGGAGGATTGCCCGAATCTCTCTTCTACTAGAGACTTTGTACAAAGTCAAAAACAAAATGAACTACCTGTTCATGCTATCAACCAATTTCGTCAACCTTATAGAGGACAAAACCAAGGGGGAAATTCTTACTCTGACATGTATAATCAAACTTTGAGGAATAATAGCTTTTCTTGGAGGAATAATGGAGTACCCACCACACAACAATATCAATTTGCTCCACCTCCGCCTATTCCCCAAGCCCCATTTCACAATCCTAGACCATCTCAGAACTTTGCACCACAACTGACTGCGTATATTCCCCCAAACAAAAAGTCTACCGAAGATACACTTCAGCAATTCATAGACACCCAGTCAACACTGTGGGCGCAACATAACCGAACTATGGATGACATGAAGAGTCGGTTCACCCAAATAACCCAAGCGTTGAGCACTTTGTCAAAAGGTCAACTACCAGCTCAACCATATCCAAATCCGGTAGTTCAGGTAAAACAAGCTGAAGGATCTTCCCATAGTTGCGAACAAGTGCAAGCTGTCACGACACTTAGGAATGGCAAAGTTATTGATAAAACCATTTACCCCAGAGAAACCGAACCTGGCAAAGTTATTGATAAAACCATTCACCCTAGAGAAACCGGACCTGAGGCAGAGTTAGAACGTAGGTGGACAGCGGAAGACTAAGAAAAAAGGGACGAATTGGAACATCAAACAGAGAAAAAGGAAGATCACATCAAGCCAGTTGATAACGGGAAGGAGAAAGTGAATAAGAATAAAGAAGTGGTGGAAGCACCCAGAGAGTACATCCCTTAAGCACATTTTCCACAAAGGTTGTTACAAAACAAGGAGACTCAAGCTGCAGAGATGTTAGAAGTATTCAAGCAAGTTAAAATAAACATACCTCAACTCGATGCAATCAAACAGATTCCCTCATATGCCAAATTTTTGAAAGACCTATGTACGGTTAAGAGGGGTTTGAAATTGAAAGAGAAAGCTTTCATGACTGAATAAGCAAGTGCTATTCTTCAATGCAAAACACCCCCAAAATACAAGGACCCTGGATGTCCAACAATCAAATGTTATATGGGGGAACATCGAATAGAAAGAGCATTGCTTGATTTGGGAGCAAGTGTAAACTTGCTACCTTATTTAGTCTACAAGCAATTAGGCTTAGGGAAATTGAAACCCACACGAGTAACCTTACAATTAGCTGATCGATCCATCAAGGTTCCGCGGGGTATAGTTGAGGACGTATTAGTTAAAGTGGAGAATTTCTGTTTTCCTGTGGATTTTATCATCCTTGACGCTTAGCCACTTACTAATTCGTCCGCACTTAATCAGACACCTATCATTTTAGGTCGTCCATTTCTAGCCACCTCGAATGCATTGATAAACTGTAGGAATGGATCAATGAAAATGTCTTTTGGCAATATCATATTTGAAACAAATATTTTTCATGTTGGTAAACAGCCAGGAGAGGTGTCTAAGGTCGAAGAAATAGATTTGATAGAAGCTATCGTGCAGGATCATGTAGATCGTGAGTTCATTGAAGATCCTTTGGAAAGAGTATTATGTTTCAATGAGGACAAATCAAACTTTAATGACACTCAAGAAGAAATGGGATCTATTTTTGATTGGTTAGAGGTAAGCCCAGTATTGTCAATAAGGAACTAGGTAGAGATGTTTGAAAGATTGGAGCCATTGGAAAAGAGAGCAGTGTCATCTAACACTCAAGCTCCAAATCCAAAAAGAAAGCCTCTACCAACCAATTTAAAATATGCATTTTTGGGAGAAAGTGAAACATATCCGGTGGTCATGTCAGCCGAGCTCACCAGAGAACAAGAGAATCAATTGATAATGCTGCTAAGGAAACAATGAAAAGCATTAGGATGGTCTATAGCCGATCTAATAGGAATAAGTCTTTTTTTGTGTACACACCGCATTTACTTGGAAGAGGGAGCCAAACCAATTCGACAAATGCAGAGGTATTTTAATCCAAATATGAAGGAAGTGGTGAAAGCAGAGGTGCTGAAACTACTAGATGTAGAAATTATTTACCCTATTTTCGATTCAAAATGGGTAAGTCCTACACAAGTGGTTCCCAAGAAATCCGGTGTCACAGTAATTCGCAATGAAAATAACGAATTAGTGCCTACTCGCATCCAAACTGGGTGGAAAGTTTGCATTGATTATCGTAAATTAAACACCATGACAAAGAAAGATCACTTTCCACTTCCATTTCTAGATCAAGTTCTGGAGAGAGTAGCAGGACGTGCCTACTATTGTTTTCTAGATGGCTATTCGGGCTACAATCAAATTGAGGTTGCTTTAGAAGACCAAGACAAAACTATTTTCACATGTCCCTTTGGCACCTTTGCATACAAGAGAATGCCCTTTGGCCTATGTAATGCACCTGCTACTTTCCAGTACTGCATGATGAGCATATTTCATGAAATGGTAGAAGACATTGTGGAAGTTTTCATGGATGACTTCTCAGTTTATAGTGACACTTATGAGCAATGCTTAAATAACCTTGATTCTGTCCTTACACGGTGTGAAGAGAAGAACTTAGTCCTTAATTGGGAAAAGTGTCATTTTATGGTGACACAGGTATAGTTCTTGGGCACATTGTTTCACAAGCAAGCATACAAGTTGATAAAGCTAAGGTGGAATTAATTGAAAGGCTTCCTACCCCTAGGAATGTTAAAGATATTCGATCATTTTTAGGGCATGCTGGGTTTTATAAACGTTTCATTCAATCCTTTAGTGCTATTTCTAAACCCTTATGCAATCTGTTAATACAAGACGCTCCTTTTGAGTGGACTCCTCAATGTTAAGAAGCATTTAAGAAATTAAAAGGTTGTTTGACCTCAGCACCCATTCTTCAAACTCCTAATTGGTCATTGCCATTCGAACTAATGTGCGATGCCAGTGATCAAGCAATAGGTGCGTTGTTAGGTCAAATAAAGGAAAATAAGGCACATGTAATTTACTATGCGAGTGAAGTTCTTAATAGTGCGCAAAAGAATTATTCAACAACAGAAAAAGAACTCCTTGCTGTTGTCTTTGCACTAGAGAAATTTAGATCTTACATAATTGGGTCAACAGTAACTGTTTTCACAGATCACTCTGCACTTAAGTATCTTTTGACTAAACCGGAAGCTAAACCTCGATTAATTCATTGGATACTCCTGTTACAAGAGTTTGACCTTATCATTAAAGATAAAAAGGGTGTTAAGAATGTTGTAGCAGATCACCTATCTCATCTTCTTGTTGAAGCTTATACACATGATAACATTCAAATTGATGACAGCTTCCCAGACGAGCAGCTTTTCAATGTCAGCGCAATCACAGTTGCCACACCTCCTTGGTATGCTGATGATATTGCTAATTATTTGGTGACCGAACACATCCTATCCGAGTAGAGTGCAAAAGATAGGAGGAAATTCTTGAGAAACATCAGAGTCTTCTTTTGGGATGATCCATATCTTTTCAAGTATTGTCCTGATCAAATCATCTGACGTTGCATACCCGAATGGGAAGTTCAAGGAATCATTGAATTCTCTCATTCACAAGCATGTGGTGACCATTTTTCCACAAGTAAAACTGCTTCAAAAATTCTTCAATGTGGTTTTTGTTGGCCCACACTATTCAAAGATGTTCACAACTTTTGCACAGCATGCGATAGGTGTCAAAGGCTAGGAAGTCACACTCGTCGAAATATGATGCCATTATCTCCCATTCTTGTTTTAGAAGTTTTCGATTGCTGGGGTATTGACTTTATAGGACCTTTTCCAACATCCTTTGGATACAAATATATCCTTGTAGGGGTAGACTACATGTCTAAATGAGTAGAGGCCATTGCTACTCGAACCAATGACCATAAAGTCGTGATGAAATTTCTTCATGAAAATATCTTTTCAAGGTTTGGAATGCCTAGGGTGATCATCAGTGATGGTGGGAAACATTTCTGCAATAGACCAGTAGGACTGCTTCTACGCAAATATGGCGTTGTTCACAAAGTAGGTACCTCGTATCGTCCTCAAACTAGTGGACAAGTGGAACTTGCCAATAGAGAAATCAAACAGATCATTGAAAAGACAGTCAATCCAAGTCGTAAAGATTGATCTTTGCACCTAGTAAACTCCCTTTAGGTTTATCGAACAACATATAAGACGACATTAGGGATGTCACCATATAGGCTAGTTTACAGTAAACTATGTCATCTGCCTGTCGAAATGGAACATAAAGCATATTGGGCCATTAAACAATTTAATGCCAACATCGACGAGGCAGGACTCCATCGTAAACTACAGCTGGCAGAGATGGATGAAATTCGCAATGATGCATATGAGAATATGCAAATCTCTAAGGAAAAGATGAAGAAGTTGCACAACAAGCACATTGCTAGAAGGACATTTCATGAAGGACAAAAAGTGCTCTTATATCGATCCAGGCTTTATTTGTTTCTAGGAAAACTTCAATCAAGGTGGATTGGACCCTTTATTGTAAAACATGGTGCCATTGAAATTGAGTATCTTAAGAGTAAGAATTGTTTCAAGGTGAATGGACATCGATTGAAACCTTACTTGGAAAATTTTGTGGCGTGTGTGCAGGCTTGGGATCTTCATAATCCCTCACCCTTTTATTAAAACCACCAAAAAAACCCAAATTTGTTGTTGTATAATAGGTTTTCTTTCGTTAAATTAGGTTATTTTTATTTAAAGTAGCATACTTTAGCATAATAGGGTCAAATTACATCAAGAGAGCTGAGAAAGAACAAACTCACTGCTCCCTGGCATCCTAACGCCGTCCCAACGCCATTTGGCAGTGGGATAGAAGGGATTTGCATCTTGGGACTGCCCCCTGACCTCCTGACACCGTTGGGACGGCACGCACCAGCTAGGGTCGTTAAAACCCTCTAGCGGGCTGGTTTCCCTCTTCTTTCTTCACCAACCTCTCATTCTCTCTACTTCACACATCTCTCTCTCTAAACCCATCCTTCACCCACTGATTTTTAAGTCAAAATTGCGTAAAATCAAGCACATCAAGGCTATTTTCCGCAATTCTTGCAATAAGGAGGTGTTCTCTCCCTATAAGCTTCAAAACCATCAACATCCATCGCGAGTTCTTCAATTCTCTCGTCATTCTTCCACCATATTTGAAGTTCTTGCTCTGATTGACCGACCCTAAAAAGTGTTTCGGGGTTCTACCTATCAAGTGCAAGAGGGCAGTCGTAGTTTTAAAACTCGGTGAGTCCGAGGCCGAATCCACAGGGAGGGCTTTGTTAAAAGCTCTAGACTTGTTCTCTTAATTAGTAAGTGAACCTAAATTAATTTAAACTAATTTTTTAGCAACTCAAAATTTTGTTTTAGGTTCTAACATAATTAAATATTAATTAAAGAAATTCAATTTAATTTTAAAATGCAAACAAAGCATTTACTCTAAATTCTAAAGTGAATAAATCAACTCATAAATTAAATTAAATAACAAGCACAATACTAAAAAGGTTCTTGATCCAACTTTCAAGTCCGGGTAGTTCACTACTTTACCTTGGGATGTTTTTATTGAAAACTAGATTAAGGTTTAATTCGAAAAGTGTTAAGAATATTTTAATCAAAGGTCAGTACCAGTGATCTCAAGCGGATATGGTTAAAGACCTTTGTTTTCGAAAGTTTTTCAAACAAACGAAACTAGAAATGAATTCGAAACCTATTTTTAACCTTGTTTGAAAGTATGTAAATGGTTATATTCGAAAACCCATACCAGTGACTTCAAACGAGTGTGGTTAAAGATTATCGGTTTCGAATGTTTTCGAAACAAGTTGAAAATAGATTTTAACACGGTAGATCCTTACGCATGAGCTCTCACAACCCATGCGAAGGGTCTACGAACATCCCAAGGTTTTTCGTGAACTACCCATTCTTGATTCGTTGAATCAAGATTAGGGTTTTACGCTACGACTACTTTAAGCATCTTAAAAACAATAAAATAGCATTCAATCATACGAAAAGAGAATTGAAACAAGCAAAACATGATATTACGAAACAAATCAAAATAAAACGAAATAGATTAAAGTGCAACTTATAACGTAAAGTGAATATAAAAGACGAGGTGAAGAATCACTACAAAGACAACGATGAAAGCTCCAACGAAAACCATGAATCCACGCATCCAAGCTTAAAAACTAATCTAAAAACTCTCAAAATTCTATTCTAACGCTCAATTGAAGGTGCAAAATCAAAAGGGAACGTCCTTGGGTCGGCCATGTAGCAGAGATTATAAAGAAGTTGTAAAGAAAACCCTAAAAGACGGAGTGAAGCCGCGCGCGCATAACACACTGTGGTCCAGACCGTCTGGCAGGGGGTCCGGACCACAGAAACTTTGTTCTTCAAGTTCTGCTTCTCGTTTGCTGCTTTTGACAGCTTTCTGTCCTCAACTTCCACTGCGATTTTGACCTCAAAAATGATCGATTCAGGCTTCGGCTAAAGCACGAAAGTTGTATCCCTTTGAGTCTTCTTTCCAACCCAAAAAGAATCAGGTCAATCAGAGTTGTGAGTGAAAAGTTATGATCCAAATACTGATAAGGTGTCGAGCTGGAACTTCAGCTGCACACCACTTCAACTATCTTGAACTTTGGACCATTTTTTCCTCCTCGGAAGCCACTTTCAACACTGCTAATCTCACGTATTTTCCCCTTTTACCTGCAATTAAGAGAATAAATACTATAAATAATAAAATAACGATAAAACTTTGAAATTAACTACTTAAATGCATCAATGAGTATCAAAATGTGGAGTTTGTAATTACACTTTTCAAGTGTAATCACTGATCTATCTTCTTGGTAAGTTTCTAGACCCTTGTTGTTCAATTTCTTGAAGAAATCTGGAAAGAACCATTGAAACCCACTCTCATCCTCTTTCTCTTCATCTATATATTCGATCAATGGGTTTTCTCATGTTGAAGATAATGGTTAGTTTTCAAATTCTTGATGCAATAATAGAATATTTGTTGATTATCTTTCCATATTATTAAAGTGATTTGGGCCACCATGTGTGGGTGGACTGATAGATGACTAGTTCTGCACTTGAATGATATAACTGTTCATAACTGAATTTTGAAATTTTTCCCACACTTTTGTCACTTTTGATATTTGTTGCAAATAAGAATTAGAGTTTGAATGCTCATTAATTGGCCTCTTTCTCTCTTCTGTTTTGATTGTTTCGCTCATAGACATGGGTCCAAAAAAAATGGCGGCCAAACGAAACCCAACAACCCGTACCCTTGATAGGCTTAGATTTAGAAACCGGCAAGCTGAACTCGAATTCAATAGATTTTGGTTTGATAAATCGGTCATCACTGAACGAAAGTGGGAGTTAGAATTCTTTAGGAGTGCTAGCTTCGGGTGGTTTCAAAACTTTGAGGAACGAGGTTGGTTACCTTTTGCTAATTTCCAACCTCAATGTTCCAGAGGTGATTCGAGAATTTTGTTCTAACATTGTTCCCTTAGAGGAAGGAGAGGAGAGGGGATTAGAAATTTGGAGTTTTGTTAGGGGTAAAAACATAATAATCACCCCTGAATCGTTTGCTGAACTTTTTGGGCTACCACGACCAATGTTCCCTTCATACCCTTATCTCCTTGTGAATAATCCTGGAATGAGACGAGTGAGTACTGAAATCTTAAAGGAAGGTCTTGAGTGGCCAACTGTAGGCCAAATGAAGATTTCTGACCTTAATGACAAATACTGGCCTTTACATGTTTTTATTTGTCACAACATTCTCCCCTTGAGCCGTACCTCTGAATGTAGTAAGAAAGGGCAATATTACTTTATGCCATAGGTATGGGAGCCTCTATTGACTTACCTCGCCTACTATGGGATGAATTGGATGATTTTATTGAACACCCTGAGGCAAGGAGGGATGTTAACTCTGATTTTTGAAAGACAAGGAGCACGTTTGGATGATACTCTACATAGGACTGATCCTCCTACCCCCTTAAACTACCTCTCATTTAGCAAAGCACAACACCACAGACCCTTTAGGAAACGAAAATCTGTAGGTCCAGCTAATGAGGCGGGTAGTAGCTCTCAACCACACAAAGACAGTGCTGAGGAGGAAGAGGTGACCAATACCCAAATCATGGATATGCTCATCACTCAAAACAAGGCGATTGAGCAAATCAATGAGCAGGTCTCTAACCTGGAGGTCACAAAGTCAGAAAACTCCCACATGCTCCACCGTCTTTACAAATATCACTTTGGCACAGGCTCCTCAATTCCACCTTCCGAGTGAAGAAACGGGCTGTGTAATTATTTTAGTGAATGATGAAGGAACATTGCAACCTAATTATTTTTGCACTCTTTATAGTTAGTACCATGACCCCAATTTTTATGTTGGATATTGTAACTTATTAAGTTTTGTTTTCGTTTGATGCACTTTCTTTAGTTTGATTTTATCATATAATTGTTTTGTCATTTTATTTGTCATGATTCAATAGCCATATTCCATGTTTGCAAGTTCAGGTCCAGTAGCATGGATGCCTATGATTCGTGTGATGCTTTTATTTTTGACGATTTGGACACTTCTACCTCATATGAAGAGTGGGGTGGCATGGTTTCCAATACCACATTCTTTTATGATCCTACTGAGGATACTGATGCCTTTGTCACTGCTATCAAGTTGGAGGCATGGCCCGCTGAGTCATTTTAGGATGGTCCACCTATGCCCCGACCTTGTCATCATCAGGGACTATTCTTTCGAATACCACACGAATTTTTCATTCATGATAGATAGGGCATACACATCATTGATGATGGACCTGTGGAGGAAATAGACACAGTAATTTGGGAGGATATCCCTAAGGCTAACCCTGACAATGAGGAGATTGATGCTTTCCTACCTACACTTGCTCATTATGTTACTTTTCAATTCAATATGGTTTATTGTATTCATGAGGTAGTCTCTAACCCTTCTCTCCCTTTTGATTTTACCCTCCTCTGCATATGAATTCTTTCTTTGGTAAGTTGGGGGGTGGAGGAAATGTTATGCACACCACATTTTCATATACACTTTGTATGCTTATACTCTTGTGTTTCTCATGCTCCCCTGCACATTACAGAAACACCATACCATTTAGAGTCACATTAAGGACAATGTGCTATTTAAGTTGGGGGGTGAGTACATGGTAGCATGAATTGAAATAAACGGTGTAACAAAGTGAAACTGTAGGCAAGTGGTTTATAGTTTTCATACCCATATGTGCTTAAGGGCAATGTGATTTTCGAGTGGGTAGTAAGGTTCACATGATGAATAGACGTGATATGCATAGAATGGACAAAATTTTTCAAATTTTTCAAATCATGGGCAAATTAAGGTTTTCTTAACTTGCCATGCATGAACCTTACATAGGTTTCTGAAGTAGTTTAATAAATGATTCAGTTTCAATCTTGAATAAGGGACTTGATTCAAATTGAGTATAAAATTGCCCAATGCATGGAAAACTTGTCATTTGAAACCATTGAAATAAAAGTGTGTCAAGGATTTGAGTTCATAAGATTTAGTCATTCAATTATGCCAAGACATAGGTGGAGACTAAAAACCTTATATTTTGTGAGCTTTTGAGCCTGATCTTTTGTTCTTGAGGGTTTATACTTAATATTCTATATGACTTCTTTCATCTCATTTTTTTTTTTTTTTAGCTTCATCACATTACTTTGCTTTGGTATTAAATGTACAAGATACTACTTTTGATTTACATGTATGGATCAATGCCTCTGAAAAAGTGTTACTAACGTAGAGAGTGATGTTAGGCCATCTTTCATACATTTGGAGGCCTGTGACTTTTCGTTGATTACATTACCTTTGGAGCCATATGAAGCCTTTGAAAAAAAAATATAGATAATAATATATGAAATTTCTTGTTTTAGCCACATTTATGACCCTTTAGCCTTAGATATATAGGTGAGCCAACCCTTGCATATCTTGGGATGTTGGTGCAAAAACAAGTTGTAACAAAGGGTATAAGGGAGGAGCTTGTAAGTAGAAAATGTGATGAAGAAAAAAAAAATGATGAAAAAAAAAGAGAGAGGAAAATATATATATATATATATATATATAAAGCTTCAATGTTGGTATTCAAGGTGTTGAAAGGAGAAAAGTTGGGGAGTGCTTCATGGCACTATCATTATAATCCTTAGACATGCACTTTGACTCTTCCATCCTTTATTTGTCTAACCAATACCCCATAGCCAAGCTACAACCTAGTAAAGACCTAATGAACTTTAGGTGAAAGACACTTATAAGAGCATTGCTCAAATTCAAGTGGTTGAAATGGTTTTCTTGTTTATGCATTAATACATTCCATTCATGAAGCTATGCCACACTGCGTACTTTAGTTCTTTCAGTCACTTCTTGATTTGGGTTCATTGCACTTATTTGATATTGCATCTCTGCATGAACCATGAGAGTAGCCTTTCTAGAGTGATTTCATTTGTGAGTGGACAACTTGGTGAGATTTGAAGTCGAGGCCGCGGTCTTGGATTATATTTGATACCTATTTTGAAGGAATGACATAAATTAGCACACTTGAAACTAAATGGTTGAGAACTAGGTAAATTTAATATGAATTGGGAGGTTTTATGCAATTTTTGAATTTTGTAACTAATTCTCTATTGGGATTGAATCAGGAAATGTTTGATGGACTTTTTATTCTACATTGAACTAAGTTAAGAATTTTGTGGATAAATTCACTGCAAACCCTCACGAAACTTCACTCGTCCACTAGGGGGAACCTAGGGGTTTAAAAGGCTTGCTGCACATTGCTAAGTGTAGCCGTGATTCCAACGAAAAGAGAATATAGGAGTTAGTTCCATTTCATTGTTTTAGTATTGTTAGGGACTAGCAATAGGTAAGTTGGGGGGTGTGATTACGCTTGAAAAGGTAATCATTTTCTTAATTTCCTATTATTATTAATAAAAGTTTAGAGTTAATTCATTTAATTTAATAACATTTCAAGGTTTTTGCTTAATTTCTTTTTCTTATGCAACAAATGTGTTTAGAAGCAAGGAAATAATCCAAAATTGACATCAAAGGCTTGGAGGAACGTAAGGAGGACTAGGAAGAGCTCGAAAAGGATAAAGATCAAGCAAGAAATGAAGGATAAGGTGCCCGAGTGCATCAAAACCTGAAGAGAAGCTGAAAGCAGCAGAAGAAAAGAGGCTACTACCCCTGCCATCCCGACGCCGCGAGTCCGAGAAGTTTAGTTTTAGGGTTTTTCAGTTGTCTATATATACATACTTTGTACCCAACCTAGGGAGCAAACATACAATTGAGGGTTTAGTTTTCTAAGAGTTTTTTCTTTACTTCTTGAGAGTTTTCTTTAACTTTGGATCGAAGATTTAGATTCAAACGGACTTTTACGCAGCAGTTAATTGAAGTTGCAGATTTTATTCATCAATGGAGTATGCTATCTTTATCTCTTTTTTACTTTTTGTTTTGTTTGTTCTGTTAACATGCTAGCGTAGATTTGTTCTTGATTCAACCCATCAATGATGGGTGAATCTTTATTTGAATGTTGGATGTGATTGAATTCAAGCATGCAACGTAAAAGTTGCATGTTTGGGTTCTTGTTTTCTTTCTTTCTAAATCAGTTTTCAGATGTTTTCAAAACCTTCGAAAACTTGTGTAGTTGATCATATTTCCTTGAAATCACTGATAACTACACATGATCATAATTTTCTTGATACTTTGAAAATAAATGAAGTAGATTTAGATATATTTTCTAGTTTTCTTTTTCATTTGATCTTCAAAGCCTGCGAAAACATGTAATCTCGATCATATTTCCTTGAAATCACTGATGACGTTACATGATTAAAACTTTCTTTATATTTTGAAATCAAATAAAAGAACTCTGGACCAAAGAATGTTTTTAAAATGAAATCTTTCCGGTTTTATTTATCCTAAACGTGATTTTAGAATCGTGCTTTGGAAGTTAGAGCTTTGACGATGAAATCTTTCCGGTTTACTTTTCCTAAACGTGAGTTGTAAACTGAGATAAATTAATCACATCCATACATGAGAATAAGGTATTCACCCGGATTTGTAGGTTGAATCAAGTTCTTTAATTATATTGTATACAAACTTAATTTAATTCGCTGTTTTATTTGAGTTTAATTTATTTTGAATCTTTTAATCATTTATTTAATATAGTTGTTTCTTCTCTCTAGAGCTTTTATTTCCAGCTTAGTTAGTTTAATTATTTGCACTTTAATTCATTGTCAAGTAGTTTATAATTTAAATCAAACTTTTCAAAATCAAGATTTCTTTTACTTTCATAGTTTCCAAAAATAGAATAGTAGTTAGAAGAACTTAGAAATCTTAAGAGTCATTCATTTAGAGTTCCCTATGGAGACGATCCTGAATTCACTAGGTAAAACTACACCACACACCCTTACACTTGGGGGTTATTTTCACTGCATATTTGCGAGGCGGTCAGATACTTAATCACACACATCTCTAGCATTTTTCACTTTTATGCCTTATGTGAACAACTCATGACATGAAAGTTATTAATTCTATGATTTTTTTTTTTTTTATTCATGACATTTAGAGTGGCCATTCTCTCAATCTAATGTTTTTGAGTTATAACTTTGATCATAGCATGTTCAAAAATAGACTAAAGTACTTGAGTTGAGAAATTCAATTTTTAGATCTTATTTTTAGTTAATTTGCGTGCTTTTAATTAGATCTTGCATATTTTCCCCTTTCCCCTTATCTTTATTGGTTTATGCTCCACTCTTTATTTTCTCATTTGTTGGTTTCATATTTTTTAATTTCATGACAAAAAGGAGGAGAAGAATTTGATTATATTATTCTAAACTTAATGCTTTTTACAAGGTGTTTTGTTTAAGTGATGTGTAGGTTTACATAGCAACGTTGATCAAGGGGGAGTTCATAATTTCACATATCAAGGGGGAGTTTTGCTTGATTAAGTTTAAAAATGGAAATGTTGTAATTTTTTTAGATTGTATATAGGAGCATTATTTTGTCACAAAATTGCCAAAGGGGGAGATTATTAGGTTTATTTTTATAGTTGGCAAATTAGTGAATAGAACAATGATTCCAAACTTGTATTTTTAGACATTTGGCTAAGGTGTCATAGTGTAAGTTTGAAGGTTTTTTGGAAAGTTTCCAAATGCGAGGTTGAAGTTACGTTAAGGAATGTTTGCTAATGTAAGATTAAAGATACTTTAAGGAAGGTTTCCCAATATTCAATGAGATTGGAAAGTTTCCTAAAAGATTTTGGAAATAGGAAACTTACATCCTATATAAAGTTGGATTGCTTAAGTGCTCTATAAATATTGACCTTCTCTTAGGGTCTTAAAACACATTCAGAGAGAGAAGAACATATTCTTTGCAAGCTAATAATTGACCTCTCTCAACTTAGCCACAATAGTTTTCAACTATCAAACTTCTTGTGCGTAGGTTCTTCGAAGGTGTTCGAAAGCGTAAGTATGGTATTCATCAAGTGCGGGTGAAGATTCTTCTTCATGTGTTAGAGAAGGCATCCACTGTGAATCGATGTAGTAGGGTTGAAAGAGTAGACTGTGTATACTACCGTGATCCTCCTTGTAATCAGTTGTGTATGGTGAAAATTTTGGTCTTCATGGCCCGAGATTTTTTATTTCTTAATTGTGAAGTTTTTTCCTCGTTAATTCTTTGAGTTCAATCTCTTTATTTTTTTGCATTATGAGATTGTGTTTGATTGCTTGGTAATCCATAACTAGCAAAGGGAAAATTTTTCAAATTTGAATTCGATCAAACCTTTATTTATGTTTTGTAAATTATTTATAGTGTTCTAATCTAAATGGGATAAGACTCCCTCTCGTGCCTGAAATCTATAAACAGATTCCAATTCTTCTCATCTCTCAAATTTCTTTGGAACCTTTTATCATAACAATTTTCTCTTCGAAGTCTCTGTGATTTGCTTGGTACATACCTAAACCGGTGCTATGGTTGAATTTGATATATATATGTTTGGTTGAATTTGCATAAATAACAATATATATTACTTTCAAATATATTTATACAACTTAACTATTTTATCATATGATAATAAGCTCAACTTAACTATATAATATGTCAAATTTGTATATCGCATGGGCTACATCACTAGTTAATTATATATAAAGCAGACTTTAGAAAATGCCACTATACCACATGATACCTAACCGGTGTGCTATGGTTATGACTTGTGACATCTTATGATAATTATTTTAATAATTTTATTTATTATATAAGTTTTCTTTCTAAAATCTTTCATATATATTATTTATTATATATTTATGTATGATGTTCTAATATAAGAGGGATAAGACTTTCCCATATTCTAATTAATCAAAGAATTTTTATTTATTTTAATTCATAATTATTTATGGTGTTCTAATCTAAGTGAGATAGGACTCTTCCATATTCTAATTAATTAAAAAATTTTTATTTATTTTAATTTATTAGATGTCGGTATACACGCGATGCGTATAAATTTTTAAATAATCAATAAAAATATTTTACATTTGCAAATTATGAATGTTTATTTAATTTTATATTAATTTTTAATCAACTTATTAAAACAATGTGTGAGAATTTTTATTTTTATTTTATTTTACTTAATTTTATGCCCATGCACACACAACACACATGAATTTTTATTTTAAAACTATGTGTGTACCATTAATTAATTTGTTAGTTCATTTAAAAAATTTTCTCAAACAATAAATAATAAGTAATTATTAATTAAAGGTATTTAAGTAAATAGCAAGTAATTAAGGGGCATTGAGATAAAATAAAAGAACATTATAAGAGTAGTTGGCAATTGAAGGGCATTTAAGAAAAATAAAAAAAAATAAAAGAGTAAAATTACTTAAATAATTTATAAAGGTTCAAAAATTACTTATACACCACTTCCAAATGGTGAGCGGTTATTGGTGGTTAAAGGCATTAATGGAGAACACTTTCAAATTATTAGTGGTTATTCATTAATAGAAAAATGAATAAATAAGGCTTCACCAAAAAAAATGTTTCACTAAACCTATAGCTTTAAATCAGTGCCTCACGCAGACGTGATATGATGATGTGCATGTATGGATGCAAGTGTGATCAGAATATCGTAGATGGAAAACCAATTGGCCTTAGGCATAGTGAGCCTTATCATTAGCCAAAGTATGATGCCATGGATGGCATGTGATAAATCGGTCTAGATTCCAGAACCCATGGTGGTAATTGGTGGCCTCAGGCATCATCATCAGCCAAAATGGGCTAAATATATGAGGGAGTGACCAATAAGGTTGACGCTATATATAGGATTAGTGTGAATGAGCCTTACTCTTGATATAAGATGAGGAAAAGAAAGAGCCTAGCTCTAGGTTAGTATTAGGAGTAATTGTCTAGGTGCAAGAGCCTAGCTCTAAGATTGAAATGAAAGTTAGTGCCTTTTGCATAACTTGGGAAGAGAGCTTCGCTCTTGATGACAAAAGGCAGCTAGCACCTCATGCTTAACTTCGAAAATGAGTCTTGCTCCAGAGTAAAAAGAACAATTAGCGTATTGTGCATAACTGAAGAAAATAAGCCTTGCTCTAAGGGTAAACAGAATAGTAGGCGTATTATGCATAACTGGGGAAAGGAGCCTTGCTCCAGATGAAAAGGAATAGTTAGCGCCTTACACATAATTAAGGAAAGGAGTCTTACTCTAAGGGTGTGCCTTGCGCAGGTGAGTTAGTGTTTTTCATTTAGAAAAGGAACTCAATTTTGATGAGGAGTTCGGTTCCTAGTGATGATTATCAGGTTTATGTGAAATGGCCTAGCAGCCTAATATGATTTGAGTGATGCAGTTTTTATGATCAAATATATCATGAGAATGTTGAATAGAATGACAATTTATATTCTAACATTTATCCTTTATCATGGACAACAGTTATAGGACGCATGTCAGATATATCTATAGGACTCATGATTTAAAAATCATAGGCTTAGCTAATTCTAAGTCATTCCTTATCTTTGGAGCCTCACTCACTCAGGTAAATGCTCTAGATTGATAAACGTTTGACTTTTAAGTCTGTGTCAACCCAAGTGGATGACTATTTGTATGTCTAAATGTGTTTCAGCATGTTATATCATGTGTTGGCATGTCAAGACATGGTGTATGACATGTCATAGCATGAGCTAACATGGTAAATGATGCCTTGGCATTTTATACCATGATATGATGATGATAAGACATGTTAGCATCGCATAGCATAATGATATGGCATAGTAACATGGTGCAGCATGGTAATGACATGGTATAACACTGTAATGGCATGGTATAACATGGCATAGCATTATGATATCATGGTATGACATGTCATGGTAGGATGTGAGCATGGCATAACATGGTAGGGATGACATGACATGGTATTGATGTTATGGTGTAAGGTAGACATGGTATTATGGCTTGGTATGGCATGATAGTATAATGTTATGGCATGGCATGGTAGTATGATGAGGGCATGTCGTATGCATGGTTTCTAAATTCTACTAAATTGCCACAAGTAAATTCGGTTAATATCATGCACCGGTCTCAGCCCAAACTTGAATTATGATTTGAATACATTTCATTAACAGAGGATTTCTATTGGTGTAATTAAAATTATTTTATCTTAATCATGCAACTAAATTAAATTGAAAAATAAAATAAATTTTTTTTAGAGAGAGAAAACAATATTAACGCAAGCTCTTTTAGAGATAGAAAGTTTGGAGTCTTGGCCTTGCCTTGAGAGCTCTGAGTGCACTGAGTGTTGGATGTGAAAATGATGGAGGGGTAGATCCTTTGTATAGGTCTCCTCTGCCTTGAACAAAATTATCATCCGGTAATTGCGGACAAAGAAATCTGCCTGTGTGCATCGCCAAAAAGGTCTGCCTGAGGCTTTGGATACGAAACGTTGTATTAACACCTGGACAAAGCTTTTTGCTTGTTAATACAAGTAAAAATGGTTACGAAGGGCTACAAGCGAAGACTCTTGCTAAATGGCGTAGGCAAAAGACTTCGCCTTCACTTGTAGAAAGACTCACCACAAGCCTTATGGCCAAATGGGCTTGGCAAGCTAGAGGAGAAATGGGATATTTTGGCCTGCAGCTCCAAGCTCAGGCTATTTCAGGTGAGGCTTGAGTTCCACCCCGACATGTTTAAACCATTTCGGGAATTTCTGGGTAGGTTTTGGGAGCCCTAAAAATCTCTTGAACACTCTTTGGAGAGAATAAAACCAATTAGATAAAAATTTGGTTCAATTTGAATTCTCTAGGACTGAGTTAGGTCCATTTGAATACTACTCTGAAATGGATTGAAACAAATGGGGGCCACCCAATTCTATTCCCTGACCCCTGTGAACACCACTAGGATTGCTTATCTTACCCTTTTTGAGTATGAGAAATCCATCTGTGATGTCAGATTAACCTCTAGACTTTTCTATAAATTCACAAATTATTACTAATTTTCCAAGTCCCGAATCCAGAGGGACCTCTTAAAGTTTGATTTGACCTGACCTGACTATGTCATTACCTCAAGAAATGTGTCCTTGATATTCTTGCACAATTTGAGGGTCTTTTGATTTGATTTGAGGGTTCAAATTATGTATGGTGTGCCAGTAACTTTCTTTTGGTCGGTAGGCGCCATTTTGAGTCGTAGGACCCAGATGACCTCTAGAGTAGTATTTTGGCTACTTTGAGATGTGTTCTATATCTTTCGATATGTTCTCGAAACTCTTATGTCTTATTATAATATTTCTGGATTGAATTAAGCATTTTGGTTGATACCGTCCTTTGAGTGCATCAGCAGAGGCCATTCTTGACTTTTAGATCGAATTTACCCTTGATTTTAGACTTTGGCTATTTTTTTTGATGCATTAATTGTTTGTTTGATATCTTGAACACATGCAGTCCGGTGGTGTTCTGCCTCGATTTAAACCTTTAGCTTGACTTCTCCTGTTTCTAGGGGTATGATCGTCATTTTGCTTATTGTTCACTCTGTGTTGAATTCGAGCACTTTTACATATCCTACAATAAAGAGAATTTAATCAGTAGAGCACCATTCAACTAAAAGCTTTCAATATTGTGATGTTTAAGTGAGGGGGCAAAATTGGGGTGTCTACAATAATTATAATTATTTTAGAGAATTTTGTTTATATTATAAGTCTGCTATTCTAAAGTTTTTCAGATATGTTATTTAATTTAAGTGGGATAAGACTCTCCCATATTCTAATTAATCAAAGAATCTTTATTTATTTTAATTTATAATTATTCATGGTGTTCTAATTTAAGTAGGATAGGACTGTCCTATATTTTAATTAATCAAATAATTTTTATTTATTTTATATATTAGTTATTTCAAGATAACGGTATTTTGATTTAAGATATAGTACTTATTTTGTTTAATAATAATAATAGTAATAATAACAATAATAATAATAACAACAACAACAACAACAACAACAACAATAATAATAATAAATGATAAATGATAATGCCAGACCAATCAAAGGATTTGAGTTTCGTTATTTCCTCAATGCTACTTCTAAGCTCTCCCCATATTATAATTTTCTTTTCTTTTTATTTATTAGAATTTGAATGTAACCAAATTATCTTCCATTTAGTAAGAGGATTTGAAATTTGAATTCGATCAAACTTCTATTGATGTTTTGTAAATTATTTTTGGTGTTCTAATATCTAAGTGAAATAAGACTGTCGACGTTCAAAAACTATAAAGAGATCCCAATTCTTCTTTTTTTTTTTTCAGATTTCTTTGAGACTTTTTATTATAGTAATTTTTTCTTCAAAATATCTGTAATTTGCTTGGTACATATGTACCTAAATATTTGGTTTTAAAATTTGTATATGTAATTGATATATATATATTTGATTAAATTTGTATAAATAATAATATATTATTTTTAAATATATTTCTACAACGTAATTATTTTAGACACTCAATTTAACTATATATGACAAATTCACATATTATAAAAGATATGATATCACTACTGTGTATATATATTTGAGGGATATAAATATTCTAACGTAGAATAATTCAAATACTTATAAACATACCAGTATGTTCAACAAGGATGTGAAGTAGGGGTATCATGCCCAATTAGATTTTGGTAATTTAAATTGACACGTGGAATAACACAAAACTTTTGAATAAAAATGCTTAAGTAAACAATACACAATAATAAATTAACTGAAAAACACCACTTTAGCCCCCTAAATTCAGAACTTTCTGATTAGAAAACATTAACATTTACTAATTAATATTGTTTCAGGATTCTCCAAACTCCATTTGCATCATCACCGATAATCATTCGTCTTTTAACAATCCTTACCTAGAAAATTACAGTTCTTTACCCCACACTGCTTGAAATGCTGCTACCAAGACAACTATAGAACCATACAGAGGATAACATAACCAAAAACTATATATATATATATATATATGTGTTGCTGCATATATCTTAGAACTATGACAGCATGTAAGCATATCCATTTAATTTTTTCTGCCTCCTTTCCCCTTTCTACCCTTCTTGGACTTGTTATTTTTCTTCCCCATGTTGCTTGAAGGAACAGTAGTGGACTGCATAGGCTTGCCCTTCTCAGAATAGGTAGGTTCCACCACCTCTTCCTCCTCCTCAACCTTGCTGTTAGTGGCCGTTGCTGCTGCCTCCTTCTCAAATGAAGCACCACCACTAGTCTTTGATACCTCCCCATGAGCACTAGTGTTATTGTTATCATGCATCATCACTAGTTGGTTCAAGAAACTTTCTAGCCTTGGCCTTCTCATGTTCAACCTCTTTAGAAGTTCCGCGACTCCGGAAATGTTCTTCTCTAGTTCCTTATCACTGAAACATTAATAAAATAGTTAAAACCCACATGATTCAGCGTACTATATAGGCAAATGATTGATGAAATATCTGTACACAGAATATACTGTATAGTTTTTGGCTATATACTATATAGGCAAGTGTAATACAACAATCAGAAATAATTTCTAAAAGAAAATGTAAAGCCCAGCACTGTAGATTTTAATTCTAGTAATTTCAAGAGAGGAAAAAAGGTATGATGATGCAAAATTTTATTGTATAATCCGGCATTAACATTTCAATGGAATCATGAATATTCCAAACATAATCCAAAAAAATGAATAAATGTATTCCTTGATACACATAAAAAAGTAGCAAAATGCACCCACTTCAAATGGGATTATCAACAAGCCAAATGCAAATTTTTATACTTAAGAAACATATTTTTTTGAAGTAAATCTACAGAATTGACAATGATAATAACAAACATACCTCACATTCAGTGCTGAAGATAGCTGTTTCAATTCATCAAGCATGCCATTCGCCTCAGAAAAAAGAGTTCCATCCTCACCATTACAAGGCTTCTTCTCGAAGGATTTGGCCAATGCACTAGATATGAAGTTTATGCCATTCTCTACCTCTCCCTAAAGATATGTACAAGGAATCAGATAAAAGATCCTAGCATGGTAATATCCAATGGCAATAGATATAATGTCAATCAATTTAGCATTACCTTTATTTCTGAGGCCCTAGGCACAAATTTCAATGCATTTCCATCTCCCACATTCTCTAGAGACTTTAAGGCATCAACTATTTCCGCAAAGAGAGCACTATTCATTTGCAGACTGTTCAACTTCTGATCTTCCATGGAAGCTAAGCTTGAAGATAAAGCAGTGCAAGTCTTCCCTTGATTTTCATTGTTGCCTCTACCCACTTCAACGTCTGCAGTTTGGCTTCGAGAAGTGTTATTTTTTGTAGGAAACAACACTCTCATGATGTCCTCTCTGCACTGAGCAAGTCTCATGTCCACAAAAATGGCATCCTGATGAATAAAACTTGGACTATTTTCACCCAATCTCAGAATAACAAGAGGGTTCCCAATCTTCACGAAGGCTTCTGCAAGTACATTTGCAAGCACATTACCTTTCAGGTAACTACGCTTCATTCTTGTAAAGACATCAACAAATGCTGTTGGTAGCAACGATGTAATATCACTCCTTCCTAGCAACAAAGTAATATCAAAACGCTTCCCACAGTTGACACAAATCAAGCACAACATAACAACCAGTCTTAACAACAGTAGTGGATAGTAGTAATTGAAATTGAGATTGGAGTTTCTAATCCATTGTGCTGTATCTTGCCTATTGAACAGGAACTGCTTGATTACAAGAGCCAAAAAATCAAAAATATCACCCATGGGAGATTTCGTAGCAGCTACTAAATTTGCCCTTCGGTTGGCATTTGATTGCTCACAGATAAGCCATTCGACAAATGAAGATTTTGTGGTGAAAAGGAGTCCCTTGGAGCATGACGCTAATAACAAAAGGCGGTCAAGAAGATACAACAAACAAGTCGGTGACATATAGTCAACTTCTTTCAGCCAGTTGGCATTATAAGTATCTTCCAGAGCTCTGTAGAACTTGTATACACATGACACCTCTCTCAGAGCCTCAGAGGAATTGCCTGATGCAGATCCATGTGTAATTTCTGATTTGGTGTTTCCCCCTAGGTCCATGATGAATTCTTTCCATGACACATTCTCATCAAACCTTTTAACAATCCCCTCATATAGTTCATCAGTTGGCTTTCCAGAACCAAGCCAAATCATTGTTACCCTTCCCATAACCCCATGGGTCAACTTGCCACTGATGATGTTTGCTCGAATAACCTCTTCAAGTAAATTACGGGAAAGTTCACTCCCCCGCAAAAAAATCATATTCTCAGTCAATGATTGGCGCCAGTCTAAAGGAAACACATTCTCGAAGTACAAAGTGGATAGTTTAAGAAAACTACTCAATTTCTGAGTTCCAGGGTACTTATGGCCCAAATACTTTGACCCCAGAAGAAACTTCGTCACCTCAAAGATATAAATGAGAGGCATGCTCCGGCAAAAAATAGACTTGGAACTCTTAATCGAAAGCTTATGAATTGATTCAAGAGTTTCCAACACCTTCCAACCAACAGAAAATAATTCTGAGCGCCAATGTATCCGAGCAGCAGAGGCAAAATGGCGACCATCAGCATATACCAGCTTTCCTCTTCTCCGAAGATATCTGTCATCAATATCTCTCACCCATTCAGCTTCAGAGATTAGCAAAAGATAACTCATATTCACATTATTCATCTGCCTCCTCACACCAAAATAATTCAAACAGAAGTCACCATAGCCAATACATTCATTAATATCCTCGTTTTCAAGACAATCTAAGTACTTAAATATATTCTCAACTTTCTCTCTCCAAAGATTCCAAAAGCAAATCAATGTTCCAACAGAAATCCAGTTGTCAGAGATTCTTTCTTCTGAATGCTTTATTGGAACCACTGCTAGTTCATCTTCCCACTCATACTTCGAGGTACTCAAACGTAAATGAATGTCCAGAATTCTTCGGACAGATAAGAATTCAGCCCTCAGGCTTTTATTAGTATGGGAAGCATTCAGACACCGGTTCAACTGGAACAGGTTGCCTTGTTCATTAGATAAAAGACTGATCTCAGTGCAAACAAACTCATAGAAGATATTTGATTCTTTCTTTGCGAATGACTTGGCCTTGGTTAAAATCTCCTCTTTCTGTGGAAAATCCTTCAGTGGCCAACCTTTGCTTCTGCATGCCCACATAGAATTGGAGAAGACATACCAGAGGAGGAGCTTGGATGCCTGATTAAAATGTCCAGCCTTTCCTAACAGATCAGCCTCAAGTAGAATATCTCCCCTCAGCTTTGCAATATCTGCAGCCTCCAGAAAATGTCCTGATTCTTCTTCCACTAATAAAAGCTCATCGAGGCAATTCAGAGATTTCAAAAACTGGCGTCGAGAATCCAATGAGTGAAAGGCTGCCACAAATTTCATCATCAATCTACTATCCTTGTGCTCATAATAATGAACTGCACAACTCTCAAGGAACTGTTGTTCAATTTTGTCTATTTCTTTACTTTGTTTGACCAAATCGTTATCTCTAGAGGCATTTTGTTTCCAGAACTCAATGTATTGTAAACCCATCTCAAATAATTTTCCTTTAGTGCAAGCCAGCAGGCATTCCGAAAAATAATTTCCCCTGGCATACACTTCGGCCGCAAGTTCATAACATGATGCCAGAAAGAAACACTCCCCAGCTTTGTTCAGCTCAGTTTCCCCACATTTTTCTAAATAAATTCTCCCTGCAAAATTAAGTTACAGCCAAGGTGTCAAACTTTGTGGAGTCAAAAATTTCAAGTTTGCAAGCTAGACTTAAAGAATACAAAGTAGAACACCAAAACAATATGAAGACAAACAAGACAAGGTCACGTGCTGATGAAAACTTGTTTACCAGCGATCAAGCTTAATAACTGAGTTCAGTCCTAAAATGAAAAGATTCAAGAATTGAAAGTGTACTTGTTTTAGCCAAGTATGTTACTGTTTGTGAAACATAAATATTTAGCCAAGTAAAAACATCATCTTCCAAAAACACAACAGATGCACACATTCAGTGACAAGGAAAATTGGAAAATGACTGCAAGATATTCTTTGAGTATTTCTTATTGTGCTTAAAAGCTCTATAAGAAATCAAATATATTCTCCAGTCCAAACATTAATTTGGAGCAGGAAACTCTTAAGGCATGCTACTTATGTCGCAGAAGGGTGCATCTCTGATATAGCATTATATTTATCCTACTTAAATTTGATCAACATCTGAATTCTCCACTGAAAAAGAAAATATATGGCTAGCCCGGAGAAATATTAGTAAAGATCAAATTATCCAATTTATTACTGCCAATTTTCCTGATTGAAAATCACAACCTGCTCTACTTTTTCAAGGAAAGCAACAACTTATGAGAACTAAAAATATTAAGGTCACCAAAAAAAGCCAAAATAGTATAAAAAGAGTTTTGTAAACAAAATTTTAAAATTAACATAACAGAATAATACCTGCCCTTTCATACTCCCCCAAGTCACAAAAACATTCAGCAGCTGACTCAGACCTACCAATAGAATCAAAAATCTCAGCAGCTTGCCTAAGGGCAGTGCAAGCCCCTTCAGGATCTGAAACACGCATTCGGTTTGCTTCTGCTTTAAGGCCAGCAGCCTTGGACCTTCTTTCCCACATTGTGTCTCCAGCCCTCTCGAAACACACCGTTGCCAGCCCATAGTTATTCTCGTAAAAGAGCTGAAAATGACATAAAAAATAATACTTGTGAGAAAATCTTGGCATGATCCCAAAGAAAACAGGGTGTCCAAAAACTGAAGGCATAATAACAGATATAATAGACAAATTATATATATATATATAAAGATACAGCAATAAAAAGAAATGGTAATAATAAAGATAACACCAGCACAGAAGTGACATAAACAGACCTTGATTCCCCGTGCCTTCCACTCCTCTGGGCTGCTTGCAACTTGCATTGCCTGTGCAAGTGAATAATCCAATTGCCTCACTTGGACAAGGCACTTCTTCTTCCAGTAGTCAAACATAGGCTTCGAGAAATCATCATTATTCTCACAAATCCATAACCTTTGCCTTGTCCGAGTAATTGCCACATATAGTTGCTTCAATTCAGAACACAAGACATTATGTCTTGCCTGGTTGAAACTAGGGAACTTCAAAGTAGCATCAAGCAAACCTTGTTCTTCCATAAATTCATAAATTACTCGCCACTGATTTTTCAGAGGTGATGAGCCAAAAAAGTTGTACAACAATACATCCTACAAGCAATAAGAGATGTTTCAAAGAAGTAAAACCGTAAATTTCAACAATAAAAATAAAATAAAAAATAAAGAACCCGAGCTGAAACTTTGATCAATAACACGAGAAACTTTGACTAAGTGGAACAACATTTGTCGTTTATCCTCCCATTTTCACCATGCCAAACTTGCCAATCTATCACATAAGCGCCTTTATATAACCCTTGGCCTCACTACAGAAAGGCTTCAATAATAGAAAAGGACTTGTTTAGTTTCTAAGAACAAGTAGGCTTATCCTATTTACTTATTCAACATATGGAAAAATAAGGTGCCTGATAAGATTTTGCTTCTTTCAACTGGTTCAATTAATCATAGGTTTGGCATAAGTAAATCTACACCAGCAATAGAATGAATATCAAGGGGAAACTCAGTCCTAGCTACAGTCCTCTGAGAAACTACATACATATATATATATATACACACATTAATAACGCATAAATAGAAACTAAAAGTCACCTGAAACTCTAGGCCTTTGCACTCCACAATAGTCAAAACAAGAGCATGCTTTCCAACTGAATCAGATAATTCCTTCCTGACACATTCATCTCGTACTAATATGACCTGCTCAGCACCAAAGCCAACTATGCTCCCACTGCCATTTCTGCTCTTTCCAAAAATAGTCACAATTGCATTTTCATCATTTCCAGATTCAAGAAGAACTGGAGCTTCACCATATATACGACTCGTTTCAGGCTTCAAAACATCGATAGATTGATGAAAGAAACGATATAGAATGTTAATTACACTCTGTGCTAACCTAAGCACACCATCATGCGTGCGGAAGTTCTCACTAAGACTGAGAACCTCTGATATCTGTCCTTTCTCATTTCTTCCAGCAAACTTATCACTTTTTGATTCCATAACAAACTCCTTATAGAATACAGATCGTATATCTTCAAACCTAAAATCAATTCCCCTGGCAATAGTCTGCGCAGTGTCACCAGCAAAAACAAAGCCTTCTTCCACATTTTGGCAGATATATTTAAAAAGAGCAATTTGCCTCATTGTAAGATCTTGCACTTCATCAATATATACAAAATCCATTTTGTCACCTTCATATCTTTCATTTCTTAGTCGATGATGCAGATCGTTCGCTAAATCAGCTAAATCAAATTCACCATTTTCCATCTTTGTTTTTTCATAATCTTGAAAGATATCGTAAATTCTCTCTCTCTTTTGCATACTCAGATTGGAAACTCGACCATTAGAAAGGTTAACATAACCCTCCCGACTAAGTTTACCTTCACAGACATTCCCAACACCCAAGCCACCTTTTATATAAGAAATTATCTCGGTAAACACTCTGGAAGGATCAAGTTTCTTTGTTAGTTGGGAACTGAAATGGGGCCAGTACAATGAACAGAACCTCTCATAGTTAACCTCCTTTATTCTAGTGAAAGTTTCCAAAGCAACCGATCTTGAACTCCTAGGTTTAAAATGCAAAAGATCCCTTACCCCAGGGAACCTTTCAAAGTATGAATTGCCTACTGTTCCATCAAGCATCATTAAGAACTTATGAAATGTGATAACAAGCGGGTATTTGTTCGGAGGAATGTTTAGAAAAGAATCTGGGATGCCCTTAAAGTGTTCTGTATCATCCGTATCGATCAAACTGTTTTCTTCAGAAAAATTTCCCGCATCAGCAAACCTACAGTTAAAAAGGCCCATGGTTAAAACAAGAATTACCATCATCATGCAGTTAACGTGAAAAGAGTGCATGCCAATTGTGCAATGCAATTCCACACACTTATCAATTTACAAAATATCCTATCTGATTGCTAAGAAAAATCAATGTCTTGTTCAATGTTAATGCCAAGGAGGGAAAATTTACCTAGATTGATTGTACGGCCAGAAGCTAATTCAAAATTTAAATGAAAGAATGATTGTTCAAATCTTTTTCAAAAACAAGAAGATGGTGTCATCTGCAAATCGTAGATGGGGTATCAACACTCTATCCCAGCCTTGAAGCCATCTATTTTTCTAGTTTCAGATGCCTTGTCCATTATTCTGCCAAGAAAATCAATCACTTATCATAGAAATAAAAAAACGGGAGAGGGATCTCCTTGCTCAAGTCTTCCAGAAGCATTGAAGGGTTTCTCAGTTTTCCCATTGATAATTACAGAAAATTTGGCTGAAGACAAACAATACCCAATCATCCCCCTCCACCTACTACCAAAAGCCTTTATGATATAGAACAAAATCTTAGAAGTTTCAATCTACATGATCACTTTATCAAAATCAACTTTGAAAATAAAACTCAACAATCTCTGTATTCCTCAGCAATCTCATATGTATTAGCTCCATATTCCTCAGCAATCTCATATGCATTGACAATCAAACTTAACAAAGCATGAAAAGACCACATAAGTCGTACTACCACTTCAGTTGGCCAATCACTAATTTGCAACTCATGCATAAAAAATAATTGTATTCCATCTAATAAAGTAAAACAGTTGAAACAACCAAATTTTTGTCTGTCTTACATACCTTTTGAGCTTGGAAATATGCTGTTTGACAGCATAACACAATTTCGGACTAACTGTCACAAAAAGTTGGTGCAAGACACTTCCCACTGTCTCTACAGGGCACTCATCAACATCATATATCCGGCTCATATTAGTAGTGGTGCTCATCTCAGCCACATTAAGTCCTTCAGAAGCAATATGGTGTTGTTGCTCCTTCTGAAACAATTTCATTGTCAAAACAGTAGTTTTACCGGTACCAGATCGTCCAAGTATAAAACTGCTTTTTTGGAACTGGATAATCTTCAATTCCTGGTCTGTTACCTCAAAAGGTAAGTCTAGTTCTCTACCATCCTGATCAGAGAGCAAGTGACTCACCACGCCACATGATAAGGTGTAGAATTTCATCAACAAAAAGCTCTCGCTCACTTTCGAATTCTCAACATAAACCTTACCGTCAATAATACCACCACTTGACTCATTCCCATCTTCATAGTTGCCATAATCCTTAAACCGGACAATATCAAAAGATGTAACCCACCATTGCGGAACTTCCAAATTCCTAAACACAAAAAACCAACTTAAGAAAGTGAATTAACCTTTGGAAATCATATATGTATTTAACTGTCCACATGTTCAATAATCCATAAAGGTGACAATTAGACTTAATTCTGATACAATCATAAACAAAGGAAAAAAAGCATACCCCTCAAGGCGTTTTTCTTTGCAGTGATTGATAAAATCATCAGTGTACATGGCAAACATGCTATCAAGACGTTTAGCCAATTTTGGGATCTCTTCTAAAGGCAATATATCCCAAACCTTCAAAACTTGAATGTACCTTGATTCCTTCACAATATCAATAGTGCAAACAACATAGAGGCCTTCAACCTTAAATTGTTTCAAGATCTGTGACGAGCTCTCACAAACAGAGTCAACATTCCTATTTTTAGGCCGCCAACCACTAGAAAGCTTCAATAATAAATTCAGAACTGACTTCTTTTGGCGGACTGAAATCAGTTTTCCAAATGATTTTTTGAAATTATCACTGAGAAGAACCTGGGGAGAATAAAAGGGAAAAATGTCAATTCAAATTATTTGAGAGCTCAAACTAAAAGTTCCACTGGTTTTAGAGAATCAAGGGATAATGATGTGATTTAGGCACAAAAAGTCATGTACCTTCCACCTTGCACTTTTGAAAAGTATACTATCTACATTAAACAAGTCATCCATCTGATCAAGCTCTTTCTTGACATCCAATATGGCTTTGGCCATATCTTTATCTTCATCAGCACTGAAGAAACATTGGCGATCCCTAGCATCACATATTAATGCTGCCCAAACTGAATCACTGCTAGACAGGGTCATTTCATTTCCCAAAATCAGAAGAGAGTGCCTGGAAAGAATTGAATAAATATTCATCATCTCAAAAGTTAAAAACAATTGAGTGACCTTACAAGGAAATCCATTTGAATCCATACCTAGCTCTCGTCAATGCAACATTAGTTCTTTGAGGACTGGAAAGGAACCCAACAGATCCACTGCTATTAGACCTTACAGTAGATAGTATGATAACATCTTCCTCGCCACCTTGAAATCCATCAATTGACTTCACCTTAACTGTGAATCCATCAAGTTTCTCATACTTTCGTCCAATTTTATCTTGGATAGCCACAACCTGAGCTGCATATGGAGATACCACACCAATGCTAAGCTTCTTCTGAAAGCCATTCCATGCTGTGCACATCAAAAAATTTTAGAAGGCAATGGAAAATTTAAATATGACAAGAGTAAGTGAACAAAAACAAAGTGCTATATTTTCTATAATTCAACTAAATGTTAACTTATCTAGCAATGATGTTTGATACAAAAATTAATAAATAAAACTGCGTAGAAAAATATACACTACATTACCTATAACTTAGGATATTATATACGACTTGTTGAACTTATCAATTTACAATTTCAGTATAACAATACCCTTACCCAGTTAATTTTAATTAGAATCATTTTTTCATAAATTCAAGCATCTTACTAATAAAAATCATAAATTTTGCAACTGCCAATTTTAATTTGCCTTGTTATCATTAAAATTTGAGAGTGATGAGGTTCAATCACATAATAAAACCCGACTCCAAACCCTTAAATATCTCACTTTCACAATTCCCATTGCCTTGGCCCATGACACAGTTGCACAACTACTTAACCCCCCTCCCAACCCCCTCCTTTTCTATTTGACATTAAATCCACAAGAGATTGTATCAATAATTAAATCACTACCAATCAAGTAATATAAAAATTCCATTATATTATGCCTATGCAAAAAATTATAGTGCAATTATTCGATCTGCTCAATAAGATCAAACCACAGTACAATCAGCCATGCCTCCACATCCAACTCAATGCACCACTAATTAGTCCCACAATAGGGCACCCATACAAGATAATTCATAGATTTAATTAGCTTAACTATCACTTTGAGTGATGGGAAAAATATCCACTCAATTACCTGCAGCTTAGGATACTAGATAGAAATTATTGAACTTATCAATTTACAATTTCAATATAACAAATACCCTTACTCCACTAATTTTAATTAAAATTATTTTTTCATAAATTCAAGCATCGCACAAATAAGAAATTATAAATTTTGCAATTGCCAATTGTAATTTGCGATGTCATTAGAACTTGAGAGTGATGAGGTCAGGTACAACAATGCAGGAGCTCACTGGCACTCACCGGGAAAATCCGGGAGTGTGTTCTAATGGTCCAAAGGTTGCTTGATGGCCCACTGGGATTCTTTCTGCGAGTAGCTAGAAATTACAAAAAACAAGCAAGGCTGCAGGATTGTCGTTGAGAACATCATTAGCATGTCGCTGGATGTCGCTGAGAAATCCAAGGATCATGTTTTGTGGCAGTGTAGCTTGCTGGGAAGTTCATACTAGCGAAGCACGATTCCAGATTTTCTGAAACTATTTTAGATTCGGTTTTGGATCAAGTTTCTTGTTCTTATATATATGGGAAGTATTATATACTTAAATTAAGTTCAGATTAGGATTTCTAAATATTGTGTTGAGAGAAAAGGAAAGAGCCAGGGGAGAGGATTTCTCTAAGGGTTTCCTTGAGGTTAATTCTTCTCATATTGTAATCTGTTGGAAAATATATGTAAATAGATGTATTCCTAAATTAGAAGACAGCATATTAATTAAAATCCATTTAATTGAGGGATTTGATATAGGATAGTTATTTCTCTTTCATTTTCGATTTAGGGCACCTTGTGTATATATAAGTAATGCTGTAACCCCTTTGAGATATGAAAAACAATTCTTCATTTTCTAATTTTCCACATGGTATCAGAACTTTAGGCTCTCTGGGAAAATTTTCTACTTGCTTGTTTTGTCTTCATTGCTGGACATAATTTTTTTTTTCAACCTTAATTGCTGATTGGAAAATTTTTCACTTGCTCGTTTGGCCTTCATTGTCGAACATAGTTGATCATCGATCTTTGTTTTTCAACCTTAATTGCTGTCTGGTTTAGAACATGTAGAAGTATCAACGTCGATAGAAAGTCACCGCTAATAATCCAAAAAGTGATCGTAGTTGATCATCGCCACAGACAGCTTAGAAACCCTAACGATTGAGCTCATCGTCGATTGTGCAGTAGGTTTTCTCCATCATTGTCGATCATCGATCTGTGTGATCGTCGTCGAGAGTTCAATCGATCGACAACAATCGATTCTTGTTGGTGTCCCCAGTAGTCGCCGACACTCTCTGCTGAAGACCTTCGTCAATCTCAGTTGTCTCTACGTTATTGAAGCACCGTCATCGTTCGTAGTCGTCGTTCACAGTCGTCAGCATCCTTAGTCCAATCGCGATCATTGTCGGCTTCCAGTCCAATCACGATTGTCCCCAGTCACGATCGTTGTGAGCATCAATCATCGTCGACCTCCTTGTGACAATCGCATCACATTACTGACCTTTTCTAGTCGGCTTCACAGTGCATGGCTTGGCTTACCAACCACCCACCATTACAATCGTCACCTTTCGGCGACTTAAACCTGATGTCCGGCAACCTCCGGCGAAGTTCTGGTAACCAGTCGATGATTTTCCAGCAAACTCCAGTGCCATTCTGTTATTCTCTCATCATGCCTGAGACAAACGAGAGGTTGCAGAACTTACTGGTAACTCTTAAAAACCTTAAATTCACAAGTACCTATTCATTGGCACATTCAGGTAAATATCCTTTTTCACACGATTTAAATGCTTCAGATAGTGCCTTTGCGAATTCTTGGATTATTGACTCAAGCAACAAATCATATGACATATTCTTCCCATAAATTTAGTACATATGTTCTTTGTTTTAGCAATAGGAAAATAGGTATTGCAGATGATTTTTTAACCACTGTAGCAGATGCTAGAGATGCCAAGATTAGTCCCTCCTTTTTTCTTAGGAACGTACTCTATGTTCCAAAACTATCTACTAACCTGTGTCTATAAATAAACTCCCTCATGACTTGGACTGCAAAGTAACCTTTTTTCCCACTCATTATGTATTTCAAGGCCAGGTTTTGAGAAAGATAATTAGACGTGCTAAGAGAAAGGATGGATTATACTACCTTGAAGTACTTGAAAACCTAAATGTTTGCAAGGGTAAATCACCTCTTTCATTACTCATTACTTTCCGAGCATTCTCATGCCAATAAAGATAAAATATGGCTTCACCATCGAAAACTTGGACACCCTTCCTTCGGAGTCCTTAAAATCATGTTTCCCTCTTTATTCAACAGGCTACAAAGCGAGAACTTTCATTGTGATGTATGTGAACTCGCAAAATACAAACATGTAAGCTTTCCAAACAGTAACACAAGAAGCTCCATTCCTTGTGCATTGATCCATAGTGATATGTGGGGTCCGTCCACTATTCCAAATATCTTAGGGGCTAGATGGTTTGTTTCTTTTATTAACAATTGTAATAGAGTCACTTGGCTTTTCTTGCTGAAGTCCAAGTCTGATGTAAGTAGTATCTTTCCAAAGTTTCATAACATGATCAAAACTCTGTTTGGGGTTCAAATTAAAAGGTTTAGGTCAAACAATGCTAGAGATTATTTTAACCAAATTTTGTCACCATATTTCCTAAGGGAAGGGATCATTCATGAATTCTCTTGCGTTAATACACCACAATAGAATGGAGTAGCAGAAAGGAAAAATGGCTACCTACTTGAGACGACCCCAGCAGTTTTGTTTCAAAACAATGTGCCAAAACATTATTGGGGTGAAGCCGTTCTTACAGCTACATATCTCATAAATAAATTACCATCAAGAGTTTTGGGATTCAAAAGCCCTATGGATACACTCTCTCAGTTTTACCCTAATCTTTATACCACAAATCATCATGTGCCTAAAATATTTGGCTGTGTATCGATTATTCATATCGACAATCAAAATAGAGAAAAACTAGACCCCAAAGCTGTAAAGTGTGTTTTTGTGAGGTATTCTTCAACAAAAAAGGGGTATAAGTGTTATCATCCTCCTACCAAGAAAACTTTTATCTCTGCAGATGTCACCTTTGTTGAACATGAGTCTTACTTTCCTATACCTCATCTTCAAGGAGAGAATATTTTTGAAAGATATGGATAGAGATTTTTTCCTCCTTAACTTACCTCTATCTTCTCAAAAATGACACGAATCCGTATCTTCTCATAACCAGCCTCTTTGTCAAGATTAACCTCAACCTTAACCCATGATTTCACCAACCAATATCTATAAACCTATGACTAGAGGTGACGAGACTGTTGATAACTCACGGTTCTCTCAAGTATATTCAAGGCGAAAGAATCCAATTCGTGAACCGTGCAAGTCCAAAAATCAAACTCTTGACTTTGGAAATGAGGTAACAATTTCTAATCCTTCTTTACCAGCTAAAACTGTATTTGATATTGCCTATTGCTATCGGGAAAGGAACTAGGGAATGTACTAAAAACCCATTATATCCACTCTCACATTTTGTGTCCTTTGAAAAATGTTCACCATCCCATAGGAGTTTTCTCATGAGCTTAAACACTGTGTCTATTCCCAATACACTATATGAGGCTTTGGCCTGTGAACATTGGAGAAATGCCATGAATGTTGAAATGCAGGCTTTGGAGAAGAACCAAACTTGAGAGGTGGTGGACTTACCTGAAGGAAAAAGAACAGTGAGATACAAATGGGTTTTCACAGTAAAGTATTAACGCAAATGGCACAGTTGAGAAGTATAAAGGAAGACCAGTGGCTAAGGGATACACTCAAACCTATGGGATAGATTATCAAGAAACCTTTGCTCCTGTTGCTAAGATGAACACAATCAAAGTCTTGTTGTCCCTAGCTGCTAACTATAATTGGCACTTGCAACAATTTGATGTGAAAAATGCCTTTTTGCATGGAGATCTAGAGGAGGAAATCTACATGAAAATCCCACCTGGTTTTCAAGGGAATCTGACAGCTAATAAAGTGTGCAAGCTTACAAAGGTATTGTATGGATTAAAACAGTCTCCAAGAGTTTGGTTTGAAAGATTCACCAAAGCAATATTGGCTACGGGATATAAACAAAGCTAAGAAGATCATACACTCTTCATCAAGCACTCGGACTCGGGGGGAGTTACAATTTTGCTGGTATATGTTAACAATATGATATTGACAGGAAATTATGAGAAAGAAAGACAAGATCTGAAACAAAGTCTGGCAAAAGAGTTCAAAATTAAAGACCTAGGAAGGTTAAAATACTTTCTAGGAATTGAAATGGTAGACTCAAGATAGGGAATCTTTATCTCTCAACAGAAATACATTGTTGACCTTTTAAAAGATACTGGGAAGTTAGCATGTAAACCAGCAAGTACGCCAATATCTCCGAACCACAACCTTGGAGAGGCAAAAGGGGATTTTGCTGTTGACAAGGAAATGTATCAAAGATTGGTTGGGAGATTTACTTGTCTCACACTAGGCCTGACATTACCTATACTATGAGGTGTAGTAAGCCAATTCATGCACAACCCTAAAGAAGTTCACTTGTAGGCAGTTTATAGGGTATTGCACTATCTTAAAACGAATTTGGGGAAAAAGTACTTTGCTCCGGAAGAATGCTGGACTTATACTTAAAGCATACACAGATACCGATTATGCTGGGTTAGTAATTGATAAAAGATCTACCACTAGGTATTATACTTTTCTTGGTGGAAATCTAGTTACATGGAGGAGCAATAAACAAAATGTGGTGGCAAGGTCAAGTACTGAATCAGAATTTCGAGCAATGACACAAGGAGTTTGTGAGCTGCTATGGTTGAAGATTATCTTGGAAGATTTAAAAAATTAAGTGAGAGGGACCCATGAGACTTTACTGTAATAAAAAATTTGCAATCAGTATTACACATAATCCAGTGCAGCATGATAGAACCAAACACATCGAGGTGGACAAATACTTCATCAAAGAAAAACCAAACGGTGGTTTGATCTATACACCTTATGTATCCACTAACTCCCAGCTAACGGATGTGTTTACTAAGAGTTTGAGTAACCCCATGTTTCAAACAATTGTTACCAAGCTAGGAATAGACGATGTCTATTCACGCGCTTGAGGGAGAGTGTTAGAAAATATATGTAAATGTCTGTATTCCTACATTACAAGATAGCATATATATTAGAATTCCTTTAATTGAGAGATTTGATATAGCATAGTTACTTCTTTTTTCCTTTTTGGTTTGGGGCATCTTGGTTATATATAAGTAATGCTGTAACCCTTTTGAGATATAAAAATTCTTCATTCTCTAATTTTCCACATAATCCTTACTCCATCATTAGAGTTCACATTGAAAACCTGGTTATGTCGTACCCGTGGATGCAAGCACATTGTTGAACCACGTAATCTTGCATTTCTAATGTTATTATTCTTATTTTGTTTGTTTGCTTTATTCACTTGTATTTTTAAGGTGATCTCGATTCTACACAACTATCAACCAAATAATATAACAATTCCATTATATTATGCCTATACAACAAATAACAATGCAATTATTTAAGAATCCACTCAATAAGATCAAACCGCACTATAATCAACCATACCTCTATATCCTACTCAATGCACCACTAATTACTCCCCCAATAGTGCACCCATCCATGATAAGTCAGATTTCATTAGCTGAACTATTATTTTAATTAATGGGAAAAATTCACTCCATTACCTATAACTTGAGATACTAAATCCGAATTGCTAAACTTATCAGTTTACAATTTGGTGTAACAAATACCCTTACCTAATTAATTTTAATTAGAATTAATTTTTATAAATTCAAGCACCTTACCAAAAAAAAATTATAAATTTTGCAACTACCAATTCTAACTTGCCACATCAAGGTTCAATCACATTATAAAACCTGATCCCAAACCCTAAAAATCTCACTCTCCCAACCCCATCACCTAGGCACATCACATTGTTGCACAACTTATCACCAATGGCAATAATACTTCTGATGTCTATGTATTGTGACAATAAAGCTACCATCTTCATCACCAATGGCAATAATACTTTCTATCTTTTATTAACAAACCAAGCACATTTTTATCTCAGATCTCCTTCTTGAGAAAGATCTAACCTATAGTGACCTAGTATTTGTTCAAAATACTTTTACCATTTTCAGCATTTATTTATTATTATTTTCTCATGAGGGTGTAATTGTCATTTTGCCTAATTTGAATATTTTAAATCCTTAAAATATTTCTAAGTTTGGACCTCGTCCGCACGCATGTTCGAACGACTACTTGGACAATAGTATGTTTCTAGGTTTCTTAATAGTTTTCCACTAGCTAATACATATTATATATATATATATACATGTCTCTAACCTACATGGGTGCTTCCAACCATTCATCTGTCCATATTGCCTTTCACTTTGTCCTCCACCATCTTCACTTCATATGACTCGGTAGAAGGGGATCAAGGCCAGTTGGGCTATTAGGCAAGTTAGGCAGTTGCCTAAGGTCCCAAGTGAATTTAAGGCCCCCATTTATTATATATATATACATATACGTGTATATTTATTTACATTACATACATATTAAATTGCTCCAATAATTTTAAACAATGTTGAATGAAGGGGAAAAAAAACCATCATTTATCAGGTTTCTCTCCCTTATTGCGTACCTTTATTATATTGAAGGCATTCAATGGGAATTTTTTTCTTTTTGTTACGCTGATATTTTATTCAAATTTTAGCTAACTACAGATGATTTTTCAGCATTTGAAAAAATACTGTTAGCTGAGAAAGTGTTTTTAAGCTTTTTAAAAATGCCCTTTCAAAAGGTATTTTTTAAAAGCACCCTTTTAAATAATGCTTTCAACATAGTTATAATTTTTAAACAAAGATAAAGAATGTTATATGCAAATGTATATATTGTATATTGTATGTAAATGTGATTAACTATAGAATGCATAGGGTCTGTTTTTTTCCCTTAATTTTTTTTTTATTTTTGAAACTGATGAGTTAACTGTTGAAATTGTTAGGTTGAAATTGTTGGAAGAAAAATGGTTGGGTTAAACTATTTTTGGCCCTAGGAAGAAAAATTGTTGGGTTAAAATTGTTCTTTTTTTTTTCCTTTTCTTTTTTTTGGGCAAATTGTTGGGTTTTTTTCTTTTTGAGAATTTCTGGAACGGCTCCCTCTAACTGAGGGTAAAACCCTACAATTTCTTTTTTGAAAGAAAGCCCCACAATTTCTAGTTCTAAAATTAATTTTAAAATATAAAATTAGAACAATATAGGCCTCAATTAGTTGTTAATTTTTTTTTTTTTTTTTTTGAACTTTTTCTCGCAAAATCTTAATATTTCTCTAGTATGAACTTTTCTCAAGTGAATTTTTGAATACTATTTGCCATGAGAATTTTTTTTTTTAATAAAATTGGTCTCATCTCATTTTTTCGATATTTTTTTAATTTAAAAATTTAGTGAATTTAGCTCTGATTTCGCTGTTTAAATTTTTTTAAATGGACTATTTTTTGAAATTGTTCTTTTCGAAAGTATGTATTTTATATTAACATATAAGTGGATGAATATATTGTGTACGATTTTTTTCAAAGAATTTTGGTATTTTCTCAACTTTAAATTTTTATTTCTATTTTCCATGAAAATATTTATTATATAAATGTATTAATACTATACTAATTTTAGTGAAATTTATGCAAGCAAAAGCAAAAACTTTAAATCTTTTATTCTCGTAAAAGGTAACAAAATAAATTTATTGTTTAATTTATAACAATTTGGTAAAAATTATAACTCCGTTGAAAGCATTCTTTGAAAAGAGTGCTTTTAAAAAACAACTTTTGAAAGAGCATTTTTAAAAGAACGCTCTTTGAAAGGGCGTTTTCTAAAAATATTCTTTCAAATAATGATTTCTGGGCTAATAGTATTTTTTCAATACTGAAAAATCATCAGCATACTGCCAAAATTTACTTAAAATATCGTCACAACAAAAAAAAAAAAATCTTCAATGGGGCAATTTTCACGCTAAACTTGTAATTCTTTTTCCATTTAATTTTAGTAATATTATTTTTCCCATTCAAACAAATCAAAAACAAAAGGAATTAAAAATATATCTTTAAACATCAAGTTTCAAAATTTTGAAAATATTTTAACTAAATCCTCTAGAAAATCACTCCAAGTTTCAATATTAAGTAAGACGAAAATAACATTTTTTCCTATTAAAAGTCAAATGCTTAATTTATATTTCATTAAAAGTAAAATTCTTAATTTGTATTTCATTATATTCTATATATTATTTTATTTGTAATTTATTTTAAAAATTTAAATTTTTACATCAAAATTTTTTAAAAAGTATTTATTTTAATATTAAACTACTTGAACCAGATGAAACATATACAGTAATTGAAGAAAATTTGTATTTTTCATATTTTACATATTCTCTGCTTTGAATAAAACTTTGATTCGTAATTTTGCAATTCAAAAGCTACACGAATGAAAATTTTTAGGCCTAAAAAATTTTTTGTTACCTTAGGCCGCCAAATAATTTGATATAGTCTTGAGGGAGTGAATCGAATATTTGGGGTGAGAGGGTTGAGTGGGCTCGAGAGAGGGAGAGCTAGAGAGAAAATACTAATCTAAGGAGATGTGTGCGAGCATTGTGAGTGGAGAGGAAAAAAGAAACGAGGAGAAGAGAAAGAAGAAGGGAAAGGAAGAGTAGAAGAAAGAAAGAAAAGAAAAGAACAAAGAAGAAAAAAAGAATAGAAAGACCGGAGAAGAAGAGAAAAAGAGAAAGCTTGTTCATCACTACTTGCATCTCCGTCATCCCTGTGTTGTCTTGAGCTAGAGGTAGGGGTTTCCCAAACATATTTTGTCTTATGCATTCATTTACAATTCGTTTGGATGGAGTGAAATGGGAAGAAAAGAAGAGATTTTAAAATCTATCATTGGTTTGCAAGTACAATGGCAAAAAAAAAATGTCTAATTTTCAACATTTTTCACAAAAAAGTAGAAAATGAAAACTGCAAAAGATAAGACTCTTTTATTTGGTCCCAAAGCAATTTACGAAGTAGAGGTTGAAATAAATGAAATCAAAGACATTAATTGAAAGCTACTATTGGTATATGTGAAGAAATGAAAAACAACTCTACACGCGCCCGCTCATAAACACTCGAGGGCTTTTACCCTTTCTTATTTATTTATAAGGCCCAATGAATCGTTAATATTTATTTCTTACACCTAGTGACATTATTCGAACAAAGATGCCACTACTCTTCTTCCTCAACCATCGTAGAGTTGAATGACATGTAGATTTTGACATAAATCAACCACCACTAATATGACATCGTTACACCTTATAACATTGTTCAAACAACAGTCGTCGTACTCTTGCTCCCCAATCATCATAGAGTTGAACAACGAGTAGATTTTTAATTGACACCTACAACTACAACTACTAAGAAATAGATTTTGATATGCATCTACTTAGATATCTATTTTGACAAGAAAATGTGATTAATTATGTTATTATATGTGCTCCATAAAACTATCAACAAAATCAAGATTGCAATACAAGTACAATTGATGCTAGTTAACATACCTTTGTACAATTTTTGCACCATCATAACCGCAACAGCCACCTCAGTCATATTTCTTCTGCTACGTCCATCATCATCCACTTCTTCTCTACCACCAATAATATTTATGAAGGAATAGGGACCAAACATTGGCCCTAGATGAAAGTGCCTTATGTAACTTTTATTCCTAACTTGCGGTGCATCCAAGATTTGGTTGAAATAGAATTTTGAATTTGGGAAAAAACTTATTGATGGATGCATCCTATACTGAATATTAAGGAGGTGCTTAAAATGGCCCAACAAACTCAATCTTTCAAATAAGCTCCTTCCAAACCCAGCTTCAAGAGAAACCTGTTAACAAAAATGGATATGCTCAACATATGAAAAATTAAAGTTTTATCTAGAGAGAGTGTGCATGTGTGTGGGTGTGTGTGTTGGAGGGGAAGGGGAGGCTTTGGAGAAAACATGAAATTATGCAAAATACAAGAATCCCCTGCTCCTTAATTTTATTGGTAACATGACCAATAGCATTAACTTACATTACTAGTAACCATTGCTGGTAATTGGCACTCATCACCTGCAAGAATGGCATGGTTCAGACCTGGCAGTTGCATGGGTATGAGCGATTCACATTCCTTCAGTTGTGCTGCTTCATCAATAACCAGCAAGGTTAGCGGGTCCATTTCCACTGAATGCAGCTTATATGAACTAGAAGCAGTGCAAAAAATTAAGGAAGCCTTTTGCAAACAGAATTCTGAAATTAAATCATCATTCATGGCATTTGGCAGTTTAAGGTCCTTGAGAGAACATCGGAGCGTTTTCAGAAGAGAAAGGCACTTGCGCCTTGTGTATATCAGTGATGGTGTGCCCAAAAATGATTCAGCAAAATCTTCACCGTCATCTGGATGAGAAAAAATCTCCTCTAGTTCTTCAGAAACCACATTGTCTTGAAACAGCAATATTTCCAAATGATCAAGGGAGTGAATGAGAGTTACCATGTTTTGAAAATTATGTTCCAAAATAAAGCTCCTTGGCAAATGAGTGCAGAATATAAATATACACCGTCTCAAGGATGGTGCAATAGATTCAAATCTGGCTCTCACAAAATCAAGAAATGACCAGAATTTTGCCTTTCCAACTTCTTCAAGATCGTTATGTTCTGTTTCTTTGATCATTTCATTTTCAACATAAACATGGTACTGAGAAAGACAATCTTCTAGAAAGTCTATCATTGAATTTAAACAATGCATCCAACCCGTCAATGGTCCTAAACACTCTGCAAGCCTTTTAACACGATAATCCAGATAAATCTCTTCAACGCCAGAATCAACTTTTAGCCAATCCTTGTTCCCAAATAAAAGAATATCTCCCAAAGAACAAAACAAAGCATCCTTTGCAGATTCAACTTCAAATGACTCCCTCACCAACATTAACAACTTAGAAGCCACTTCTTTTATAGCAACATTTGTAGGAGCACAGGTTAGGGTCCTGCAATTGATCCTTAAAACAGTATAAAGCATCACGCTGACAGTTGATGTTTTGCCTGTTCCTGGTGGGCCCCATATAAGTTCAGCTGTAGACCTGTGGTGACATTTCGTTCTAAGAAGAGCAGCCAAGATGGCATTAGTTTGGGATTCATTCAGCTTAGACAACAGGCTCATACCAAATCCTTCTGTCAATTGGCTCTTGCTATGGACACAAAGTCTGCAATCTTCAAGACCCTGTTTTCCATGCTCAATATAAGAATGACATCCAACTAAAAGTCAAAATACACATCAATAATAGACTACGTATCAATTATACTGTCCAAATAAATCAAAAGACACAGAACAAAATTATACGAAACATAAACAATACTATTGCAGTTAAGGGATCAAGCATTTATAAGTGAGGTCATATCATGTAAATAGGAGGGATTCTTAACTATCATCAAAAGAAAAGTAAGTTTCACCAATAAAAAAATTTAATTTTGTGCACTCAGCAATCCATTGTAAAACGTCTACCACAGATTGGCATTGCTTTGTAGTTATTTCCTTTGACTGGAGCACATTTTTTTAAATACTTAGCAAAATACAATAGTGTCACTGTTTTCATTTAACAGATACTTGCAAAATCTATATCACGTGTTAAATCACCTTCCGTTGCTCCACTTCTCATACATATCTAAAAAACTACACCTATGGATACAAAATAATGGCATGGTATTCAGCTTATGAGAAGTTTGGTCACAATTCCTACCGTAGAATTAGGGCAAAGCACTTCCTTGAGGATCCTCGGATTCTGTAACATGTGTAATGATTTCCATATTCTTCTGTTTGTTGTGATATTGATCAAGAAAACAACAAAAAGTGATTCCCACTTTCCATTCTTGACTTCAATGTCTTGTGATGCTTTGGCTTTAAATTGAATAGATGAACTACCATCCTCATTTGCATCCTCTATGCTAATGACCGATGCAAAAGTCCACGTCCTTCCAAACCTTTGTAAGTCAGATACAGTTTCAGGTTTTGCATCTGAAATGATGAAAACATCTCCAGGCAAGGTTTTGTATGGGTCCCTGCCTCGCTCACTAAATTTGTTTCTCCAATAATCAACTTTAATCTCATAAATCAACTTTTGACGCTCACCAAGTGAGATCACTTCAGCAAAAGGTGCTCCATAAATGATCTCCATACTGGAAGCCAAATCTGCCCGTGTTTCCTCCAATAAAGGAAAAACAAACGAACCAAGGTAATGCTCCACTGATTGAAATGATTCTGGAATCTTCTCCACCTAAAGATAGAGCAGTGAAAGTCGGATGCAAGTATGGTGTAAATGAATTCAGCAAAGGCAGAAAAAGTTCACTGATATAACGCTATTATGTAAAAAGCTGTAGTTAAGGCAAGATGGCTGAATTGATCGGCATAAAGCAGAATGAAGCATTCTTGCATGTGCCACAGCAAACAGTTCAAAATACTGTATTAAGGTCGCAGATCTTTTGACAGGTACCAAGGCACATTAACCAGCAAAATAATATCTTTTCAATTAATATATAAGCGCATATATAACTAGGAAGCAATGATAGAAAATGTTAAATAGCTCATAAAAATATTGAAGACCACTAACTTAAATAAATGTTTAAAGTAAGAATTAAGATAGAAGGAACATTCTTACACTGCGCCACAGCAGTCAGCACAAGCTACCGTATTAAGGTAGCAGATCTCTTGACAGGCATTAACCAGCGAAATAATTTGTTTCCAGTTAAATGAATATATATAAATGTGCATATATAACTATTAACCAAAGATGAAAATGTTAAATAGTTCATAAAGATGTTGAAGACCTTTAACATAAAAAATGTCAAAAGAAGAACAAAAGCTAATTATAAATCTTACAAATGTTTTTAAAAATGTCAAAATAAGAACTAAAACTAATTACAAATCTTACAAACATTTTATAAATCACAGTACTACAATTCACAAAAAATAATTGCCTTCATTGTGTTTCTCATACCAAATCAGTTAATCAAGAAAGATATGGATCATAAGATTTCACAACTCCTTTGAGGCTTTGACAGATGTTAATAGCATTTAGAGACGTAACTATCATTGCTAATTTATTAAGAACCACATATGTGGACACGCAAGATGGATACAACACAACTTGAGCAAGGCAATAGATTGGTTTTAAAAAATAGTAGGAGAGAACTAGAGAGAATAGTTCCCGTTAACATATAAATATATGTTCTAATATATGTACATAAAAAAATATTTATTCACTTTTAAATTAAAAAAAATAAACTTATCTTCTATTTATAAACAATTTCAAAGTTTTATATCTTAAAATTCCTTTAAAAGAAGAAGAAGAAGAAGAAGAAGAAGAGGAAGATAAGGAAACAATAGATATAAATTCATATTGTTTTTATCTTACCATTTATTCTAATCTTTTCTTCGAAATTAAACATGTTTCATGTGTGTCCGAATAATAGGCACATACCTCACTCAAACGTCCAAAAAGTGTCTACATTGAAAAAAATAAAAAATAACAGCAAGCATTTAGACGAGTATTTGATGTGTTTTGAGGTAGTATCCAATGAGTGTTGGTGTCCGCACTTTGTGGCTGATTCAGGGGTTGTTTGGAGGCCCAAAAGAACTCAAAAGTTGGGGTTGATGTGATGTAAAAATGATAGGTGGCAAAATTTGATTGGAGGGATTTGAAAACTTTTGAAGTTTTTTGAAGTTTTTTGAGTTTTTTTGAGATGCCAAACGCACCCTTATTCTCCATACAAAGATGGAGCTACTAAAATGCAATGAGCGATCATTGTTGTGGAGTGCTGACATTCAACATACACCAATGTATGGAAAACGCTAACTTTCATTTAATTACAGGTGAGAGAGTTCTCAAGTAAATGTCATATTATACATATATCTGGTTTTGAGAATTGTTCATGTTTCCAGTTTGCTCCCTAGCAACTCAACAATGACATAAATTATTTGGAATATGGTATATCAAGTGGTAGTGCAGCAAACTAAAGGGAACAAGTGAATTCAATAAGTGTAATCAACAAAAATACAATTTGAGATATATTCAAGAATCAATGACTTTGCTGTGCAGCAGATGTTCAGTACGAGAAATTCTGGAACAATTATCAAACAACACCAACCAAAACCCCACAGAGTGATGATATATTCTAATAATAATCAGCCAAAAGAGATGATGAAACAAAATTTCAATTACAATGGCTTCAAAAGACAATCATCATAATGGAATTATTTTCCAATCTCATTGAGAAGTACATCACAACACAAAAGGCATCAGTAGATTCACAGGTTTGCCAGACAACTAATCTGAGGAACTGAAACCCAGCATTCACTCTAATTGTTAATATCAAATATCAAACTAAGGGAAGAAAATGGCTCTATGCTTATACACTAAGGCTGTCTTTGACTGGGGCGTAAGGGAGGGTGGGATTGGATTTGTCGTCTGTGGGGCCTATCTTGTATGGTATTTCTTTGCGCAAATTTACTCCGGACATGAAGTCTAGAGTATACTGTTTAGTAGGGGATACGAAATACCACACCCTTATGTCAAGTTTAGTAGGGGTTATATGGTACCACACCCTTATGTCCAAATTAGGTTTCCACCAAGATCCAAATGTCAAAAATTACCTCCTGAAACCTCCTATCAAACCACATATCTCATCTCACTCTATATCCTAACAACCAAACACCGAAAAAATAATCGCACATAAAAAAATTAAAAATTCATTACATACTATATTGAATCCCATATTGTCCATTTTATTACTTACCCCCATCATCCTATCCTCCAATCAATGTTACCTAGCGAGTTTGGATGGAGTGAAATGGGAAAAAAAAGGGGAATAAAAGAAGAGAAAAGAAAAAATTTTAGAATCCATTTTTTGTATGCGAGTTTTTGTTGTTGGGGGGGAGGGAATGTAAAGAAAATTGAGGGTTAAAAAATTTTAAAATCTTCATCCTCCCAAAAGATGGAGGCAATGGAGAAATTTTTTAAATGACATATTTTCCCATTAAATAATAAATAATAAAAAAATTACAAATATGCCGTAGGGTTAAATAAATTGATAACACTCCAACTTCTCAAAGGGTTTAATGGTAAAATAACAACACACTTTCTTCTCCTTTCATTTCTTCTCAACTCGCAAACAATAAGAAAGAAAATCATTATCTTCTCTCTCCTAAATTCCCAAACAAATAAAAAGAAAACAATTGTTATTTTTCTTCTTTTCTCTTCTCTCCTAATTAATTTTTTCTTTCCTTTCTTTTCTCTCCTAAACTCACAAATGAACCCTATGTGTTTGGATCAAAGATTTACACATTGGATCAAAGATTTATCAAGGAAAAGGGAAAGAGAAGAGGAGTCAAAATTACTTCTCATGTTTGGTTTGTGTTGAAAAATGACAGGGAAAACGCAAGGGACTTAAGAAATTAAAAATAATTAAATTAAAAACTAATTTATTGACAAAATGCCTGTCGTTTTCATGTATTTTCTAATCAATTCATAATAACACGCATTTGATATTTTATGCTTCCTTCTTTTTTTCCTCCCCTTTCCTTTTCGCTCACCAAATACTCAAACACACTCTAATTGTCGCAAGGGAATAAAATTTTTTGAAAGACTTGGGTCAGAAACAGCTCACGCATGAACCCAATGTGGTGGGGTTAGGCAAATAATAGCATTTAACTGCATTTACTAAGAATCAACCAACTGAAAATCATGTTATAGAGGTTAATAATTCAATCCCCAAAAATGTCCCAAGTATCTAACATGTTATTTTGTTCAATTGAATGATTACAAATAAGAGCACAAAGCAGACACCTGGTTCTCATAAAGCTTCCCGTTGAAGATATCTTCAAGAGACCATGAAAACACCACATCAGTGAAGTCCGTCGTGTGTTGAGGCACCACCCTCTTCTTCTTTGAAGAACACCCTTCCATCATAATTTTTTTTTCAACGTATATCTTTGCTAATCTGTAACCACAATATATATATATACGTGAATATCAAAATCCCATTTCACTTTCCCTCCCTCCTATGAAATGGGTATTCTTAGATAAGAAGAAAGCAAGTGATAAGGTAGAGTAATGAACCTAGGAATCTGGAGGTACAAGCCCTTGCCGACCCTCCGCTAAGGGAAAGACATATCCCTGATCACCTCTCTTTCAATTTCTCTTTTTCGTACGTAGTATGGAATGGTCTCCGTGTCTCTGCATATATATACATATATATATATATATATATAAATATATACGCAGAGCTTCGAAAAAGGTGACAAAAGAGGCCAATGAGCAATAAAAGCCTTCTCATCATCCTCTGCTTGACTTAAAAGTCCTCTCTTTTCCCGTAATTTTGATTTTTACTTTTTTATTTTTATTTTTATTTTTTGGCTTTCAGACAAGAAAGTCTTTTAGTTGGTACATGGGGAGCCGAGCAACAATGATCTCCAAAAATTATGACTGGCCATCGGCCATCCCATCTTCCAGTCTCTTCTCTCCCACTTTCTAGTTTCCATTAAAGGGCGGTTTAGTATGTAAAAAAAAAATTAAAATAATTAAAAGTTAGTACTAACATAATGTAAAAATAGTTCGTGGTAAAATTTAATTAAAAAAATTTAAATATTTTGAAATACCAAACGGCTCCTAAATAATTTACGTGAAAATTTTAGTTTTGCGTCAATTTGCTTAGAAATTCTATTTTAGAATTTGAGTTTTTTATTTTAAAAATTAATTAGTTGTAATTCACTCTCTCTTTACTTTGAAAAGTTAGATAATTGAAAGTTGAACCATGAGAATAAGATGATAACTAAGGCCCCATTTGGCATCAAAATAAACTTCTAAAAATTTTTATAAATCTCCAACAATCCCTTTACATCTAATTTTTCTGCCATCACTAATTTCAAAAAATTCTAATATTTCACTAAAAAATAAAAAATTTGGAAATAGGTTAACCGAATGTGTAAATTTCTTATACAATCATATTATTCGTGTCGAGAGCTTTCAAACGAATACCACTGTCGTTATTTTTGTGAATTTTTTTGAATCTGTGGGAACGGATTTAGAAAACCGTTCTCACGGTTTGCGACTTTTCAGAAAAAAAAATAACACCAAAATTAACCTTAAACCACTTTTTATCTCAATTTATCTTATTTTTTCTTACTCCAAACGGGGCCTAAATATAAGATTGTAATTAATTATAAAAAGTCATACATTTAGACTTCGTTTGGCATGGCAAAAAATAAAAAAAAATAGCGATAACATGGTTTGGAAAATTTTTTGATGTTTGGGGTGCAATCACCAAACCACGTTTTTTAAAAATGCATAGTGAAACTTTTTTACTTTTGCGTTAGTTTTTTAGAGAAAGAAACCATCTAAACAGTTTTTTTGGTTTCGTCGGAGCAATTTTACGTCAGAATTTATTGAAAGTGGTTAAAAAATTTTGGGAATTTGTAAAAAAGTTATTAGAGCTTTTGAAATGCTATTGAGGTTTGTAAGAAAATTGTTAGTGTTTGTAAAAATTTGTTGGAATATGTATATATATGCAAATTTATAAAAATTTTACAAAGTACGAGAAGTATAAAATGTGTTAGAGAATTTTAGAGATTTTCAGAAATTTTTAGTGTTTCTTACTTTTTTTGGAACACCAAACATGCCCTTAATTATTGAAAAAACAAAACCCTAGTTAATTCTCAGAAGTTGAATAATTAATTATAAGAGTATAGGGACAAAACTGAATTAAAAACTTAGACTAGTAATAATTAAAAAAACACTTGAGTCTTAAGACTCAACCACCAAGGCATTTGGTTTGCTCAACTAAGTCTTTTTTCCAACAAGTGTTACTAGATAAACCTTCTTTTTTTTTTTTTTTTTTCTAGAATAAGAAGAATAGCTTGAGAAGGTCTATATATGTGTTTCCTGATATTTATTTTGTACAATATTTGAGATTTTGGACCATTTCAAATTTAGACATGAGACTTGGTTCGAGTTATGAAGTTTACTTTGTTTTCTTAGACTGAGTTGGATCTAGAATTGTATTTGGTTATTAGGAGTGGTTTAGGGGATCCACCCCTTCTTATTTCTTTTCTCTTTCACTTTTTTCTTATTTTCTTGTTTTCACAACTAAGAGAGAGAGAGAGAGAGAGAGAGAGAGATGGTTTAGGGGACCCACCTTTCTCTCATTTCTTCATTTCTTTTCTCTTTTACTTTTTTCTTATTCTCTTCTTCTCATAGCCAATTAGCGGGGACAAAGAAAGAGAAAGAGAGAGATCATAGGAGTCTCGATTTTTTGATTCAATAATCGTCACAATGGTGTTGGTTCATAGAGTTTTTTGTTTGTGGTAGAAGCTATAGCCCCTGAAGTTTGAAATTTATGCGAATTTTCTCTATTTTTTTATTTTTTTTCGAATTTGAGGTAAATAGGGTTTCAAGGGATTGTAGTAGAAAAATGAAAGGTTTAAATTTGATTGCACTTTAATGATGTCTTTGGATGCCGTTATTTGCAACCCTACTCTTTTTCTCCAATCCACTTACTTGATGCATTCCACATTTTCTCCAAGCAACTCAATAATTTTTCCACGCAACCCACAAATTGCACCTAAAGTTTCAAAAATACCCCATCCCCTTCCAAAAGTCTTGAAATTAAAAACCTAATACTGAAATGATATAATAATTTCAGTAGATACATGTCAAAATTTTGCACTAGGTTTGGTAAAAGGCTGTTGAAATGTTACATGGTCATTAAAAATATATTAAAACAGCAAGAGCTTGTTGAAATGTTTTAATTTTTTTGGTAACCAGTTGATAAAATATTTTGTTTATTTTAGCGTGAAAGTGTCAAAAGATTATGTAGTTAATTGCTAAATTTTTTTAGCAACTAATTGTTAAAATTATTTGATTTTTAAGTTAGTACCTATCAAAAATATAGAAAGTAAGGAGGTCATTTTGCATTACGACATTTTTCTCTTAAGATGGGAAAAAATTAACTAGGCTGCGGGAGAAAACATAAGGCTGAGAATAGTGGCACCCTTAACTTTTTATATTCTACATTGATTGTGTTCCAATTAGATTTTTCTAACTTTTATTTTTATTTTGAAAATAATTTTAATTAAATTAAATTGAAACAATTAGATTAAATACAATCAAATCTAGACCCTTTATTTTTCACTGCAGCTTCTACAGCAAATTTCTTCACTGTAGTCTCTTAAAACCATCGATAAATGGGATGTTTTTATGTATTTATTACTTGTTATTGCATACTCTAGGATACGGGTGAGCATTGGTCAGTAGGTTCGAGAATTATGACTTTCATAATCGAATTGAATGTTTTCGAAAATAAAAAATGATAACCACATCGACCAAACAATATGTATTAACTGAGTATTGATGGAACTAAATTATTTCAGTTTGGTTACAGTTGGTTCGGTTAAATAGATTTATAAATTTAAATATATTTTTTTATGATTTAATTATAGAGGTAAAATAATAATTTTTTATTTTAAGTTTAACAAAATGTCATCAAAGCATTAAAATTCTAAATTTTAAATTACAAAAGCCAACATATATTTCCATTAAACCGTAACTAAAAAAATAAAATGAAACAAAAACAGAAAAATAAAATAAAAGGACCTTTGGCTAACAAAGCAATATATACTTAGATGCTTCAAATTATTTCAAGAAAGAGATTAGATGAAACAAGGGGAGATTAGATACAAACAAAGGTGAAGATCTAGTATGTATATTAAAATACCTAAGTAATATATTTAACCATGAGAAATTCAAGGGCCATGGAATTTCAAAAACTAGGTGTATTTAATATTATAATTATTTGTTAAATGAGAGCAATCCGGCTATACTTTAATAGTTTTCTGTACAATTTCAAAAGTCATGAAATTTCAAAAATCAAGTATATTCAAATGACAAAGCTAGTTAATTATATATAAATATATATTAAATATTAAGCATTTTAATTTAGTTAGTTCGGTTTATTTGGTTTTAAAATTTCAAAAACATAACCAAAACCAATAACCGTTATTATTACAAAAATTAACCAAACCGACTATTGTTAAAATAATAATCAAACCAAACTTCTTAAATTTGGTAGGTATGATTCGAAAACTGAATTTTGACCAAATTGTGCGCACCCCTACTATAAGAGTAGATTTATGCTTAAATTACAAATCAAAATGACGAAAATAGAGCTTAGGAAAAGGTGACAGAAGAGGCCAATGAGCAGTAAAGCCTTCTCATCTTCCTCTTGTTGACTTTAAAGTCTTCCTTTTTCGTAATTTTCATTTTTATTATTATTTTTTGTTTTCAGATAATAAAGTCTTTTAGTAATCTTAGAGTGTAACGACCAGCATCCATATAGTATAATATTGTCCGCTTTGGACTTGGTAAGCTACTTCCTAGGAGGTCACCCATCCTAGTACTGCTCCCACTAGAGCACGCTTAACCCTAAAGTTCCCACTGAACCCAGTGCCCTCACAGCTTTAAAACGCGTTATACTATATTAATATCGAATATTACATATATGCTACTTCCTTTCACGACCCAGGCGATGTGGGATGGGAGGCATTGTTTCTCTGCTTCACCTCCCGCGTCACTCTCCTGCAGGCAGGTCCCTCACGGGCAGGTCCCTCACAATCCCTCACAATCCTCCCCCCTTACAGGGCACGCGTCCCCGCGTGGCCTCTTGTTTCACTCTCCTGCAGGGCAAGTCTTTCACAGGCAGGTCCCCTACACGTGGGGCCCACGCGTGATCCCACACTTCTGGCTGGGTATTGGTTCTGATACTATTTGTAACAACCCGCATCCATATAGTACAATATTGTCCGCTTTGGACTTGGTAAGCTACTTCCCAAGAGGTCACCCATCCTAGTACTGCTTCCACTGGAGCACGCTTAATCCTGAAGTTTCCACCGAACCCAGTGCCCTCACGGCTTTAAAATGCGTTGTTTTATATTGATATCGAATATTACATATATGCCACTTCTTTCCACAACCCAGGTGATGTGGGATGGGAGGCATTGCGTCTCTGCTTTACCTCCTGCTTCACTCTCCCGCAGGCAGAGTCCCTCACGGGTAGGTCCCTCACAGCCCCTCACATAGGGTACATGGAAGTCGAACAAGAATGAACTCCAAAAATTATGACTGGCTATTGGCCATTCCATGTCCTAAAGTCTTCTTGCCTTTTTTCTAGTTTTTACTAATAATATATGTAGCAAATTTTGTTTTACCTCAATTTGCTCAAAAATTCTATTTTAGAATTTGAGTTTCTTATTTTAAAAATTAATTAGTTGTAAGTCCCTCCCCGAGTTTACTTTGAAAAGTTAGATAATTGAAAGTTGAACCATAAGAATAAGATAATAACTAAGGGTCTCTTTGGTGCAACAAATTTTGATGAAAATCTCTAAAAACCTTTATTACATTTTTGCACCTTCTTACTTTCTCAAAGTTCTAAAAAATTTTAATACCCTCTAAAAAAAGTCAATAAATGGAATTCAGTTAATCAAATAGAAAAAAATTGTTTATGCTATTCTCACCACGGACTCCCAAACTGTCAACTGTGACCAATGTTTCTAAGGTCACTTTGATTGTACTATGAAAAGTACAATCATTAACCTTAATTTGTGGTTTGTTGGGTAGATTTATATTTTAAAAAGATGAGAAAATGCTTTTAAATGCATTCACGAGGATTCTTTGTGATTTGCAGGTGTTTGGGACTAAAATAGATGAAGTTGGACTAAATTGGAAGAAATCAAGAAAATGGTTCGAACATATGTTTGAACCAACTGTTGTTCAAACCAATGTTCTAACCACAAAAGGCACACCAAAGAAAGATGCAACAGAATTTGGCTATGTGTTGGAAAAAGTTATTCGAACCAATGTTCAAACCATAGGTTGTTTGAACCTTGGTTTGAACAACAGAAGCTGGTGTAGACCGACAAGTGTAGAATTTGACTAAGGCAAAGTGGTTCAAACCTTTGTTCGAACCAACCTTGGTTCAAACACTGGTTAGAACAATAAAGGCTATGCAAGGTCCAACTGGAGTGAAATTTGACTAAGTCCCAGAACTTGGTTCGAACCCTTGTTCGAACCAATTAGTTTGTTCAAACACATGTTCAAACCAACCTGCAATGCGAGGATCCTGAAATTCAACTTTTGGAAAAGGGGCAAATATGTACTTTCTTATTTTATATTCTATATATACGAGTGAGGTCGTCTAGAGAGGAGAGAATTACATATAGTTTAGTTTTTCAGATTTTCTTTTGTAAAGAGAGAGTTTTAGAGAGAGAAAGTGGATCAAGCTTCACTTTCTTTGAATTTTTGTATCAGAATTTTGAGTTTATGAATAGAATTGTTTCATTTTCATGTATTTCCACTTTCATTATGTGTGAGTAGCTCTCTTACTTGGATCCAAATCAAGGATAGTATATGATTTATGTGGATTTTCAAGGTATTTTGCTTTTCAATGTTTACATCTTCTTGAAATTCTTTATGGATGATGGTTGAAATGTTTGAATCTATTGAAATTGTTAGTTGTTAACTCTAGATATAGCCTTGTTTGTATAGCTTATATAGATTATATGTGAGTTACTAATTAGAATTCTCATGCACTTTTTCGAGAAATTGTATGTGGATTGCTAATATAGAACTTATATGTACTCTTTATAGGTTATGCATTCTAAGTGTTTGATTTAGGTTTTCAATTACATGAACTAAGTGTTGTTACCAAATCTTTTAATCATTGTTCTTAATTGTGCTTTAATTTTCAATTTCAATTGGATTTATTGAATGATGATTAGTTTGTTTGGATTCTTTGAAACCACTAGTTGATGTTACTAGATTAACTCTTGATTGTATATTCTATATTCATTATATGTAAGTGGTTTGGTGGAATTTTCATGCCCGATCTTAAGGATTTTGTATGTGGATTGCCACCTAGAACTCTCATGTAATCCATATGGATTATTGCACTCTAAGTGATTGATCTAGAACAACAACCAAGTGAACTTGATGTTTAACCAAATTAATTAGTCATTGTTCTCCTTGAAAATCTATAGAAATCGCTACTTGAACTGGTTTGATCCAAGTCATTTTTATAGTTGGTTTAGTTTAATCAAATTTTCTTTGATAATTTCAATTTAGATTTAATGCCACTTCCTAGGTGTTTGACAAAATGCCTAGATTTTCAAACTTAAACCAATTTTCTTGAATTTTTCTTGTGTGACACCTACTAATCAAGAGAAGAAGAATTGTGAGTTTACTACGCCTCTCCCTGTGGGTACGACCGGTACTTCACCGTTTAAATTTAAATTGGTACATCGGACCACCTTGCACTTGAGGTGTAAATCTACATTGTGGAACGACAAGCACACTTAGATGGATTTCTAGTCAATGTTTGGATAGTTTTACTTCTGCCCTTTTTTGTTCAATTCTATTCGAAACTGTCCCGACGTATAGCCAGTTTTTGTTTGGATGATATTGTCTCTATTGCACACTTACGTGTGTGTCAGAGAAGTTAGGTGCTTTATGTCATGTCGTGCAGGGATTCATCGGCTGGGAAACTAACCTCTTAACCGAGCCCAAACCATCCAAACAGTTTAGTCAAACTCATATGGATGAGCTTCAAAGAGCACAGAATTCTATCACCTCGAGAGGTCTAACTCATGCACCTTGGTCACGGTCTAATGCATAGTGACAAGGCTACCATCCGTCCTGACTAAATTATGCTAATCATCAGAATGACATGCATATATATATCCTTTAACATTCTTTACATTCATACAATGCAATTTAAAAAAAAAAAAACTCTCCCTGCCATGGCTTTGGCCACCTTGAGGCTATCACCCTTCATCTAATCCACAATTCTTCGACCGCATTGCACTACTTGACAAGCTGATGCTCTCCATTCGTTCCATTACAGACCGATAAGGTTCGTAGGCCTCTGGCTAACTATATGTAAGTTTCTCCATCACGTTTATATTTTGACGAATCTCGCTGGTTTTTTTCAATGTTATTTTCATACGTTGTTCGTCGTTATTGTATATATCTCACTGTTCTTTGCGTCCATTCTTCGTCATTATTCTTTCAAAGAGTTCACTATTCTTTTCATATCGTGCTGTTTTCATTGCTCGTCTATACTTGTATGATTTTTGTGCGTTGTTATGAAAATCTTCCATTGATTGTTTTTGTCTTGATAAAAATCAGTACAACCTAACTATTTGTGTGTGATTAGAAACTATGCTATTTCCTACCCTGTGTAAATTTTTAGGGCCCTCAAGAAATAATAGCTAATTATTAACAAAAATTAGATAAGTAAAAGTGTCGAGTAAAAGAAAAAATAGATTTCTGTGTACTATTAATTTATGTTTGCTACAATTAACCATAAACAAATATACGACAAATTCAAGTTTTAGTTCTCCTTTATTTTTATTTTCATTACACTACACTCTACAAAAAAATTAACTTCCAGTTTGTAAACTCATCAAGTACAGAAAAAAATGTAAAATTTTTAGAAAATATGTTATGTAAAGGCCTTAAATTAAAGTTTCGGAGACAACATTTTTTAAATAATCTTTCAAGAAGTTTAATTATAAAATGTGATTTTCAAAGTAAAATATTTGGGTATAATTTTTCAATTTCTTTGTGGTAATTTTAGGAATTTGTCACGCCCCGAAATCCACCATCGGGCACGTGGGAACAAAACCCAAAAATAAATATCAAACCATGAAAAATGTACCATATCAGAGCGGAAGCTAATTAAAGTAAATATTATTCAATTTCTTGAATACTCAAAATAACTTTAAGATGCCCTCAAAATGAGTTACAAAACCATGCCACAAATATGGGCCCAAGTCAAAACTCCATTACATTATAATGTAAATTTTAGAATGCAAAATAAAACAAATCATCCAGCTATCACAACCCAAGATGGCTAGCTAACTCACTGGTCCATCACGAGCATCAACCCCTGCATTACCAACTGTAGTAGGTAGTGAGCACTGAATTCCACGTGTGCTCAGAGAGTGTTTATAAAATACAATTTCTTAATCATGCAATGCTTTAAACACTAATTAATAAGAAAAGAAGTTAAAAAATCTTAAGATTTTCAAAATAGCCATATTTAATCATTACATTCAAATTATAAAGTCACTTAGCCATAATCCCGCAATCTCATGCTAAAATAAATCATATCTCTTCATTCATATCACCACACACCAATATCATACTATGGGTCAGGTACTCTGCAAGTTTAGTCTGTGGTCTCAGAACTAAACCCAAAATAAATCCCCAGGCCTAAGCCGTGGGGTACAACTAGTCCCGCAGTCCTAAATGTACTCATCACATCCCCAGATCTCAGTCATTGGGTACAATTGGTCCCGCAGTCCCAAATGTACTCATCACATCCCCAAACCTCAATCATGGGGTACATTTGGTCCCGCAGTCCCAAATGTACTCATTTGCCTTAGTAGGAAAACCGGTTCCGCAGTCCCGGTACTAAATATACGCTATAATAAGTCATATATACATTTCGTAGGTTTCTAGCCTACTGGTTATGCTAACCACCCTGCGCAGGTTTTGGGACTTTCAACCTTTGGGCTCTAGAACCCACTTTTTTTAGCACCCTTAATGACCCCAATAACCCAAAAATCAAGTCTCAAGTAATTTCTTTTATTAACAGCACAACATACACAAAAGTTCTCACTAATTTGATTTTTTTGTGTGTTCTTCCCTTTACTTTATAAGTTTTATGAAGTGTGAATGTGTTTCGGGCCTAAGTTTTATGTTGCCCTTTCATAAAAATATTCTCATACAAGATTTATTAAATAAATATCATGCAACCATATTCAGGAATATATATATACAGCTAGCTTGGTAAATAAAATTTTATATCAAGCATGTCATGACAATGAAGGATTCAAGACATAAAGTTTGATAATTCATTAAAAATAGAAAACGAAATATTTTACACTAATTCAAAAGCCTAAAATACTTATAATTAAGTCTAGTTTCATAAAAACAAGATTTAAAATTTATTCATAAAGCCATCTAATACAGATTTTAAAAATACTAAATGGGTATTTCTATTAGAACCATACAGAACAGCTCAATTTCACAATTTTTTACAAAATTCATTTTTTATCCACAAACTTTGAAATTTTCACAGAAAACTCATTAATATATCTAGTTTAACATATAAAAATTTCAGAAATTATATCAACTTTTATTTATACCTTTTATACCAAATATCTGACGGCTATCAGTACAGCAATGCAAACCAAACAGCCAAGTTTCAATATTTTTATAAAATAAAATATTACTCAAAAATTTATACAAAATTTATACAGAATCTCTAACATGTCTATTTTCATATATAAAATTTTTAGAAATTAATTAAATCTCTAGGTATCATTTTTATATCAAAAATCAAACTCCTGTCAGCACAGCAATTTAAAACAAACAGTCATTTTTCACGATTTTTGTAAAATCCATTTTAACTCAAAAAAAATATGAGATTTTTACTGGATGCTATTTTGGATATGTACTCCCATATAAAAAAAATATCAAAAATTAATTCGACCTCTAAGTATGAATTTCATATAAAAACAGTGTGCTGATCCAGGTACAAAAATCCCAACCAATCAGTCAAGTTTGACTATTTTTAATAAATTCATTTAAATTCCAAAAATCATGAAATTTTTACAGGTAACTCATCTACATGTCTAATTTAACATATAAAATTTTCATAAATTAAATCGATCTTTAAGTATGACTTTTATGAAAAAATAGTGCACCTATTTCAGTGTGAAAGTTTCAGAATTTCACATAATCAAGAAATCAATTCATAAATCAAGCTTTTCATATCTTGCACACACATATATATATACATGACATGATAAAAAAAATTATATCAAATAAACACAATCCCACCTACCTCGAATTATATACGTCGATAAAATATATAAAACCCCAAATAAAATACCAACTCAAGTTGGCCCTATGAGTAGTCTCCGTCGAATTCGCTCCAAATTTTCTCTACGATCACGTCCGCCTTTTCTTTCAACAGATAAATGGTAGGCACTACTCCCTTTATTTTATTATATATGTATATATTTTTCACACAGAAAGGAAGAAGATAGGAAAGAAAACAATGAAAAACAATGAAAACAATGCAATTATGTAGATATAAGTTACAAATCCTCCTCTCTCCTACTAGGTGCATGCACTCTCATAAAACCTCTATAATTTCCCCTATAACTCCCACCACCTGCCAACTCTTAGCCTCCCTCATTATAATTATTTTTCAGCCACCTCTTTCATCCAAGGGGAAAACACAGCACAATATACATACATACATGTCACTGTTCACACACACAAATACAAATAAACAAAAAATTAATGTAAGCACACTTAATGCATATAACAAAAAAAAATTAATTAATTAATTAATTAACACAAGATCAATATACATAAAATATAAATGGCGGTCCAAAATATTATAATTTTAAATATTATAATTTAAAAACCAAAAATTTCGGGTCTTTACCGAATTTGTTACGAAAACTTTAAATTCAAGAGAATTGTGGAAAGTTTTCTTAAGGGGCTGAACACATTATTTATGAAATAGTATTTTTTGTATTATCGACAAAACGGTAAATAATAAAATGATAAAATCCTTAAACAGCTATTTGTAGATTCAACTTATGTGCAATAAACTTTTATAAAAAACTTACCTTTTTTTCTAGTAATTGCATTGGTTCTGTGCTTGTGTTCTAGTAATTTGTGTTCAAGTATTATATTTTTAAATTCTTACATAAAAAATTCACATTTATTCAATTGTTTAATTATTAATACATTTTTAAAATTAATAGTAAAATTTTACCTAAGAAGGCTAATAAATTTATAACATTTGCAATGGTAGGTTTACTCTTACCTATTCTGTTGTTTCACAGGCTCAAACCCTAAATTAAAAAATTATATTTGTACTTTATTTTTTATTAAAAAATAATTTACTACTTTTAGATCGTAAACAGAACACTTTATTAATTTTTGTAGCATAATATTAATATAATTTACTCTATGAAATTATTTTATCAAATAAAAGTACATTAAACATTTTTTGGCCTCAAAAAATTTAGTGCCACCCAAATGTAGCTTTGCCATTTTCTACTCCGTGTAAGTTTATTGTGCACCTGAGAAATGAAGGCTAATTTTTATTAACTTATACAGAACAAAAAAAAGGAGATTTCTATTTAGTATTGGCTTATATTTACTAGCATAAATGTCATCATATATTAACAACAAATTCGAGTTTTAATTCTCTTTTTGTTTTCTTTTTGGTTCTTTTTACTTTCATCACACTTTATCAAAAATAAACATTGAAGTATACAATTTAATTTATATGTTAGTTTTTCCTTTTTTATTTTAATCTACGACCCAAATTAGGCTCATAGGCTATTGCATAACATTATGAATAATTATATTATAAGAATAAATTATTATTTTTACCCCTCATTTTTTTAGACAACAAATTTCGAAGTATAATGTTTTATTCCCATGTAAAGTACTTCAATTTTTTTGGTGCCTTTTTATTTATTCGCCCTACAAAGTATTTTAATTACAAACATTTTTTTAGTATTTCTATAATTTGAAAATAATTTCACAACCAAAAATTTCAATTTCCTTTTTTCAACAAAAAATCTTTCAACAAAAACTATGTTAGTTTTCAATATAACTCAATTGCTAGCTACTATGATAATTTTTTCCTTTAAAATAAATTCTAAGAAAAATGCCTAGTAGTGCAATTCATGAACGAAGGATACTCGTCCATTTGCTATTCAACAACATCCATTATCTTATAAATAATGATTGTTTCAAATTAATTACCACTCATAACAGTGTAAAACCATACAAACAAATGCCTAGTCAAATATCTACAAAATAATTTTATTTGCAGTCCATATCACATGGTCATCAACTAACTATTATTTATTGATGTCCTTCCCTTCCTTTCTTTCATTTCTTCATTTCAAACATGGCTTCCTCGATCGGCAAACATTTCAAACAACTAGCAAAAAAGACTTTAGCCAACAAAAAAGGATCGTTGGATAAGACTAAATTTTCTAGTGACGAGGCTCAAAACAAAAAATGCACGTACCATTACTGTACAAAGGGGTGGTGGTGGAGTGGTATTTAGATTTCAATGACTTCACAATACACCGACTCAACACTGTGCATGAGCTTAAGCAACAAGACTGGTGGACGTTCTTGACTCAACATGGCCATGTTTGTGAGGGGCTTATTCGTGAGTTCTACTCTAATTTTGCAGCAGATTGAGTTTTATATTGGTGGCCCACACATCTTTTCCAAGCTCTAAGGAAGAGACTACATGATTGGGCCCCACCATTTCACCACAATCTTTCAACTCCCAGTTGTTACACATCCAAATTATAATTATGGAGATGAGTACGAGACTGCCTAACTTATGCCTCTAATTAGCAAGAATAACACCCCCTGGATCACAACAGTGTACTTGTAGGGTGAGCTGAAGGATGAGTACCGCATCCTTAACATTGTGTTAATATCCAGTCTCATTCTGCAGAAGTGAGCCACAAATGTTATCGTTGAGCGGGCATTGCTATTTGACGCCATAATGAAGGGGAAGGGAGTATGTGTCCAGACGTTGATTGGGGAGGTAATAAATTCATACAAAGAAAACGTTAACAACCCCGCTGCTCTCCTGTTTGGCCTATTCATTACCACATGCGCCATGCAAGATAGAGTCAAGATTGGTAACAATGAGAAAATGTTGCCCCAAGCAAGGCCCATCGACAGAACGACCCTCAACAAATCCATAGACCAAAAAAAGTGAAAGAGAATAGCTGCAGCCATACTAGAACATGATGACACAGCTGCGGGAAGCTCGAGTGTAGACATTTTATAGAGAATAGATGCCCCAACACTAAGCTATGAACAAGAGCGTCAGACGATCGCGCAGTGGAGGTAATACCAGTGCCACTCTATGGAGCAAGAGCATGCAGTTTGTGACATCCTGACTTTTTATTACATTATTAATTTAATTTTTATTTTATGCTTAAAAATTTTAATTGTGTTACTTTGGTTTTACTTTGGTATTATTTTAAAATTTATTTAGTCTTAATTTCAATTAATTAGTGGATTAATTAATTCATTAATATATTAGTTAGTTTAAGCCAATTAAGTAGTATATTAATTAAGATATTAATACATTAAGTAAACTAAGTCAATTGGGCATCACATGACTAGCTTGAATGTGTAGTGTGCAGGTGTGTTTGTGTAAGTCTAGTAGGTAGGTTGGTTACGTGGCAAGCCAAGGAAAAAAATAAAATAAAATATAAGGCGGTGAGGAATTGCCGGGGTGACTTTTACATGTATATATATATATATATATAGCTTATCTATAGTTATGTGAGTAATGGAAAAAAAGGAGGGGGATAGAAGAAATAGTAAGGAAAAGCAGTGAAGAAAAAATAGCGAGAAGGAGAGAATTTTGGGATTTTGGCCTAACTGTTAAGTTAAGTTATTTTATTTTGTAAGTTTAAAATTAATTATATGGAAGGTTAAATAAATTAAGTATGTTAAAAATAAAATGGTGGTGTTTTGTTTATCAGATTTTGTTAATATCTAAGTTGTATAAATTATTTAGGTTAAACTTAGGAACTGGGGATAGTTAGAAGTAATAACCTCAATAACTTCATTTGGGTGTGTTAAACTTAAATGTAAAAGGTAATAAATGTGAATTAATAAATTATATCTTTTTGATATTAATTATTTATGATAAGAAATATTAATTGTTGTGAATTGATTTTGTTAATGGGAAATTGAGATTATTTGGGAAAATTAACTATAAAAATTAATATTTTTATTTAAAAAATTAATTTTATAGAGAAGTTAACTATTCATGAATTGATTATGTTAATAGTGAATTATAAATATTTACGGAGTAATAATTGTAAGTTAATTATTTTTGTTATTTTAATCAGTGAATTGTGATTATTTATGGGAAAGTAATATTTATATTTGAGAAATTATTTGTATGTAAACATTAATTATATATGTAGTAGTTGGGTTGATGATAAAGTGATGATTATTTATGGAATAATCTGTGTGGATAAACAAAAATAATAACATTGATTATTTGTAGAATAATTGTATTGATGGATATGAGATAATAAAAGTGATTTTTATTTAAGAAATTATTGTGCGATAAATAGTAAATGATTGTTGTGAAAATTTATATTTTTATAAGAGAAATTATTTGTGGCGATAATAAAAAATATTGACCACCTATGAATTGATTATGTGAAGATGAGCTATGATTATTTTTAAAATAATAAACATGAGCACTGATATTTTTATTTGGGAAATTAATTTTGTTAATATTGAATTTTAAGTATTTATGGTATGATAATTAGTAGAGTTGATATTTTTATGTAAAGAACTATGAATTAATTATGTTGATTGTAATTTATGATTATTTATAGAATGTTAGTGTGTGGATTGATATTTTTATTGGAGCAATTATTTATTGCTTGTGAATTAATGGTGGTAATACTGAACTATAATTAATTATGGTGTAATAAATGTAAAATGATATATTTATTTGAGAAAAATAATAATAAATCATAATAATAATAAAAATAATAAATACTACTGCATAACATGGATTGTGTGTATTACACTTGCGTTGAGACCAGACGGAGCCAGATTAGATGGGACCCAAGATGAGGCCAGACTGGGCTAGAAATTGAGGCCAGATGAGGCCAAGTCAGATGGAGCTAATGGGACATGGTAATTAAAGTCACTATCCATAGTTGACTGCTCCACTCAGAGACCAGATGGGGCCAACTGTGTACTACATTAACATTTAAATTATTCATCATACATACATATCTCAACACTGCTAGATAAGGCATGTGGCGATCATGATGTGATGAAGTTGACGATTAAAAAAATTATGATTACGATGTGATGAGATATTTGTATTATTGCCAGATAGGGCATAATGTGATGCTAGGAGTTGATGAATGAAACATGGTGTTAAGGATGTGAAGTTATACTTTTATTATTGTTGAATTTAATTCTCGATTATTTGTGAGACTATTTGTTTTGTAATTAATTACGAATATATATGTTATGAGATGGTCAATTAAAGTGAAATGAGAGGATGAGTTCTGATGAATATGTGATGAGAATGAGAAATGACATTAAATTATATAATAAAAAAATTAGTTTACTATCTTTTATTTTAAGTATAATACTTCCATTGAGTGTGTGACGCTCACATCTAAATTCTAAATTTTTCAAGTTGAGTTAGATGTGACTGTATGTGCTACAAAAGAACTTGAGTTGTCTATTTCTTTGTTTTAATCGTAGTCTTGTGTTGATTTTTTGGTATTTATGAAAATAAACTTAGAATTACAATTTGTGAAATGTTATATTTATTTGTATATGTATAAAATTTGATTATTGTGCTGGAGATTTTGTGAGTGTCCACCTATTGAAGGGATTAAATTTGTATCCCAAAATAGGGGTGTGACAGTTTGGTATCAAAGCTTACGTTAGAAGGTTCTGTATACTTATCAATGTCCTATATATGCAGCCAATTAAAGGGAAAGTGGTATAGAGTTAGTTGATTGTGTTATGTCATTTTTTTTGGTATAGAGATCAAGGGCCTTGAAATGGTCAAATGTGATAAAATTCTATTTTATATCTCACTTTGAGATTGATGTCAGATAAAGATATGGGTGTCGATATTGAACATGTGTATGACTTGTTAGAATGTTTAGGTATTTTTTGGTATTGTTATAGTTATGCTTTCTATTATTGGCAGATTTGTTTGTGTATGAATTAGATTCTGTGTTGACTGTGATTACTTCTACTGGTGGTATATGTATATAGTAACTGTGTGCTATAGATAGCTGCCAAAGAATTAGTTGTTGAATTGAGACCTTTGTATACATATGATTTTGACATTATTTTGGGTATGGACTCATTATTTACATATCATGTTTCTATTGATTACTAAGGAAGTGAAGTTTTAAATTTCAGGAGAGCTGGATTTAGTATACAATGGTGATCGCAGAGTTGTGCCTAGGTGTTTGGTTTATGTATTAAAAGTTAAGAAGATGTTGAGAGATATATTGCTTATGTGGTTGATACTAAAAAGGTAGAGACTAAGCTGAGTGATATGCCCATTGCGTGTGAATATGTATTTCAAGGTGAATTGCCAAGGATAATCCTAAATAAAGAAGTAGAATTTCTCTTGATGTCTTTATGATTGTTTTAAAACCTATTTTGATGCCTTTGTGATAGGTTCTAGTGAGGATATTTTGATTTAGTCAAGGAGCAAAAAAGAACATGCACAATATTTTAGAGTAGTGTTATAGATGCTACTAGAGAAACGGCTATTTGTAAAACTCAGTAAGTGTGAATTTTGATTGAATTGGGTAGTATTTTTGGGACGTGTAATTTTAGATAGTGATATCAGTGTTGATCTTAAGATAGTTGAGATAGTATTAAATTAAGAGCGTCCAATTAGTGTAATGGAAGTGCGCAAGTTTCTTGGGTTGGCATGATGTTATCGTTTCATTTAGAATTTTGTTTCATTGCATAATTTATGACATGGTTGACTCGCAAAGGTGTTAAATATGAATGAATGATAAGTGTGAGAACAGTTTTTGGGGCTGAAGACAAAATTGATTATAGCTCCAGTGTTAGCATTTCCTTCAAGTAATGGTGGATTTGTGATCTAAAATGACGCTTCATAACTAAGGTTAGAATGCGTTTTGATGCAAAAAAATAGTTAAGATCTCATCAATAAAAATTAACCGACTCATGATCTGAAGTTAACTGCAGTCGAACTTGTTTTGAAGTTATGGGGACATTAATTCTATGGTAGGATTATTGATGTTTACACTAATCATTAGAGTTTGAAATACTATTTATTCAGAAATAGGGGAGTTGGAGATAGAAAAGATGATTAGAGTTATTGAAAGATTATAATTGTAATAGACATTACCATCTAGATAGAGAAAATGTGATGGTAGATGTTCTGAGCCGTAAGTTAGCTTGTACTTAGTGTTAGAGGATTTATACCTTTAATGATTTAACACATGTGGGTGTAGAGTTAGTTACAATTGAAACAAATGCTTTGATTGCTCAATTGAGGATGAAATAATTGTTATTTGATCGTATATGGAAGTTACAAGCAGAAGATGCTCAATTGTAAAAAATAACGAAAAATAAATAGCTAGTAATATGTAGACAGATTTTGTAGTTAGAGGTGTTGGAATACTTTTAGTGGCATCGAAAAATTTAGAACTAAATCTGTAAGAACATTACGGGTGGACTAGTAGGAAAAATAATTGCAGAATTTGTGGTTGATTAGGAATGTATTAGTATGGATTCGTTTGTGGAATTACCACGTATTGAGAAAGGGTTTAAGTCTATAACGATAATTAATTAGGTATGTTATATTGTATATTAAAGAAATTGTGAGATTATACGGTACACCTACGTATATTGTGGTTGGTAGAGATCCAAATTTTATATTTAGATTTTAGTCTAGTCTATGACATGTTATGGAAATAAAGTTAAAGCTTAACACCATATTTTATTCTCTGATAGATGGACAATTTAAGGGAACTATTTAGACTTTAGAACACATATTACGAGCTTGTATGTTTGGATCTAAAGGAAATTGGAATGATTTCTTGCTATTAATAGAATTTGACTATAATAATTATTTCCATTCAAGTATTGGCATGACATTATTTGAGGCTTTATATGGTCGCAAATGTAGAATTCCAACATATTGGAATGAAGTGGGTGAAAGTATTTTTAAAGTCCTTGCTACATATAAGATTAGACAAAGAGTTGGGAAAAACTACATATAAATTGATTCTACCTCTAGAGTTATCTAAGCTTCAGGATGTAGCACCACTGTTGCGTAGGTATATCCCAGATCCATCTCTTGTGTTACCTTTTCATCCAATTAAGTTGAAAGAAGATTTGTATTGCATAGTAGAATCAATACAAATTGTGAATAAAAGAGCTTAAGTTTAGCGAAGTAAAACAATACCATTAGTGAAAGTGTTTAGAGAAGTTATACTATGGAGGAGGCCACTTAAGAGAGTGAGGAGAAAATACGGAAACAAATCCCATATTTATTTCCACCAGGTAAAAATTTTGAGGACGAAATATTTTTAAGGGGAGGAGAATTGTGACATCCTAAATTTTTATTGCATTATGAATTTAATTTTTATTTTATACTTAAAAATTTTAATTGTGTTAATTTGGTATTATTTTATAATTTATTTAGTCTTAATTTCAATTAATTAGTGGATTAATTAATTCATTAATGTATTAGTTTGTTTAAGTTAATTAATAATTATATTAATTAAGATATTAATACATTAAGTAAACCAAGTCAATTGGGCACCACGTGACTAGCTTGAATGTGTAGTGTGCAGGTGTGTTTGTGTAAGTCTAATGGGTAGGTTGGCTATGTGGCAAGCCAAGGGAAAAAAAAAATAATATAAGGCGATGAGGAAATGGCCGGGTGACTTCCGCATGTACATATATATATAACTTACCTATAGTTATGTGAGTAAAGAAAAAAGGGGGGGAACAAAAGAAATAGTAAGGAAAAGCAATGAAGAAAAAATAGCGAGAAGGAGAGAATTTTGGGATTTTGGCCCGACTGTTGAGGTAAATTATTTTATTTTGTAAGTTTAAAATTAATTATATGGAAGGTTAAATAAATTAAGTATGCTAAAAATAAAATAGTTATGTTTTGTTTGTTAGATTTTTCTGCTTAATTATTCAATATCTGAGTAGTATAAATTATTTAGGTTAAACTTAGGACTCGAGGATAGTCAGAAGTAATCACCTCAATAACTTCATTTTCTCGTAATATCTGCTATCAGATGGATGTGTTAAACTTAAATGTAAAAAGTAATAAATGTGAATTAATAAATTATATCTTTTTGATATTAATTATTTATGATGAGAAATATTGATTGTTATAAATTGATTTTGTTAATGGGAAATTGAGATTGTTTAGGAAAATTAACTGTAAAATTAATATTTTTATTTGAAAAATTAAATGTGTAGAGAAATTGACTATTCATGAATTTATTATATTAATAGTGAATTATAAATATTTATGGAGTAATAATTGTAAGTTAATTACTTTTGTTATTCTAATTAGTGAATTGTGATTATTTATGGAAAAGTAATATTTATATTTGAGAAATTATTTATATGTAAATATTAATTATTTATGTAGTAGTTGGATTGATGATAAAGTGGTGATTATTTACTGAATAATCTGTGTAGATAAGCAAAAATAATAATATTGATTATTTGTGAAATAATTATATTGATGAATATGAGATAATAAAAGTGATTTTTATTTAAAAAATTATTTTGTGAGAAATAGTAAATAATTATTGTGAAAATTTATATTTTTTTATAAGAGAAATTATTTATAGAGATAATAAAAAAATATTAATTGCATTTGAATTGATTATGTGAAGGTGGCTTACAATTATTTTTGAAATAATAAATGTGAGTGCTAATATTTTTATTTGGGGAATTAATTTTGTTAATATTGAATTTAAGTATTTATGGTATGATAATTAGTAGAGTTGATATTTTTATATAAAAAATTATGAATTAATTGTGTTGATTGTAATTTATGATTATTTATGAAATATTAGTGTGTGGATTGATATTTTTAGTTGAGCAGTTATTTATTGCTCGTGAATTAATGGTGGTAAGGCTGAACTATGATTAATTATGGTATAATAAATGTAAAGTGATATATTTATTTGAGAAAAATAATAATAAATCATAATAATAATAAAAATAATAAATGCCGATGCATAACATGGATTGTGTGCATTACACGTGCATTGAGGTTAGATGAGACCAAAGTGAGGCCAAATGGGGTTAGAAATTGAGGTCAGATGGGGTCAAGCCAGATGGAGCTAATGGGACATGCTAATTAAAGCAACTGTCCATAGTTAAGCGCTAATTCATAGGTCATATGGGGCCAACTGTGTACTGCAATAACATTTAAATTATTCATAATACATACATATCTTGATACTATCAAATGGGACATGTGACGATCATGATGTGATAAAGTTAACGATTAAAAAAATGATGATTACGATGTGATGAGATATTCGTATCATTGCCAAATAGGGCATAATGTGATGCTAGGAGTTGATGAATGAACGTGGTGTTAAGGATGTGATGTGATATTATTATTATTATTAAATTCATGTGATATGATATTGTTATTATTGCTGAATTTAATTCTCGATTATTTGTGGGACTATTTGTTATGTAATTAATTATAGATATATATATTATGAGATGGTTAGTTAAGGTGAAATGTGAGGATGAGTTCTGACGAATATGTTATAAGAATGAGAAATGACATTAAATTATATAATAAAAATAAAAGGTGAGTAGTTTATTATCTTTTATTTTAAGTATAACACTTCCACTAAGTGTGTGACACTCATACCTAAATTCTAAATTTTTGAAGTTAAGTTAGGCGTTGCTATATGTGCTGGAAAAGAACCTGAGTTGTCTATTTTTTTCAGTTTTAATCCTAATCTTGTGTTGATTTTTTAGTAGTTGTGAAAATAGACTTAGAATTATAATTTATGAGATGTTGTATTTATTTATATACACATGAAATGTGATTATTTTGCTGGAGAATTTGTGGGTGTCCACCCTATTAAAGGGATTAAATTTGTATCCTAAAATAGGGGTGCGACATAACTACCAAGAGGTGGAGGGAGTACTAGCGGCATTTGATTATGTTATGTAGTCGAAGGTCCATCAGATGTATTACAATCAACAACAATAGGGCGCATAGATGAGTTCCTAGTGGCCTACTTTCCCACCCGGCCTCTGCAACAACTACCCCCCACCGCAGTAGAGCACCATTTCTCTGTTTGAACCACACCCGACTGTCTTTCTCACTTTTGTTTAGATGTTTGGACTATTTTGTTATCGTGATTATTTAATTTACAGAGTACCATACATTTACTTTAATATGTGTAATTTATCTCATGATTGTTTATTTTATGTATTATCGTACCTTTCGTTTCACATATGTGGTATCGTACCTTTGTTATTGTCTCATTCATTTTACTTATAATTTGGAAACATTTGGATTTTTTCTGAATGATCAACCACCTTGCTGTAGGAAAAAGCTCTTAAAAAATGATTTGACAATTTAAGAAAAAAAATATTTAAGATATATTATACAAATGATTTATAAATTATATCGTACAATTTAAGAAAAAAAACAAAACAACATTACCTCATTTACAAAAACATAATTTCTCATTCTTCCTATATATTTTTTGAATTTTAAATTAATATTTTAAAAAATTTGATAATATTTGTAGTGATGATAAAATTTTACACATTTACTAAACAATGTCTGCATACCTGTTAAACAAAGTCAACAAAATTTTTTTATTTAAAAAAAATTTAAATTTTAAATTTCTTTAAAATTTTATTAAAAATTAATATTTAAATTAAAATTTCAATTTCAATGTGCTTAAAACTTAAATTTTTTAAATATATATACTTTTACACTCTTTGTGTCAAATTTTGAATCTCAAATTTTAAATTCGAGATTTTTCTCAACTGTTGGATTTGCTCAATATCTATGATTATTTTTCTTTTTCTCTCAACTCGTCCCATCATGTTTTTGAGTACTTTTTATATAAAAGGTTTTAAATTAATATTTTAAAAAATATGATAATATTTGTAAAAATAAATAAAATTTTGTACCTTTATTAAACACAGAATGGATACCTTAATCTCTTTTAATTAGTGATTTTTATTTTTATAGGTTATTTTTACATTTTTTCATGCACGTTTACTTTATAAATTTAAATTTAAATTATTTACACGTCAAATTATGTTTCTGTACTTTTAGGCACGGGTAATTAATAGTAAGTTTAAATTAAACAAGCAAAGTATTGACCGATCAAAGTTTAATTGTAATAAGTAAACTAATGTTTTAAATGTGAAATATTCAGAACTACATTTTGAGAAAAGTTTAAGTACTCGTTAAATGATACAATCCTAAAAACGACAACGACAAACATACTTAACAAAAACTACTAACGAGTAAATGCAAAGCAAACGATAGCACACAGACGATATGGGTCCTATATGTACCAGAAGCAGGGCATTGAACATTCCAACTTCGACGAGGTGTGCAAAATCAAAGAAACAATTTGAATTAAATTAATAGGGGGATGCATTTGACGATAAGACTAGCTATTACGCGTAACCATCCTATAGATTCTATCATATAACTCGTCCATTTCACGGTCACCTTGCAAATATTTAATGTTAACCTTACCGTAGTCAGCATTACTCTCGGGACTGTCATCGGGCTCGATAGCATGTATAGACGATGACGTACCCCTTCGCAGTATGTGAACCGTGTTGACGCCTACTTTATCTACCCCTCCGTGCCTAAGTATGAAATTGTGAAGGGTCATTGAACAACCGATGATGTCAACCTAGACCTCGAATTCATAAGGTAGCATTGCTCGTAAGATGGACTATTGGTTTTTCCATATGCCGAAAATTTGTTAAATCAAACTTCGTAAAGCAGAGTGGACCTCGTTGAAATGTTCATTGGGATTTCTTGGGCTGCGACCACTTCAGAACTGCTGGAAATGCAGCCTGTCCCTCTTATACGGCGTGAGAAAACTATTCTTGTTTAGATATCCAGCATCAACGAGATAGTATTTTCCTAGGACCGTGAGAAAGAACTAAGGAATTATAAATTGTGAAAGGCAAAGTACAATAATTAAATTTCGCAAGGATTATCCCACATTCACATTAGGTAGCCGAGGTACCTGGGATTGGGTATAGGAGCTCTTCGTTTGGATTGGATATCATTTTCTTGAAAACACGACCGTCATGCATACTTCTCTCCCATCTGTATGAGACAAATACAAAACGTTGGTCGAAATCACATACAGCAAAGATATTTTACGTGAATCTACTCTTCCTACTACAAAAGGCAAGTTATTTGTTTGCGGGGGTATACAAGTTACATGAGTGCCATCTAAAACGTTAACACAGTCCTACGTCCATAATACCAAAAGAAAATTACATTTTGTACTTATATTATATATGACAACTAAAACGTACGATTGAAATTCATATCGCAAAGGGCATGTATCGAGAGTTGTTGAGAATGCGAGAATGCGTCACAATGTAGTCAAAATCTGGCTAGAGATAGTCACAGGACATACATTTTCACAACTGATAACACCATACAAAAGTGACGGGATATAGTCTTACCAGAGTGTTGGAATCACTCTTCGAGTTGATAGTTTGACATGTTGTTTAGCATAGTTTGTAGAAAAATAACAACACTCTCCTCAATAGGTAAACAAACATTAGACCGTTGGGCAAGACCATACGTTGTTGTGAGTTTCCCACATAGGATCATGAAAACGCATTTATTTACACAACATGCCTCGTACAGACACTGCAGGTCGCCATCTAGAAGTTCGTGGACCCATTTTAAGCCGAGTATGGTAGACGTGTGGCACGGTTGCTTGCATAAGAAGGATGAGTAAAATTGATAGGCTTGTGCAGCCGTGGATGCCACATAGGCATCGGTAAACACATCATCCCGCATAACTTTTCTAGTAATGGCATTGAATTTTGCCGAGTTGTCATCCCCATTATGTGCCATGGTTGATAGCTGGAGTTCATTCGAGCTGGGACATGTTACAAAACCAACAAAAATACGATTAGTGAACAATAATATATATCGTTGTGCTTAATATACAGAAAACTGGAAAACAATCATACGAAGGGCCAACATTAAATGTGCTATGTGGTGAGAACAATTAAACGGCAGGAAGGACTGGCATAAAATGCAAACAAGGACATAAAAAGTCTCATCCATAGTAGTAGTACACACCATGATCAAATATCCGTACAACATCAAAGTAAAGCAAATAAATATAAGGAAATAGTCTAAGCAATATGAATGGTGAGAAACATAACAATATGGAAACCCAAGTAGCATAACTTCTGAGAGGGGAAGAAATCCTAGAATGTGTCCTTCGGACTGGTAGAGGGAAGTAGGGATACTGGGGGAAATTAAAGGGAGGTGCCTGCATCCGTTCATGCTTGCGTTGTTAGTACAATAACTACTGTATCTTATAATCATCACTGGGCTGTGACACGAATGCCTCCCGGTTGATTGCTGTGTAGAAAAAGTCAACAGTAAAGAGGTACAGGTCGGAGTGGCCGTCAAGTGATTCCATGGCAAGCAATTTAGTAACAGAATCTTGCATTGAATTTGCTAGAGTACCCCAAACAAGTTAGACCTCATTGCCCTTCCCCAACACGGCATCAACCATATCAGTAATGGATTCGCTCATTTCGTACCATGTGGCTTTGGTGGCATCTCGAACCACTATGTCCTTTATCTATATCGTCATGCTTGTCCTCCTGTCGCCCGACCCCTCCTAAACCTATGCCAGCTAGCCCTTTTGCTAAGATGTTTGGTTCGGTAATTGGAGGGGCACCGCTTGAGGCAACAAACTCTGCTTGGGTTGGTTACCTGACCCTTGTCCAACCTTTGATGTGGTGGGTCTGACAGATAAAGTCCAACAAATCTATTCTTACTTCCCTCTGTTGTGATTTTGATGGTAAAAGAGACATTATATTGTGATATAAATATAAAACATTTAATTAACATATTTTAGATATATATATATATATATATATAAATATTAAGCAATTAAAAAAATATTTAGAGTCAACTCATTCATTGAACGAGCTTAATTTTATTTTTCTAACTTTTTGTTTAAATTTGACTTATTTTATTTTATGTAAAACTCAACGTATTTGTTAAGTAAACAAATTGAGCAAAACTTAAGTCTTTTGGTGAACAATTTGATTCATTACAACCAAAAAAATCTAACCAACATGAGTTTATTATAATTGATGTTCTGTCTACAAAAATAAGAGATCCCAAATATATACTTTTCAAAAAAATAAATATACCACAACCTTCATAGGAATAGGCCCATTTGATAACCATTATGTTTCAATATTTTTATGTTTGTTTTCAAAATTTTGAAAATTAACAATGAAAACGTGTTTGATAAAAATTATTTTTCAGTTCATTAGTTTTATTTCTTAAAATGGAACCAGTTTTTAAAATAATTAGCTATGATCATTTAATAAAATTTCAAATCAATGGATCGCTTGGCTTACATATATAAATGTGAAAAGTGAAAGAATGGATGTCACTTAGTATAACTGTTTTGAACTCATTTTTCGTTTTACACTTTTGAAAACAAGAAAAATAATTCAAAACGCATTTAGTCATTAGTGTTTTTAAAATCCATTTTAGAAAATGCAAAAAAGAGTTTACATAAGAAATGTAAAATGGTTGAAAGTTATTTTGAACATTTTTTACCTAAAACAAGAAAAATCTCAAAATACAGAAAATAGAAAATGTTAAATCAAATGAGTTTTCTATTTTTTTATTTTGAGATTTTCAAAATATAAAACACATAAAACAGAAAATAAAAAATAAAAATAGAAAACAAAAGATAGAAATACAAACCAAATACTACCTTAGTTAGTAAAGGAAAATCTAAATACACATGTTTAGAAATTAGCATTTGTTAGGCATTATGGCCCAACGAAAATAAGTCATATAATAAAGTCTTATATTTTCTTATGCACAACTCTATAAAAGTGCAAAAGATTACAAGTTGTCATGTTTTCATTAGTCCTCAATGAGTGCTCCAAGGTCACCCGCTAACAGATCCCTTAAGAATTTTTATTTTTTGAAATAAAAATTACATTTTAATAAATTAAAAACTTAAAATTCCATGTACATGAATTTAATTAGAATAAGCACCTAAATACATGAATAAGAAGATCCTAAAATTAAAATTCAATTTTGAGAATTGAAATTACATTTTCAACCTTCAGATTTTTATGAAAATTCATTTAAGAATGAAAATGTTTTAACTTTATCCATTAGATGAAATTCCATATGAATCTAATGATCAAAAATATAATTTCAACTCTTAAAATTATATTTGAACAATTTCAGAAATATAATTTAGTTACTAAAGTTACAATCAATCAAATCCTAGACATTATCTTGGTTATATTAGAACTGCACCAATTAAGGGTAAATAGAAACTAGATGCTATCTTGATTTCATTGTTAAATTTGGAGTCACATAACAAACAAACTACAACAACAAGAATTAAATATTGTTTCCTAAACAAGTAGCTAACATAGGAAGACTAACATTCCATAACCCCTACTCACCCAACTCTAAAAAAGAATTCAAGTCACTCCGAAATCTCATTACGTTTTGTGTTTTGTTTTATTACGATTGTTATATTTACATTTATCGTTATTATTTTTTAAAATCATGCTAAGAACAGAATTACATTGGGATAATAGAGGTATAATCTCAGATCTTGTGGCTTAAAAAATTATAAAAAAGTTATTAGTGTATAAATTTTTTAATTAAATTATATATATTGATTGACCAACATCTTTCTAAGTTATCCATTTATTTACTTATACGATAAATTCTTTAAATTCAAAATAAATTTCTGATTCCGTGTGATGAATCAGTAACCTCGTAACCTCCAGATGATCCGATCCAAGTCTGGAAAATTGTCTAGAACACTGGTGTGGTGCTTGCTAAAAAGTCTTCGATGCTTAACTTAGCAAAAGAGTTCAGGAAATATTTTGGCAGGGTTTTGGTAAGGTAAGAATATTGTACCTTTGTTGTTGTGAAGTGTTGGTTTAAATATACGAGACCTTCACGTTGAATAGTGTGCATGCAGTTACATGTAACTGCATGTAACGTGATTTCCCTCCTTCCAATAGGATGATGCCACCTGTATTATAAACCCTAAGGTTGGTTCCTTAATCTGTTGGCCAACATGTTCCATCAAATACAGTTTGTGGTAGCGCATTTACAAGCGTATCTGTAGGAACTATTAAAAGAGGGTTGTACACATGACTCGTGATGTAAGCTACCTTATAGTGACTGATTGAGAATGTCCTCACTCGGGCCTCTATTCGAGTAGTCATGGCCGATCAGTAGAATCTTCACTCGAGATACTCAACCAGGTGGCTGAGACAGATCGGGAAAACCTTTACTCGAATGAATCCGATCGGGTGCAGATCAAGCAGAAAATCTACCTAATGCCCCCACTTGGGTATAGACCTCCCTATATTAGATGCCCCGAATTCCCCTAATCTTTCAAGCGAGACTAGGAAAATTTGATGGTTGCTCTTTTCTTGGTAGCACACGAGCATTTAATGTGCTGTAGGCATAACTACGCATTATTGCGGCATTAATGAGACGCATTTTTATCTCTCTTTGCCACCTGTCAATTTTATATATGTTTGGAATTTAAAAAATACACGGATTAATCTCAACCATCCGTTTAATTGAATTCCAACCCCTTAATTCGAAGCAAGATTACACATTTGTCTTCTCTCCCAACTATCAATTCAACATTTTGATCTTCTCTGTGCTCAAGCCTCTATCAAGCAATCCTCTTTCTTCCTTTGGTGAGTTTCAACTGGATTACAGCTTTTCTTTCTTCATTTCCTTCTTTTTTCATCCATTTATGCATTTTTTTTTGTACATTACGAGCTCTAATTTTACTATAGAAATTGTAAGATTCCTTGTCTGGAAGGTTTCGTTGGTGACCATAGGCTAATTAGGGCACTTTTGGCATCCTAACTTTTGATTCTTACATTTTTGAGATTGCAAGAATTAGATAATAGGAGGACTATTAGCAATCTTGAGTTACTAACAATGTCTGATTCGAAGGGAACCCATTCTAATAATTTAGTTAAGGTTAGAAAGACTGTGTCTGCATCCCACTCCACGGCTAGAGTTCAGGCCCAAGCTCAAAATCTTAGGCTGATAATGGATGCCTTTGAGCCAGATGTTGGGGAATCAAGTAACCCTAGTAGGGCATGGCCATAATTCTACACTGAGGATATCCTTAATGAACTCGACCAAAATCCAACAGCTTTGGTTCGATTTCGAATTTCCCAGGACCCTCTCCTTTAAGGTTCATGTGGAAGAGGATAAGGCCTACTAGCCGAGGGATGGAAGGGTAACCATTTATGAGGGTGACCTCATTGGTGGCCTCAGATTCCTTCTCGTAAAACTTGTTTGGGAAATCTTGAACCGGCTCAGCCTGGTACCAGGCCAGATTCTCCTGAACAGTTGGAGGATCATGATTGGCTGTTACGTCTTCTGGAGAGCTTCCACCAACCACGAGCTCACGGTCGAGAAAATTTTATATTGCTACAAGGTGATAGAAGCGAGCGAGGGCTGGTGGTTCTTTTCCGGTAAGGATAAAGCCCTAAACTTGGTGACCCATCCGTCGACTTCTAACAAGGGTCGAAAGGATAAGTTTTTCTTTGTCTATGGCACCGGATGGGAACTCCACGAGTGGAAAGCTTCTAACCTGTTGGTGGTCAGGGTCCCAAAGCAAAAGGGTAGCCCAATGAAGAAAGGTATGCCCTTTTTTTTTTGGCACCAGTTATTGTATTTTCTACTAACTCTTTTTTTTTTCTCTTTTTCTTTAGACAACCTGAGCCCTACCAAAGTTGTCCGATGAGCTGAAGGCAAGGGTGAAGCTCATTTAGGACTATGACGTCCACGAGTCTGACTGTTTGATTAGTGTCGAGACTTTGGCCACCTATTTGCTCAGCCCAGAGCTGATCAAAGAGGCTCTTGTAGTCAAACGTGGATGACCCCCAGTTGGCTTGGAGGAAACCTTTGTTGTTGGTCGAAAATGAAGAAATCCACCGATAAGAAAATTGATCCAGTTTTCAGCTAAATCATGATCTTAACCACGACATTGTGAGGGTATGAATTCTACTAAGTATTCTCATTCTTATAAACACGTGTTCAAGACTTGTATTAATATTGATTTCTTACTTTCCTTTACTTTGTAGGCCCTTAATTGATCAACTGTTCTGGCTCATTGGATGATGCTAGCAGAAACACAACTGGTAGCTAATGAAGAACACATCAACAAGTTACAGGATGAGGTTAAGGTTCATAAGCAGAAGGCCATTTCTGCTATGCATGAAAAGGATGCTACCGTTACCACCATGAAGCAATTGAAAAAGGAGTTCGCCTCTTAGTTGGAAGATATGAAGAGAAAATATAAAGCATAGAAGGCTAAGCTAATCAAGAAGTGCCGCTGAGCTGAAGAAGAGGTTGTCACTACTGCAGAAAAGTATAAGAATAGTGAACAATTTCAAAATGACGTTGAGCCTATCTTTCTCCAAGCATTCAAAGTAGCTCGGGAAAGGGCTGCCAAGTTATACCTTGATCAGAATTTTTCAAATCTTTAACCTGTTGATCGGAGACGACTGTCGTGGCAGAGGGTGGTAGAGAAGGAGATGAGGCTGATAATGCCCAATCAAAGGACCCTGTCACCTTACTTTCTCTATTTTTATTGCTTGAGAAAAATTTTTATTCGAATTGTAACATACAATTATTGTCTCTTTTTCTCTTTCTCTCTCTCTCTATAATGTAATCGGACTTCTTTTCCTTTTGAATGAATGAAGGACTTCCATTTCTATTTTGTTTTGAATCTTAGATGAATGTTGAACTTTTCACCTAAAATTTTGAGTGCATGAATATTCTTTACTTTTTTCTCATTGTTCGAGTAGAGAACATTTCTTCTTTTTTCTTTTATATTTACTCAAGAAAGAATACTTGAAAAAGGTTTGGAAGTTTTTAATTTTTACCTTCTATGTTAGCTGAGCTCCCGAGTAGGACATTCATGCCACTCAGCCACCTGAGCCAAGTAGGATTTCTTGGCTAACTATGCACTATTTGGCCATATAAGCCGAGCAGCATCTTTGCTCTACTCGCTTATAAGAGCTGAGTAAGATTCCTTGTTACTTTTTAGCATTTGGCCTCGTGAGTCAACTTCGCATGCTCAGCCTCGTGAGTTGAGCAGGAGTTCCATACTACTTGGCCACATGAACTGACTTTACACTGCTTGGCCACGTGAGCCGAGCATGATCTTTGCACTACTTAGACGTGAGCTGAGTTGTTATAATTTGGCCATTTTTAGTCTTTGGCCTTGTGTAGCATCCTTGCGCTGCTCGACCACGTGAGTCGAGCAGGATCTTTGCACTACTCGACCACATGAGCTGAGTAAGTATACTTGGCCGATTTGAGGTTTTGCCCCGGTAGGGCATTTTTGTGTTGCTTGGCCCCGTGAGCTGAACAGGATCTTTGCATTACTCGGTCACATGAGCCGAGTAGGTGTACTTGGCCTATTTTAGGCTTTGGCCCCTTTTAGCCTTTGGCCCCATAGGCATCTTTGCACTACTCCGTCACGTGAATCGAGCAGGATTTTTGCACTATTCATCCACATAAGTTGAGTAGGTATACTTGGCCTATTTTAGGCTTTGGACTCATGGGGTATTTTTGCACTGCTCAGCCATGTGAGCCGAGTAGGATCTTTGTACTACTCATCCACGTGAGCTGGTAGGTATACTTGACCTATTTTAGGCTTTGGCGATGTGGGGCGTCTTTGCACTACTCGGCCACATGAGCTGAGCAAGATCTTTGCACTATTCGTCTACATGAGCCAAGTAGGTATACTTAGCATACTTTAGGGCTTTGGCCCCATGAGGTATCTTTGCGCTACTTGGCCAAGTGAACCGAGCAGGATCTTTGCACTACTCATCCATGTGATCTGAGTAGGTATACTTGGCCTATTTTGGGCTTTGGCCCATAGGGCATCTTTTCGCTGCTCAGCCACATGAGCCGGGCAGGATCTTTGCACTACTCGACCACGTGAGCCAAGTAGGCAGTCTTGTATAGTTGAGTCATTCATCATAGTAGAGTTAAGTTCCATAGAATCCTGCAAAAATGTTGCATTTTATTGACAATTAAATAAAATTACAAAAGTATTTTTCATACATAATATTTTCTTCGGTGCTCCGTATGCCATGGGTGGGGTAGCTCTTTGTCCTTGAGAGTTTTTAGTTAGTAAGTCCCCTTCTGAGTGAAGTCTAGTACCTTATACAGTCCTTTCTAATTTAGGCCAAGCTTCCCATCTTGAGAATTCCTCGTCGATTGATTCACCCTTTTTAGCACCAAATCTCCCGATTGAAATTCACTTGGTTAAGCTCTAGAGTTGTGATATTAGTGCATTTCATGCTGACAAGACGCTATTCTGATTGCAGCTTGTAATCTCTTTTCGTCGAGCAAATCAATCTCTTCCTTTATCATTTCGATATTCTCCTCGGGACTGAAGTTTTGTGTTCTCATACTGGGAATCTTGATCTCGACCAAGATTACTGTTGCAGCTTTATATGTGAGCGAAAATAGTATTTGACCAGATGCTACTCTTTTTGTTATGTAATTAGCCCATAAAATATTGGGTAGCTCCTCTGCCTACAGACCTTTGGCTTTGTCCAGCTTTATCTTGGTTATCTTGAGAAGAGACCGATTGGTGACTTCTACTTGGCCATTAACTTAGGGGTGCTTGGGAGATGAGTAATGATGGCTGATGCCCAATTCTTACCATAGCCCATTGAACTGCTTCCTTTCAAACTCTTTGCTATTTTCTGTGATCACTACTCTCAGAATGCCAAATCGAGAGACTATATTTTGCCAGTAGTAGCCAATTTTCAAAATATTTCCAGCCAGAGCTTTGCCTCCCGAGTGATTCCTGCAAACTCTTTTGTAAATCTCCCTTATTACATAAGTAGCATCTTGCTCGTTCACATATCTAATTAAAGGGGAGCTGTGTCATCGCTTGTAAAGGATTTTATCTATTATCAGATGTTTGCTCACTTGGTATTGAATTTTTTAGGCTTTATTCTTATCATTTGGTAGAGTTCTGCTTTCCAAATATACTCTGATTGGCTTAGCCCATTTGGCATCTTCCTCGACCTGATTGATCTTTGGGCTTCGAATGCTTAGGGAGTCCAACACTTCAATTGGGATGTTCGAGTTTGTCTCCCTAGAGGATGAAATCTTTACCAGTTAGTCTGCTTCCTTGTTCTATAAACTGGGGATTCTCTGTAATTGGAACTTAGAAAATCTTCTAATTAAGCTTTTAGCCATTTGATAATACTCGGCCATATTTTCCCCCTTGCTTCCTAATCACCCTGCACTTATTCGACCACTAGCTGTGAGTTGCTTAGGACAATTATATGCTTTGCCCCCATTCTTTGAGCCATTTGAAGACCAGCAATTAATGCCTCGTACTCAGTTTCATTATTGGAAGTTGGGAACCTGAAATTGAGAGCATACTCAGACTTGTGGCCATCAGGGAAGACTAGAATTTTACCTGCACCGTAGGAATTCTGTATCGAGGACCCATCAACATTTAGGATCTAAGTTTGCTTGGCATTTCTTCTTTGGGTGGGTTAGTTAGGTAGGTTGTGAATTTAGCTATGAAATTTGCCATAGCTTGCCTTTTTATTACCATTCTCGGTCAATACTGTATGCCAAACTGACTTAATTCAATCGACCATTTCACTAATCTTCTTGATGTTTTTGGCTTATGCAGAACATTTTTTAATGGCTGGTCAATCAATACCACAATTGTGTGCGCTTGAAAGTATGCCCTAAGATGCTGAGTGATGGTAACCAGGGTGAGAGCCAACAACTCCCTCTTAGGTTATCTTTCTTCAGCTCCTCGGAGAGCTTTAGTCGTATGGTAGACTGTTCTTTACACCCCTTCTTCTTCATGAACTAGAGTAGAACTAACCACCGTATTTGAAACCAAAAGATACAAATACAACTCCTCTCCCAGAGTAGTTCGACTGAGTAGTGGGACCGATCCTAAGTATTTCTTCAACCACTAAAAAGTTGTGTTGCACTCGTCCGTCCATTCAAATGCTCTCCTTAGAACCTTGAAAAATGGATAACATTTTTTGGTTGACCTAGAAATAAATCTATTCAGCGCTGCAACCTGATCGGCAAGCTTCTGAACCTTTTTAGTTGTTTGTAGGGGCTATATTTCTATGATAGCTCGTACTTTCTTTGGGTTCGCTTCAATTTCTCGACTAGATACCATGAATCCCAGGAACTTCCCATAAGCCACCTCAAAAGCACATTTAGTTAGGTTTAGTTTCATCTTGTACTTCCTCATGGTGTCAAAAGTCTCTTGAAAATCAGCAACATGGGATTCAATCCTCTTGCTTTTAACAAGCATGTCATCCACATACACCTTCACATTCCTCTCGATTTGACACTTAAACATCCTGTTCATCAATCTCTGATATGTCATAATGGCATTCTTCAATCCAAATGGCATGATGTCAGAATAATACAAACCTCGATCTGTAATAAAGGCTGTGTGCTCGCGGTCATGTTTTGCCATTTTGATCTAATTATACCCAGAGAAAGCATCTATGAAAGACAACAGTTCGTGCCCTATTGCAGAATTAATTAACAGATCAATCGGCGGTAAGGGGAAGCTGTCCTTTGGGCAGGCCTTGTTCAAATCAGTAAAGTCTATGCACATTCACCATTTTTTATTAGACTTCTTTACTATCACAACATTTGATAGTTAGGTCGGATACTGGACCTCACAGATGAACTTTGCTTTGAGCAATTTGTCAACCTCCTTTACTATGGGGCAAATGTTCTCATTTTTTGCTTTATCGGCCTAGTGGTTGGGAAAATATTCAAGTGGTGAGTAGGACCTTGGAGTTAATGCCTAGCATGTCTTCATGCGACCAGGCAAAAATGTTAGAGTTTTTCACCAAGAACCTCTTCAACGCATCCTTTAAATCATTAGGGATTGCCGAGCCTATCTTAACAGTTCTTCCTTGGTCAGGAATGCCAAGTACCATATCCTTTAGATCACCTTCGAGCTCTCTCTTGCTGAGCTCCTCATCATCCCTAACTTCAAGTTCCTCTACTATAAATGTCTTTTTGTTCACATCTTATTTTAATGAAGACATGTAGCATTTCTGAGCGACCTTCTGATCATCCTTCATGCATCTTACGCCATTCTTAGTAAGAAACTTGACTCGTAAAGGTAAGTTGATGCAACTGCCTTGAACCGATTCAAGGAAGTCCTTCCAAGGATGGCATTATACGCTGAGGGGTAGTCTACTACCAAGAAATTAACCATCCTGGTGGCCTGGTACAATCCTTCCCCTAGTGTAATCAGTAGCACAATGGACCTGAGTGGGACCACTCGGTCTCCTGCGAAACTGACCAAGGGGGAAGAAATTGGTTTGAATTTCACTTCACTAACTCTTATTTTCTCAAAGGCTTCCCAATATAAAATGTCGGCCAAACTCTCATTATCCACCAAGATCCTTCAAATTTTGAAATTCACAATAACCGACGAAATAACAAGTGGGTCATCGTGGGGTTGACATACCTCGTTAACTTCCTCTTCAGTGAAGGTAATTGGGTGGGGCTCTGCTCTGGGCTTCTTATTTGGCTGCTCGGTTGTCAAAACTTCTCTAGGTCTACTCACCTCTTGGGCATATTTCTTTCTCATGGTTGAGGATTCACCCTCTAGTGTGAACCCTCTCGAGATAAATCGTATCTCTCTGATTGGTTGCTAGTTTTGTAGGGCTCGATTGGGACTTTTTCTATTAGGACTCCTCCTCATCGGGCTCGTCCCGTTAGGACTTCTTTGATCAGCCTTTTTGTTGATGTCTTGCCCAGCAACAAATCTTCCAAGTTGATGGTGTCTGATCAGCTCCATGACCTATCTCTTCAGGTCGATACAACATCAGTGTAGTGCCATGGTCTTTATGGAATTGGTAGTACTTTAACCGACACCATTTATTTGTTGGGGTCCTTAGCCTCTCTGGCCATTTCAAGGCCAGATCATTTTGGATCTCAAAGAAAACATTCTCTAACCTCGTGTTGAGGGGAGTAAAGTTGTCATCAAGATCACCATACCTCCTTGCACCTCGATCTGATTGTTCATCAAATCTCTGATTCTTGGGGTTACGAGAATCTCAAGAATTACCAGAATCATTTGACTGCTTCTTATCAATTTTGGAGCCTCTTATTCCATCACTTTCCTGTTTAGCCTTGAGACCATCCTTTACGTTAATGTGTCACTGAGCTCGAACCATCAGCTCAGCCATGTCAACAGGTGCTTCTTAAGTAAGGAGGCCATAAATCTGGGGGTTCTTAGCCCATTCATAAAGGCCATGACCGCCACTTTGTCATCAACCTCATCCACCTCTAAAATCTCCTTGTTGAATCTCCTAACATAATCTCAGAGGGGCTTGTCTTTTACCTGTTTGATTTGTTAGAAGATAGGTGGCTCTCCTCTGTTGTTTTCCTCCAATAAAGCACTGACAAACAGCTTTCCTAGTTACAAAAAGTTGGTGATGGTGCTTGGCTTGATTTTATTGAATCACATTCAAGCCAGGCCTTTGAGTGTAACTGGGAGGACCCAGCCTAGGATCTCATCTGGATGCACATGTACGCACATCATAGTCTTGTAGATTTCTAGATGGTCAAAGGGATCATTCGAACTATCAAAACAGTCAATCACTGCCATCTTAAACTTGTACAGTAGGGAGCAAGCCATGACCGCCGCAAACAATGGTGAGTCGCCATCAACATCCACGTCATCAACCACATTTGAGCCCTTGACAACAGCTAAAACTCCATGGATTTGAGCCTGTATGGTCCTCATGGGCTCCTCCCACGGATTTATATTAGCATCCCTTACACTAGCTCCTTCTGTGCGAGATGGCTTTGGACGGCTGCCAACCATAAGGTTAGCTCATAGAGTTCTAACCTGCGTCCTAGACTCTTCTGGTTATCTGAATGGGGATCTTACTTTCCCCTATAACTCCTGCTCTATTACTTTCATGTCCATCCCTATTGTGGCTGCCATTTACTTCGACCACCCTTCCATTATATGCCCCATTTATAGGGGTTCCACTAGAGGAGGAGGGATATGAATGGGAGCGTGCTGCTGCTACTGAAGCAACGCTTGGTTTTGGGCCACAAGGGTCTACATCACGGCCATCATCTCTCTCATTTGGTTCTTAATGGCACTAATCCTTTTGACGTTCTGATTTTTCATTGTTTTCGTTGGTTGTGAGTGAGGTTGTGTGTTTATGTTGGACCTGGTTTATACTATAAAAATTGTGAGAAAAATCACTTCACACAGATGGTGCCAACTAATAAGTCAGTAACTTCGTAACCTTTAGATGATCTAATCCAAGTCTGGGAAGCTGTCTAGAACACTAGTGTGGTGCCTACCAAAAAGTCTGTAATGCTCGAGTTAGCAAAAAAGTTCAGAAAGTATTTTGGTAGAGTTTTGGTATGGTAAGAATTCTGTACCTATGTTGCTGAGAAGTGTTGGTTTAAATAGACGAGACCTTCACGTGGAATGGTGTGCATGCCGTTACATATAATTGCATGTAACGTGTTTTTTATCTTTCCAATAGGATGATGCCACCTGTATTGCAAATCCTAAGGTTGGTTCCTTAATCCATTGGCCAACATGTTCCATCTGATACGGTTTGTGGCAGGGCCTTTACAGGCATATCCGTAGGAATTGTTAAAAGAGAGTTGTACACATGGCTTGTGATATAAGCTACTTTATAGTGACTGATCAAGAGTGTCCTCACTCGGGCCTTCATTCAGGGAGTCAAGGCTGATCGATAGAATCTTCGCTTGGGATACCTGACAGGGTGGCTGAGACAGGTCAGGAAAACTTTTACTTGGATGAATCCAATTAGGTGCGGTTGAACAAATAACCTGCTCGATGCCCTAGCTGGGTATAGGACCTCCTTATATCACTGCATTTATCACTAATCACTTTTTTTTGTCCACTGGTTTGTTTGAGGGTTCCAAAACATAAATGTTCACTCAATTATGACCCAGTCTATAATTATATATATTTAGCAAAAGGGGCAAAGTAGCACACCAGCAAATTCGAGACATAGTAAAATAACCCATCAGCAGCACATGCAAACACCATGAAGCCAATTCTAGATGCAATTTTTGGTTTTGACTGGCAAAAAACTCCAAGTTTTGGTAGTGTCCATCCAGTGCAATAAAGCATTCAGAAGTTAGTGCCAGCTGAACATATGCCAAATCTATCCCTAGCTCTTCCAAAAGTCATACTTATCTCACATGGGCTGATGATCTTACTGTTCCATGCATCAATTTTCAAGAATGTACAACCTAAAGTTACTACCTTTGAAGTTTGAACAATTCTAGATTGTATGTAATTCATTTATTGAAACGTTGAATGTATAATTACTTTGATTCTGTGTTTTGAGTGTGAATTTTGTGAGAAAAAGGAGAAAAAGTAATGAATAGAAAAAGGAATTATAAAATTTTGAATGCAAATATTTATTTAAATGAATTCAAAAAATATAATGATATATATATATATAAAGTATTATCGATATACTAATTCTTTAATTTAATTAATTAATTTATTAAATTCTTTTTTTTCTATTTTCTATCATAATCCAAACAATAGAAGAAATTTTAAATCTCTAAAAATTCTTAATTAATCTAAACATTACTTGAAGTTAAAAGGGTAAATTAAAATGACTATTTGAGGTTCTTACCCATCACGATTTTGAAATTATGTTGCATTCTCTTATTTATTTAGATTCTGAAATTTTTGAATCACAACTAATTTACACAATAAATAAAAAAATACAAAAGCACCAAGAAATAACAAGGAAACCTTATTCAGGGAAAAATTTCAAAATAATTTCCACTATATAACTCGGGTTACAAGTACCCACTTGAAATTTCTGCGACTCCTCGCACAACCTTTTGCAAACACTTATTCAAATCCACGATTAACTTGTACCAAGCGAAAACTTTTTGAATCCTTAGAAAGTGCATAACTCAACAAAGAGTAAAGAAAAATAACGGAAAGACTTATAAACTCACAAAGGAAAAATTTTCTCTTTCTAAAAACTCTATAATATGTGCCTTCTGTTGTATTTATACATTAAGCTTGGGTGTATATATATAGATTTACAAAATCCTATTCTAACTAGGACTCAAATATATAAACAGATTTTCAAAAGTAGAAACAAAATTTTCCCAAAATGGAAACAAAATATTCATAATCTCCAGAATCTTTGTTAGGAAATTCTTTAAGTGTTGCTTGGACTCTTTAGGATTTGGAAACTTGTACAATTCTTCTATATTTGGACTTCTTTGGCTGCACTATTTTTCTTCTTTAGAAATTCTTTTCCTTTCCAAGTTAGGAAACCACTTTAATTTTGAATTTAATTTATTTTGTTTGAATTTGCCATAGAAATGGAAAACAAAGTTAGAAGAGAAAGAAAAAGAGGTGAAAAATCATCTAGAGAAAATCAAGGAACTTGAAGCCAAGGTAAAAAAGACAAATGGAACTATCTTTGAGAAGATGAATACTGGCTTCAATATTATTGACAAAATCTGGAGCAAACAAAGACCTTATAGAGATAAGTCTGGGCTTGGCTACAAAGGAGAAAAGAATACATCAGTTGTATCTCCACAACTTCCTATGGCTCCAAAGCTAAATTGTCATATGCTGAAAATCCACCAAAGAGGAATGCTCCAAAAGCTAAGCCACAAATGTTCCCCCCCAAGGTGAATGGTACACAATTTTCTAAATCTCAACCCTTTGTAGCTACTTATCATCACTGTGGCATTCAAGGTCACATTTGAGCCAATTGTCACAATCTTTATTGTTTACCTTTATATTATGTTAAAAGTTTTTCAAAAAATCAAAGCCATAAAGTCCCTATGACAACATAAATTTCAAGCTTTCACTAATTTTTCTAAAAAACCTTTTAGAAAGCCATGCCAGTTTTCAAAGCCAAAGAATGAAAATCTTCAAAAATCAAAAATTTCAAATTTTTATAAAAAGTAAAGGCATGAGAAAAATAAAAATTTTGTCAAGACTATTTTTCCGAAGATAAGGGCCGTTTGGGTTAGAAAGTGTAATTTGAATGTCACTCACAATCTTAAAAAGAAGGGATGGCCCTTGATAAGTAGGGGTAAATTTTTTTCATAGACTAGGCTTCACTTGATTCTTATTATTATTACTATTTTATCCTAGTTCTATGAGATCATGTAGATTAGATTTCCTTTATTTTTGCAAGATTTGTTTCATTTTTCTAACCAAAAATAAAAATAAAATAAAATATGTTTGTGTTGAAGGGGAGTAAATTTTTTAAGGGTAAATTACATCTACCATCCCTTAACATTTAGGTGATTACACTTAACACTCATAACATTTAAAAGTTACACTTGCCTTATTTATTTTGAAATGTTATTAACATTGATCCCTTTATGATAAAATCAATCATTAAAACTCGATATAAAATGTTACAATAATCAAAATTTTAAGTAATTTTTATTTTACCCCTCTCTCTCTCTCTCTTACATCTCGTCAGTTTTTTTTTTTTTTTTACAAAAATCCTTAAATTTTTTTTGTTTTTACTTAATTTTTGCTTATTTTTAGAGATTTTTGAAAAGAAAGCTAACAAAAAGTGAGAGAATGAGGAATAAAATAGAAAAAAAAATCTAAAATTTTAGTTATTTTAACATTTTTTGGTTAAGTTTTAATGCTTGCTTTTATCGGAAGGGGTTCAATGTTAACAACGTTCAAAATAAAGGGGAGGTAGATATATTTAATTAAATGTTAAGGGGAGGTAGATATAATTTACTCATTTTTTTAAAAGTCTCTGGGTATTTGTGCTCAAGTTTAATTGAACTTGATGAAAATTAGGAAAGATAGATGTTCATAGTTTGTTAATTAGATATTTTATGAATTCTATCTTTTTACATGTGCATCAAACATTCAGTCTATCAATTGTATTGAATAAAGATCTTTAACCTCATGTGAATTGAAAGCAAGTATTTTGATGAATTTTGCCATAATTTTGATGTGTTTCTTTAAACACTTGACTAATTTGGTATATATTTTTCTATCTTCTTATCTATAGATTTTGAATTAATATTTGACGCATTTAAAAAATGATGGTGAGCAATTAATAGAAATAATGTATCTTGTCTTGGAAAGGGCTACCAATGAACTAGAGTGCAGCCACCCTATTGACATGTCGATTATCAAAATGACCACCTATTAGGAAAAGATGTTATAAAGGAAATAGCTACCTACCCATAAGTGCGTGAAAGCCACCGAGACCTTGAAAGGGATATTCATGGAAAAAAAATACATTGGATGGTTGAAATTTAATTGTAAATCTAAAAACAAAATCCAAAAAAATAAAAAAAACTGCTCTCAATTCATTTGGTGCCTCAAATTTAATTTTTGATCTTATGATTTGGTTGAGGGAGAAAATATCTGCTTAATCAGTCATACCCTCACACGAGTACAAGTATTTGTTCAATTTTATGGTTTAATTCATCTTATGTCATAATCTTAGAAATTTATTTGGAAAGAAGGATTTTTGTTCAATTAAACTTTAACTGATTGAATGGTGGGTTTAAATGTTTGAATATAGGAGAATAAAAATATCATTGCTAAATTATTGTGAAGCTTCTCTATTTTTTATAATTTTTGTCATGTGTTTTTTAAGCACAAAATAGCCCATGGAGGATTTTTTCAAAGAATCTCACATGATGGAGGAGTTGGTGGTTGGTGTGACCATTATTATTATTATTATTATTATTATTATACTATAATTTTATTCAATTCCCTTAATCTTGTCAATTCCTTAACAAAAAGATAAAGTAGAATAAGATTTTTTTTTTAGTGGCTAATTTGATTTTTTTGGAACCTTAGTTTGTAATTTTTTTTACTTTGTTATCACTTGAACTTCTAACCTTGCAATTAATGCATATGATTGATGTGTTAGACTATTTTATTGTCATATGGTATTTTTAATTGTTTGTTAAAATGGATGGGTTACCTACTTGACAAGTGGTGATTTACTGTTACTATGGATAAGTAACAACTGTTTATCTGATGATACTGTAGTTTAGATTCGAGATGAGGCAATAGTAATGTTGTTTTCTCCACTAATGATATTAAACACATTCGGAAACCTTAGGTTCAAATTGTCAACTTGAGGTTGAATGAGAAGGAGTTTCAATTTTGTTTTTGTGAGCAAAGTGTAGTGATTAGTATGCATTATTGCACAATTTTATATCTATTGAGCATGCTAATTATGCAATTTTGCTTGTTATTGGAAAGGTTTTAGCTTAATTATCTCATTGCTATGTATTCTTATTGTTTGTGTGTTTCAGGTGATATAATTTGGTGTTTTAGCCTGAAACAACACTAAAAGTGCAGGTGAGGAGGAGCCAAAGTAAGCCGGAGTAAGGAAGTGCAAGAATAGGCTTTGTTGTCTTTAGGGGCATTTCGCCGAACACTTGGCACACATAGAGAAAACAGCTTGAAGACAAAAAGGCCGACATGTGCAATGACTTTGAAGACTTTCTCAATGTCCCAAGAGTCATCCCAAGGAATAGAATTAGTTACTATGGCTGCTGAGGAGAAGGAAATGGTCTGAAGTTCAAGATGGTTGAAGTGGTGTGCAGTTGAAGTTCTAGCTTGACACCCTATCAGTTTTCTAACCATAAATTTTTGGTCACAACTCCAATTGACTTGATTCTTTTTGGGTTGGAAAGAAGACTCAAAGGGCTACAACTTTTGTGTTTTATTCAAAGCCTAAATCCATCATCTTCAAGGCCAAAATCACATGGGAAGTTGAGGACAGAAAGCTGTCAGAAGCAAAGCATGAAATGAAGATGGAGGACACTGTGGTGAGGACACCCCCATGGGTGGTCTAGACCAGAAGGTTAATTTGCACGGATAAATTCTATTTTTAGGCTTTTTCATCTCTATTATATAGGGGAAACATGTACAACCGTTTTGGGGGCAGTTCTAGGGTTATTTTTTAGGGAGTTTTCTTTGAGTTTTTAGAGATTTACACTACGCTTTTGTGCATTCGATTTATTTGTAAGAGGATTTTGCTTTGCATCTACATGTAAGTGACTTGTTCTTCAATATTTTCAATTAAAAGTTTTTCGTTTCAAGTTTTCTTCTTTTGTTTTATGCTTCATATTTGTTTCACAACTCTTGCACATATTTGGTTTTGATTTCTTTTCATCTTAAAAAGTTTGAATGGATGTTTATTATTCTTCGCATAATTTCGTTTACAGTTTAAATATGCTAGGCTAGGGTTTGTTCTTAGCTTCTAGCCATTGAAGGTGGTGTGGTAGTTTGGTGAACTCAAATGTAAAAGAACATTTTTCAATGAAATATCTGTTTGATTTCTAATTGGAATCTCATAGTAAGTTAGTGTTCTTTCAAAATAAATTCACCCGTGTTATAACCTTAACTTGGTTACAAGTTTTCATTTGTGCACACCAAGTGTTTGGTTCAATGTCCCGCTGAGTTGGAAATGTTTTTTCCAAAACCCAAAATAGGTTTTCTTACGAAATCAAATCACCCATGTTATAATCATAGCTTGGTTACGATTGGCCACTCGTGCATACCAAGTATTTGATTCAATGGCCCGGTGATTTGGAATTTGTTTTCTTTAAACCATAACATGAGGTTTTTTTAAGAAATCGATTCACCCGTGTTACAATTGAAGCCTAGTTATGAATTGATGCTCGTGCACACTAAGTTTTCGATTCAATGTCCCGGCGAGTCTGAAACTAATTTCAAAAGCCTCTGCTGACCTTGAGTTCCATAACTAGGTTTTAATGAAATATCTTCTGACTTAGTAATGCATGTGTGTTTGTTAGGTTGAGTTACAAATGCATTTGAGTGAACCACTACCCACTATCGGATTTGGTTTGAAGCCAATATTATTTTAGTTATTTTATTTTCAATATTTGCATTTTAATTTAATATCACAATTCCTTCACTTAATCATTCTCAACCCAACCATCCCCAAGCATCTTATAAATTCGAAATTAGTTTAAATTAACTTAGGTTCACCTACTAACTAAGAGAACAAGTCTAGAGCTTTTAACAAAGCCCTCCTTGTGGAGATGACCTCGGTTCTCACTGAGTAAGACTACGACCACCCTCCTGTACTTGAGAGGTGGAACTTGAACACATTTCAAGGTCGGTCAAGTTTTTGGTGCCATTTCTGGGGAGGGCAACTAAGTGCTAGACAAGCGAGTTCACTTAAGAAATTGGGTGAATTCTTCCTTTTCTTCATCTCTTTATTAGTAGTTTTCTTTCTTTCTCATTATAATATATTCATTTGCATATTATGTAATCTAGCTTCCATGCTAGTTAGCTTAGGTTGCATTTTAGTGTAGTTTTTCTCTTTTCTCATTTTATTTTCATTTTTATTTCCTAATCTTGGACATAGATGTTGGTGATTTCGTACATGGCCCTTTTGATACCCATGATTACATAGAGTATTTAGGTGGCATGTTTGGATATGATTTTGCATTAGATACCTATAATATGCTTCCCCAATTCTTTGGGCATGAGGAGGAAGACCTATGTCTTCATCTCAATAGGTTTGAGGCAGTGTGTGGCTTATGTGATGATGTTAGAAAGAGTGAGAGAATTAGGTTTATGTTTTTCCCTTTGTCTTTACAAAGTATGGCTGGTGACTGGTGTTATAATTCTGGTGAATGAACCACTTGGGAACAATGTTGTCAAGCTTTTATTGAAAAATTCCTCCCCATTCATCAAACCTTCATCCATGGCTTTCAAATTAGAAATTTTTATCAAAAGAGGGGTGAAGTATTTTATAAATGCTGAGAGAGATTTAACATACTTTTGGACAATTTCCCAAGTCACGGATTAGAGTTAGAGGACATTGTAGCCATATTATATAATACCCTATCTTGTGAGTTACACCATGTGTTTGACATAGCCTTGGGTAGGGAATTTCTTAACCTCACCCCGGGTGAGGCATGGTTGTTCCTTGAACTTTTCTATGAACACACCAGGCCACGGGAAAGACTTGAGCTTAGTTTTGAATCTCATGCACTTGAAAGCAACACTGAACCTTTCCCATGCGCTCATACTTCACTTGATCTTCATGATTCATTCTTTAGAAGTAGTGTATGTGTGGAGATCGACTATTCAAATTTTGTCTGTCCTAACCTTGTTCCACTCACTGAGGGCTAGTTTGAGGAACCCTAGGATTATTGGCCCAGTGAACCTAATGATGCACAATTTGAAATGGACAAGGAACACATTCTTCCACCACCACCTCAATACCAACAGCCCAATCCTATTGCATTTCAACTAGCACATAAGAGGCCTATTGAGGACACTCTTCATCAATTTATGCAATAGAAGTTGAGCATTAATAACAATGTGAGCCAAGCATTAGATGACATCAAAGGGTAAATTTCTAGGTTGACACAAGTAATCAGCACCACTCCAAGTGGTAAACTCCCTGCATAGACACTCCCAAACCCGAAAGGTCAAATGAACATGACTGAGTCATCGACCTCAGGCACTACCATAGGCACTGAGTAGAACAATTGTCCTAACTACATCGAGGATAATGTTTGGAATGAGCATCTTCCTCATTTCCCTTTGGACTCTCCTATATAGGACATTTCTTTACCACTCACTGAGAGTTAGGGAGACATACAATCATTTCCTAGTGCCACCCCAAACTGGCATTGACACTCAACCTACCCCGACCACCCTAGACTTTATTGAGAGCCCTTTGATTCGAATTGAGCATTTGAATGTCACATGGCCCAAGGAGCACATCATTGAGTCGGTTAGCCCTAGTTCACTTCAGTACACACCCGAGGTTGAGAATGGTGCACACCTCTTATCTGTTGACTTAACCTCATCTGAGAGTCTTGCTACGGGAATTGTGAGCGGCAACCATGAGATCGGCCATCACTGGGGAGAGGTAATAGATATAGGGAAAGCTTGCATTGACTTTTTAGGTGGTGAGAGACCATTAGAGCCCATCATATCCACATCTATAGATTTCTTGGGTATCGAAAGATTAATTGAGCCCACTATGTCCTTCCTCGCACTTATACTTTGGCCACATTCGAGGTTTCATGAACCTCACTTGGCCTTTTATCCCTCGGTGTGTTTTACAGCCAAAGAGCATCCATCTTCAGTGCTTTGTGGGCCCGAAGAGAATATTTTATTTCTTAAACCATTTATGGACGCATAGGATAGAGAGGGTGTTGGATAACATTTTTTTGTCTTTATTTCATTTGTACATAGTAGATTAGATTTTTCATTTTCTTATTTTTATAGTTCTTTTTAGTTTGATTCTCTTCCTTTATTTTATTTTATTTTATTTTTATTTCTTGTTTTGTGCTGACCATTTTTCTTGTCTTATTTTCATTTTATTTTATTTCTAACCTTTTCTTTTGAATAGTTTCTTTTGTTTTCTTCAAATAAGAAAGCTGTTGAGGTAATACCCTTATCTCATTTTTTATTTAATCTTGCACTTCCAATTGTGGTACTTCTTATATATAATTATTGTTGTTAGGAGTGTTTTAGAATCTAGGTTGGGGGTGTTTTGGGTGATGCCTTAAGGGGCTTGAATAATGGGTGCATGCTTGGTTTAATTTATGCTATGTTCTTATTTGTGCCTTTTGTGGCTATTATTTCATACCTATCATCATGCTCACTTTGCACACTATGGACCCACATATGCTTTATGGTTCTCACATTGAGGACAATGTTTATTTTAGGTTGGGGGGTAGAGTTCGCATGATGACCTTTGTGCTAAAAATTACAAAATTTTAAAAATTTTGAGCATCTTTGAGCTTGAATGCATGAATTTAGCACATTTATACCTGTATGTCAATCCTTTTGGTTTAGTTGATTGTGGAATTGAGTGAGAGAGTGATATGTGAGTCTTGTTCAAGCATTAATAGGAAACTTAATTCAAGTTGAGTGTATCATGATCTTGTGCATTTTTGTGACTATCATGGAGAAGAGTTTATGTGCTTAGGAATGAATTTTGTTTAATATTGGTTAATTGAGAATTCTTGGACTAGGTGGAGACTTATACCCCTTAATGGTGAGCTTTTGAGCCTATTATTCTTTTCTTGAAGGGTTGCACATAATCATGGCTCTTTTGTTCTTCACTTTGGTTTTCAATGCACCAATTGCATCACACACACTTACATGAGTATTCACTTGGCACATGATGAGTTGTTGTAAGCTTTGAATATGATGCTAGGCCCTCTTTGCTATTTTGGACCTTCTTGTCCTTTTTTAGTTATGAATTACCCTAGAAACTAACTTGAAGCCTTTAATAAAGTGTGTGATATATATATATTTTTTCCTTGGTTGCCACCTCATATATTATCCTTTAACCTTATTCACATACTTTAAGCCTTACCCTCACATGTCTGGGGTTGTGAAAGTGCCTCAATGTTAGTGATGTGAACGGGGTTGGGAATGAAAACTTTTGAGAACATATTGACAGGAAACATTAGGAGCAAAATTCAGCTAATGTATATTTCAAAATTTCAAGAAAAAAAGAAAGAGTGATAGAGAGAAAAAAAAAAAAGAAAAAAGAATAGGGTGAATAAGCTTCTTGTTAGGATCTTTGTTGGGATTGGAAAGGAAATGTGTAGTTTGGGACTTGTGTGCACTTGAACATCTTTATCCCAAGACATGTGCTTTGATTTCCATATCTTCTATTGTTAACCACTACTCCTGGCCAAGTTACAACCGAAATAAAGACCTAGTGGATTCTAAGCAAGCAACTCTTGTATTATGCATGTAGTGGTCTTGTGTAGGTTATGTGGTGTGACATCTTGCACATGCATTGGAACATTGTCATTAGCTGTCCACTTTGAACTTCAATTCAGTTCACTCATTTGTTTGTGGGGTTATGTACAACTAGGATAACATTATATGCTAATAGGTATGTGTGAACCTTTGATGAGTGAATTTCTTTCTATGGTGGTACCCTGTGAGTATTTGAAGTCAAAACATAGTTTCGTTTATGCTCTTGCAACCTTGTTGAATGAATGAAACAATTTTGTACACATGCGGTTCCTACTTTGATAGTCCATGCACTTATGCTTAGTACCTGGGAATTATACATGATATTTGGGTTATGTGACTTGTTGGGCTTGAGTTTGAATTCATTTTTTATCTTAATCACTCTTGGACATATTGAGACCATTCCATAGATGTTTGTAAGTGCATCACTGCAAACCCTCACGAGACCTTACTTGTCTATTAGGGGAACCTAGGGGTTTAAAGGGCTTGCCTCACACGCTAAGTGTGGCCATGTGTTTCCTATGAAAATGGACAATACCTTAGTTAGTTCTTATTTTATTTTTTTTATTTAAATAAGAGCTTACATTTTGTGGGTGTCCTTGCACTTGTTCCTTTTGTACCCCATGGTTTAATTGCATGCATTGCTAGTGACTAGCAATGTCTAGGTTGGGGGGTGTGATTAGCATGCATTATTGCATAATTTTATATCTATTGAGCATGCTAATTATGCAATTTTGCTTGTCGTTGGCGAGGTTTTAGCTTAATTATCTCATTTCCATGTATTCTTATTGTTTGTGTGTTTCAGGTGATATAATTTGGTGTTTTAGCCTGAAATAACATTAAAAGTGCTGGTGAGGAGGAGCCAAAGTAAGCTGGCGTAAGGAAGTGCAAGAATAGGCTTTGCTATCTTTAAGGGCATTTCGCCAAACACATGGCACACATGGAAAAAATAGATTGAAGACAAAAAGGCCGACATGTCTAATGACTTTGAAGACTTCCTCAATGTCCCAAGAGTCATCCAAAGGAATAGAATCAGTTACCATGGCTGCCGAGGAGAAGGAAATGGTCTGAAGTTCAAGATGGTTGAAGTGGTGTGCAGTTGAAGTTCCAACTTGTCACCCTGTTAGTTTTTTAACCATAACTTTTTGGTCACAATTCTGATTGACCTAATTCTTTTTGAGTTGGAAAGAAGACTCGAAGGGCTACAACTTTTGTGTTTTATCCAAAGCCTAAATCCATCGTCTTCAAGGCCAAAATTGCATGGGAGTTTGAGGACAGAAAGTTGTTAGAAGCAAAACATGAAGTGAAGATGGAGGACACTATGGTCTGGACACCCCCACGGGTGATCTGGACCACAGAAGGTTAATTTGCACAGATAAATTCCATTTTTAGGTTTTTTTCATCTCCATTATATAGGGGAAACATGTATAGCCATTTTGGGGGCAGTTCTAGGGTTATTTTCTAGGGAGTTTTCTTTGAGTTTTTAGAGATTTACACTATGCTTTTATGCATTCGATTTGTTTGAAGATTCGTAAGAGGATTTTGCTTTTCGTTTGCATATAAGTGACTTGTTCTTCAATATTTTCAGTTAAAAGTTTTTCATTTCAAGTTTTCTTCTTTCGTTTATGCTTCATATTTGTTTCACAACTCTTGCACATATTTGGTTTTGATTTCTTTTCATATTAAGAAGTTTGAATGGATGTTTATGATTCTTCGCATAATTTCGTTTACAGTTTAAATATGCTAGGCTAGGGTTTGTTCTTGGCTTCAAGCCATTGAAGGTGATGTGGTAGTTTAGCGAACTCAAATGCAAAAGAACATTTTTCAATGAAATATCTTTTTGATTTTTAATTGGAATCTCATAGTAAGTTAGGGTTCTTTTGAAATTAACTCACCCATTTTATAACCATAACTTGGTTACAAGTTTTCACTTGTGCACACCAAGTGTTTGGTTCAATGTCCCGGTGAGTTAGAAATATCTTTTCCAAAACCCAAATTAGGTTTTCTTACTAAATCAAATCACCTGTGTTATAATTATAGCTTGGTTACGATTGGCTACTTGTGTATACCAAGTATTTGATTCAATGGCCCGGTGATTTGGAATTTGTTTTCTTAAAACCATAACATGAGGTTTTCTTAAGAAATCAATTCACCCGTGTTACAATCGAAGCCTAGTTACGAGTTGATGCTCGTGCACACTAAGTGTTCGATTCAATGTCCCGGCAAGTTCGAAACTAATTTCAAAAGCCTCTGCTGACCTTGAGTTTCATAAACTAGGTTTTAATGAAATATCTTCTGACCTAGCAATGCATGTGTGTTTGTTAGGTTGAGTTGCAAATGCGTTTGAGTGAACCACTACCCACCACCAGATTTGGTTCGAAGCCAATATTATTTTAGTTATTTTATTTTCAATATTTACATTTTAATTTAATATCACAATTCCTTCACTCTATCATTCTCAACCCAATCATCCCCAAGCATCTTATAAATCCAAAATTAGTTTAAATTAATTTAGGTTCACCTACTAACTAAGAGAACAAGTCTAGAGCTTTTAACAAAGCCCTCACTGTGGAGATGACCTCAGTTCTCACTGAGTAAGACTACGACCACCCTCTTGCACTTGAGAGGTAGAACCTGAACACATTTTAGGGTCGGTAATGTAGATTATGGACATGTTTCTTGAGAAAAAGTGGGGTCCATTTCTTTAGAGGTAGATTGACTTTTTCTAAATTCTATGTCAGGTGTCTCTTTTGTTTTTATTGCCCCACAATCTATAGTATTGGTTAAGCTTTGGAAGTTAAGAATTTGATCAAGTGATTAAGGGTCTATGCTTTAACTAATATAATATTTTTCCGTGGAGGCATTAGAAATTCTTGTTAAGGGGTGATGTAGTTTTGAGTAAATTAGAGATTGTTAAGCTTAAAGGAAATTGAGAAGGCATATTGGTAACCAAGTTTTGGTAATTTGACTGAATGGTTATGCATTAAGAATAGTAAGTATAGGTTTAGTTTGTCTGAGATAAAGTTTGGGGTCAAGTGATATTTGGTCAGGTAATTCCGATGGATCCTCCAAAGGTTTCAATCGTATTAGCTAAGTATGGTCGAGATAGTGTTTGACATCCAAGCTTTGCGAGTTTGGCGGGTTACTACCGCTACCCTATTCAGGATACCTTTTAGTTAATGAACTTACTGATTCGATTGATTTAGGAAAGAGTTAGAAATTGGTAAAGTAAAGCTAATAAGAACATTTTACAGGTTGAGGTGTAGGTTAATCGAAGCTTTACGTTGGTTATTTTTATCTGTGGAAGGGGTTACTCTGAATATTGTGATGGGTTACGAGAAAATTTTATGTGCTTGATTACACTTGAAAAGTGTAATTACAAACTCCATATTTTGACATTTATTCATGCATTTACGTAATTAATTTTAGAGTTTTGTTATTATTTTATCACTTATGATATTTATTTTCTTAATTGCAAGCAAAAGGGCGAAATAATCGAAATTAGCAGCGATAAAAGTGAGCTAGAGGATGAAGACGGTGCTGTGGTTCGGATACTCCCTTGGATGGTTCGAACCAGGTCAAAGGCTCAATAGGAAGGAAGAAGCAGAACTTAAGAAGAATAGGTTCTATGGTCCAGACACCCTGTCCGGTAGTTCGGACCACAGTGTGGCGTACAGTTGTTTCAGCTCTTTTTAGGGTTTTGAGTTAGCATATATATATCATCTTATGTATGGCCGAATAGATAGCTACCCTACTTTAGTTTTTAGACTCTTTGACAGTTTTAGAGAGCTTTTAGAGAGATTTTCAATGGTTGAAGAATGTTTTTAAAGTTTTGTGGAGCTTTCGTGGGATTCATTACAGCTTTTGTCATTCATCGTTACATTTCAAATTCAATTTCAGAGTACGTTCTATTTCGCTTTTCACCTTAATAATATTATCTTTTTGTTTCATTCTTTAGATCAGTGATCTATGTGCAATATGGTTGTTTTTGTTATCTTAAAAGTATGCTAGCATAAATCCTAGTCTCTTGATTCAACTAATTAAGGAGGGGTGGGTTATTACGAACAATGGGATGTGCATAGACCCTTCGCATAGTTTACAAAACTCATACGTAGGGATCTACAACTTTCACATCTGATTTTGTTTCTTTCAAAAACTTTCGAAAACGAAAATATTTGACTATATTATCTGTAATCACTGATAAGGTTTTCGATTAAAACTTGTTTAATCTTTTTGAATGAACTAAAAATTGGATTTGAATCCAAATGTATTCACAAAATATTTTTCTAGTTTTATAATCCCAAACGAGAATATGAAACTGAGTATTGGGAAACTAAAGAACCCTAAACGAGGACATCTTTCCAATCTATTTGTTCTTTCTACGTGAACTTTAGATTGTAGCATTTAACACATCCCATTGTGAAGTGATAAACCATCCGGAATTGAAAGTTGAATCAAGAATTATTCTTGATATTGTTATCATTGGTTGAATTAATTTTTTTTTTTAGTTAGTAAATTGATTGTTTTGAAATTTGAAATTTTTTTGTCTTGAGTAATTTATGCTTAAGTTGAATTTTTTTAGTAGTAGTTGCTATTCTGGTAGAAAAACAAAAAATATTTTCTGAATTCCATTAATTAACCGCTAGTTTGTTCTTTATTTTTAATTTAAAATTTTTGAAAACCCTAGAATTCAGTGTTCATCAAACCATTAAATTTTCTTTGAATTTAAACTTAAAATTTCTATTGCAACCTAGAAACTAAAGATTTAGGTTCCCTGTAGATTCAACCTTGGACTCACCGAGTTAAAACTACACCGCACACCCTTATACTTGGGGGTTAGTTTAAATGCACTATTTAGACACAGTCAAGTTTTTGGCGTCGTTGAAGGGGAGCCAAATTTTAGTTTTTAGGTTATTTTCACCTTTAATTTAATTTGTTATTTCATATATAAAAAAATTTAAAATTAGAAAAATTCAAAAATTTTCCATTAAAATCCTTCTCTAAATCCCAGAGTAGTTCTCTATGGTCTGGACACTAGGCTTCTAGTCCGGACCACAGTACCCTTTACAAAGATAGTTCTCCTAGCTTATGAGTAGTTGGATTCATGGGAAAGACGGTAGATTAAGGCGTCCTGAACCCTTAGCTTCTTCTTTAGAATCTAAAAACCCTTCAGAGGAAATTCAAAATCCTGGATTTCCTATTCCACCTTTAGAGATGGCTGAAGATCAAGCTGTTGCTGTTAGACGTTCCATGAGGGATATCTTGCAGCAAGATAGGCATACTCCTGAATTTTGTATAGTTTGGCCAGAAAATTAGAGAACCTTTAATTTCAAACCTGGTATAATACAATTGTTACCTACTTTTCATGGTATGGATTCTGAAAATCCATACGATCACTTAACTTGTTTTAGGAACATTTGTGTCATCATTAAAGATCAGGGATGTCCAATAGACTTAGTATTTCTTAAGTTTTTCCCATTCTCTCTGAAAGATAAGGCTGCTAGATGGTTTGAATTTCTACCATCTAATTCCATTCGCACTTGGGATGAAATGCAAGCCAAATTTTTAAAGAAATTCTTTCCTCCCAAAAGAACTGATGCTATACAGCATCAAATTCTGAATTTTGCTCCACAACATGGTAAGACCTTTTATCAAAGTTGGGAGAGATTCAAAACTCTCATGCACTCTTATCCACACCATGGATTTGAAGTTTGGCATCTTATTAGTATCTTTTATGATTCACTGATGCCACAACTAAAACAATTTGTGGAAATAATGTGCAATGGGCAGTTTTATGATAAAATGCCTAAGGAAGCTTACAAATATTTTGAGTTCTTAGCTGAGAATGCACAAACCTGGGATATCATAGGATTTCAAAACACTCAATTTGCTAGTGTTACCCTAACTAGAGGTATGCATCATTTGAGTGAAACTGATGACCTTAAAGCAAAACTAGCAACACTCACTAAAGAAATTGAGACCCTAAAAATCAAAAGGGACACATAATATAATAACCTGAATTTTTTTTTCTTAATTAAATTGCTTAAGTGTGGTGGTGATACTTGTTATAGTAAAAATCTAGAAAATTGAGGATTTGAAAATTTTTGGAATTGGTTGGAAAAAGTTTCGGATTTAATTTCACCATATGTGGGAGTTTAATGTAGAATTTCTAAAATTTTTATCCAAACACTTCCTAGCCCAATTACTTATTTGGTTCAAACCAAGCCCATTAACCCATGACTCAACCCTTTTCTTTGACTCACCTCAACTCACTTCAACTCATTTTATCACTCAATGAGTTGACTCATGAATAGTTGCTCTAAATTATTTCTCGACAACTTCATTTTCCATCTTCCATACACTCTCACCATCTTTCAAAATTATTTGACTAATTAGACAAAGAGAAGACCCTACATTGATGACCTTAAAGCATCTTTTTCAAATTATTTAGCAAACAAGATTTAAAGCATTTTGTTTGAAAGCTAGCATGATTTAAAGCATTTTGTTAATTTGTCAAAAAGCTAGCATGATTGTTTAATTTGTCAAAAAGTTAGCATGATTCCCGGATCATGCCACCCATCCTCATCCATCCTCCAACACATATCTTTAATTATGTGGTTAGATAGTCAAAAAGGCTAAGCTAGATTATTTGGATTATACTACCTAATGCATAATGCTACTTTAAGTGGTTTTCAAGTTTAGGTAGTGGAACTTGTTTTTCTCTACCGACACTTCCTTTACATTCCCTATAAATTGTGTGTCTTCAAAGAGAAGAAAATAAGAGAGAAATAATAATAAATTATTAATTAGTGAGGTTGAAGATTTGGCATTGCTTGGAGGAAGAAGAAAGGCTTGGAATTTTCCAATTTGGGTGGTGTTCAAAGCTAACTCATTTTTCCTTCTCAGACTTGGTCATTAATATCTTCATTGAGGTAGGATGACAAACCTCCTAAAATATATTTGATACATTTTCTGAGTTTGAAGTATGAAACTTGATTGTGATAAAAAATAAATACCTGTATATTGGGGGTAGGAAAGCCAAAATTTTGACTGATGTAACTCAGTATGCTGACAGCTCTCTATTTGTAACTTCTTATGTGCTTCTGACCCCTAAAACGGTGGAATTAGGTTTCGGCTACAACATAAACGTTGTAGCCCTTTTAGTTTTCTTTCCAACCCAAAAAGAATTGCATCAATCCGATTTGTGAGTCAAAAGTTATGCCCAAAATACTGAGTACGTGTAAAACTGTATTTTCTGAACAAACTGAATTCAATGCTATTTTTGTACCTTTAGACCTTAGAATTTTAAAAAGTGTAAAACATGAAAGTTGTAGGTCTTGAAGTCTAGTTTCTACAGATATAAAGTTTATAGATATTGGCATCCTGCTCTATTTTATATAAATTTTCTTTCAAGCTGCTATTTCTGCTTAGCATTAATTGATGTTTGTTTGGATTTGTTTAGAATATTATGTTTAAAGATTTATTTAAATTTCCAATTTCCTTCTATTAGTTATTGTCATGTTAATAATTTCTATTGATATGAAATTATTTTAAACTGGATATTATATATGATTTGACACTCTAATATTGATGATAATTGACTTAGATAATCAGTTTCATGATGGATAGTTGGATGACTTATTCAAACTAAAATGCTAAGTGTTTGATAAAATGCCCAAAAGAAACAATGAACTTGTTTTTTTTCATTTGGTATTTCTTAAATGAAGTTAATTTATTTTTAGGCATTGTTTTGTCAATCTAGCATGTTATATAGCTGTATTTTTATGATTAAGTGAATTTAATGAAACTCATTTAATACCTTCCTAAACATTGGAATAATTCTGTGGATATCTTGAAGCCAAAAAAAACCTATGATAAGGGTTTGGTTATAAATAAGATGATGATTGGAAATTTATTTAAATTATTTTGAATAAAATAAAACTTATCAATTTTGCTAAAAATTAAATATAAGTCCAAGAGCTATTTATTATCTTTATATTCCATAAAATAATAAAATAAAAGGTAAAAGAAGCAACAACCGAGATTTGCAGCCAATGAGGTTCGAACTTGCGACTTTAAATCGCAATTAGGGTTGCCCACCCACTAAGCTACCAACCTCGGCCTAATTAATATACCATTAGAAATAATTTTATTCTTATCAAATTTGGTACGGTAAACTTGTCAAAACAATTAACTAAAATACTAAGTTGTATTCTAATTTTTTTTTACTTGCTACTTGTTAATTTACATGTAGTACCTACCTTTGTGATAATGATATTAGTGACTATGTTAAATCTTTGATTTATTGAGAATTACTATTAAATTATGGATTTAGATAAAGTGCTTAAAAATATACTGCATGTGACTGAATAATCTCACTTTTGATTCATCGCCCGGGAACATTGCCGGTTGTTATTAAAAATGTCTGATTTCCATACAAGGTACCCTTGGAATGTAAAAGGGTGAGAAGAAATTAAGGCACTCGGTGCTAAAGTTATTTTTGGCAATAGGGTGATGGGTAGGTAGAAATGGCCTTTTAGATGAAGATGGGAACATGCATTTTATTTGGGAGATGCTCCCTTCTGACCTGGCCAGTCAGGTAACCGGTCGCGACAGCTAGGTTTTTGGTAGGTGACACCGTCGGTATGTATGGGATGCTAAGCCCGTAAAGTCACTGGTTCCCAAGGCTGGGGGTAGAGGAGGATAGGAGTATGATTATCTTAGGATGATTTAGATTAAATTCCTTTACAAAATTTTATTGTGACTAGCAACCTCTCTTGTTATGTATGAATGATGTATTGGAATTATTTAATTATATTTAATTTCTTTCGATGAATATTTTATAAATACATATATATATATATGAAACTTGTATCGCTACGGGGTTTGATCCCGAGACCTTGAAGATCTAAATCTGAGATCCCTACCACTGCGACACAGACTTCATTGTGGTACACACATCAATATTTAACTATTTTTACATGTAAGTAAAATAGTAGTTACGGTGACGGTTTCATCGAACTATTGTAAGTATAATTTACATTATTCAGTTGAAATCTATTGAATTAATTGTTGCATAAGCAGTATGCCACCTAAACACATTTACTGTAATGGGTCACTTAATACAGTGTAGTATTATAAGCACTGCATATAAGCACCTAGGAGATTCTGATTACTGGGCTTTAGTAGCTCACCCTTTGTGGGAATATTTTTTTCAGGATATTAAGCATAGGGATACAGAAGATGAGCTGGAAAGAGATTAATTTCTCTTAAATATTCCATTAGAAGAGAGTTATCTATTTTTTTTTCTTCTTTCCTGCGCAGAGCTGGAGGACTTTATTTTTGGTCTGTAACAATTGTTGGATGATTGTAATTATTAAGCATAGACCTAATTTGCTTTTATTTGGTATGTAATGTTAATCGCGTGGTTGGGACACTTAGATGGCTCTGTAATATTTTTCTCTATCTTTATTTTGTGCCCTGTAGTTGAAATCCCATCAAATGGTTCAGTCCAATGACTTATAAATATTGTTTGGGATAAACAAGGGATTTTGAATTTTTCTTGCGGGTCGACCCCAGTTTGGAGGAAAATTCTGGGGTGTGACAGCGTGTTGTTATCATCTTATTTTTATACCTAACAAATAAATCCCAAGTCACCCCTGGGCATTCGGTTATAAAAATCCGGGGCGTGACACATAAACCATAAAAGAACCACTGAAAAATGTCTATTGCATAGTGTGTGTTAGCCAAACTCATAGGACAGATGATTACCCTAGTATCCATATTTGTTGAGAAGTTGTGCAAGGCCAGCCATCTCGTGAACTCCCAATCCATGCTATAAACCAATACCGCCAATCATATCGTGGACAAACTTTAGGAGGGAATCCTTATTCCAAGACATATAATCCAGCAATGAGGAACCATCCAAATTTCAGTTGGAGAAATGAGGGAGCTCAAATACCACAACCCTATTATGCTTCTCATCTTCTAGTTCCTCAAGTCCCAATCCCTAATCCAGGATTGTGTCAGAATGTGGGACCATCACATACTTCGTATATTCCCCCAAATAAGAGGTCCATGGAAGAAACACTTCAACAGTTCATGAATACTCAGTCTTCACTTTGTGCCCAAAATAATAGAAATTTGGATGATATTAAGAGTCAGTTGACCCTTTTGACTTAAACATTGACTACACAACCAAATGGTCAATTTCCTGCTCAACCTCGTCCAAACCCAGTGGCCCAAGCTAAACAAGTTGAAGGGTCTTCTAATGTGCTTAGGAATGTGAAACTAGTACAAAACATCACAACGCTTAGGAGTGGTAAGATTGTAGATAAAACCATCCGTCCTAAGGAGGATGACACTAGAGAAGAGTTAAACCCTAAGTGGATGATAGTTAGAAGGCAGGAAAACAACCAATTATGATTCAGGAGTCCACAAAAGAGGATAAAAAGGAAGAGGAAGAGGGAAAGGAGAAAGAAAAGGAGGAGCAACCAATGATAGTGCCTAGGGAATATATTCCTAAGGGAATATATTCCTAAAGCACCCTTTCCCCAGAGATTTTTAAAAGTTAGGAAAGAAGCCCAAGCAGCTGAATTGCTAGAGGTATTCAAACAACTAAAAATTAATATACCTCTTCTTGATGCAATTAAGCAAATCCCTTCTTATATTAAGTTTCTTAAGGAATTATGCACTGTAAAAAGGGGATTGAATGTAAAGGAGAAAGTATTCCTCACTGAGCAAGCAAGTGCCATAGTACGATGTTATACTCCCTGAAATATAAGGACCCTGGTTGTCCTACTATATCTTGCTATGTAGGGAAGTACTATATTAGTCGAGCATTGCTTAATTTAGGAGCAAGTGTGAATTTGCTTCCTTACTCAGTGTATGAACAATTGGGCTTAAGAGAAATAAAACCTACCTGTGTGACTTTGCAACTTGCAGATCGATCAATTAAAGTCCCACGTGGTATAGTTGAAGATGTACTGGTACAAGTGGAGAATTTTTATTTTTGAGTGGATTTTATAATTCTAGATATGTAACCACTTACCAGTTTTTTAGCACCTAATCAAACACAAGTAATTCTTGGACGGCCATTCTTAACAACATCAAATGCTTTAATCAATTGCAGGAATGGAGGCATGAAAATGTCTTTTGGTAATATTGAGTTTGAAACTAATATTTTTCATATTACCAAACAACTAAAAGAGGTGCCTGATGTACATGAAGTGGACTTAGTTGAAGCTATAGTCCAAGATTACGTGGATCGTGAATTTGTTGAGGATCCTTTAGAAAAAGCAATATGTTTTAGTGAGGAAAATTTGAATTCCACGATGTCAAACAAGAATTAAGAGTAGTTGTTGATTAGTTATAAATGTGCCCAATCATGTCTGTAGGAAATTGGGTATCAGCCTTTGAAAATCTAGATTTCGTGGATCATCAATTTGTTGAGGATCCTTTAGAAAAAGCGATTTGCTTTAGTTAGGAAAAATTGAATTCCACGATGTCAAACCAAGAATTAAGAGCAGTTGTCGATTGGTTAGAAATGTGCCTAATCATGTCTATAGGAAATTGGGTACCAGCCTTTGAAAATCTAGGACCATTTTTGAATAAAGCAGAGTCCTCAGAAGTAAAAGCTCCTAATCCTAATAGGAAACCTGTACCCCATAATTTGAAATACGCTTTTCTAGGTGTGGGAGAAACTTACCCTGTAGTTATTTCTTTAGAATTGACTATCCATCAAGGGCATATGCTAGTTGAACTTTTGAAAAGTCATAAGAAAGCTCTAGGATGGTCAGTGGTTGACTTAACGGGTATAAGTCCTCTCCTTTGCACACATCATATATATTTGGAGGAGGATGCCAAACCAGTTCGTCAAATGCAAAGACGACTCGATCCGAACATGAAAGAAGTAGTTAGAGCTGAAGTTTTTAAACTACTAGATGTAGGAATAATTTATCCCGTCTCTGATTTTACATGGGTGAGTCTTACACTAGTAGTTCCTAAGAAGTCAGGAGTTACTATGGTTTGGAATGACAATAATGAATTGGTTCCAACTCAAAAAAAAACTAGCTGGCAAGTGTGCATTAATTATAAAAAACTCAATTTCGTCACAAGAAAATATCACTTTCCTCTTTCATTCTTAGATCAAGTTCTAGAAAGAGTAGTTGGACATGTTTATTATTGCTTTTTAGATGGCTATTTGGGTTATAACCAAATAGAGGTTGCCTCAAAGGATCAAGCTAAAACCACTTACTTGTCCTTTCGGTACCTTTGCGTATAAGAGGATGTCCTTTGGCCTGTGTAATGCTCCTACTACCTTTTAACACTGTATGATTAGTATTTTTAGTGAAATGGTAGAAGAAATTGTCGAGGTATTCATGAACGATTTCTCTGTTTATGGTGATTCATTTGAGCAGTGCCTAAAGAACCTTGATCTAGTTTTGACACAATGTGAGGAAAAGAACTTAATGTTAAATTGGGAAAGTGCAATTTTATGGTCACCTAAGGAATTGTGTTAGGACATATAGTATCTAAAGAAGGCATCCAAGTAGATTAAGCTAAAGTAGAACTGATTCAAAAACTTTCCCAATCCTCAATCTGTGAAAGATATTCGATCATTTTTTAGGCATGCTGAGTTTTACCGAAGGTTCATTCAATCTTTTAGTGAAATTTTAAAGCCTTTATGTCAATTATTGATGCAAGATACCCCATTTGAATGGACTCCCCAATGTCAAAAAGCTTTTGATAAGCTCAAGGGTTGTCTAACCACAGCTCCTATACTTCAACCTCCTGATTGGTCATTTCCCTTTAAACTTATGTGTGATACGAGAGACCATGCCATTGGAGCTGTGCTAGGATAGAGGAAAGACAAAAAGGCTCATGTTATTTACTATGCAAGTAAAATTCTAAATGATGCACAGAAAAATTACATTACAACTGAAAAAGAATTGCTAGCAGTTGTCTTTGCCCTTGAGAAATTTCGTTCTTATCTCATTAGTTCAATAGTTATAGTGTTCACTAACCATTCAGCTCTTAAATACCTGTTGACCAAGCAAGAGACCAAACCAAGGTTAATATGGTGGATTTTACTTTTGTAAGAGTTTGACCTTGAAATAAGAGATAAAAAAGGTGTTGAGAATATAGTAGCGGATCACTTGTCACATTTATCAGTAGAAGCTTACCCAAATGATGAAACTCAAATAAATGATAGCTTCTTGGATGAACAATTATTTAACATAGAAGCAATAATAGCCTCCAATCCTCCTTGGTATGCTGATATTGCTAATTACTTAGTGACGGGAAAAATCCCAAAATGAATGGAGTTACAAGGATAAAAAGAAATTCTTACGGAATGTTAGAGTTTTCTTTTGGGATGATCCTTACTTATTCAAGTATTGCCCTGATCAAGTGATTCGACATTGTATCCCTAAGTGGGAAGTACCTAGCATACTTGCATTTTTTCATACTTAAGCTTGTGGTGGTCATTTTTCCACAAACAAAACAACTGCGAAAATCCTTCAATGTGGATTCTATTGGCCTTTGTTGTTTAAAGATATTCAACGTTTTTGCATCACATGTGATAGATGCCAACGCTTGGGGAGTCTAACACATAGAAACATGATGCCCTTATCCCCTATTCTTGTTTTAAAGGTGTTTGATTGTCGAGGAATAGATTTCATGGGTCTTTTCCTAATTTCACATGGGTATGAATATATCTTAGTGGGGGTTGACTATGTGTCTAAATGGGTTGAAGCAATTCTCCCAATTTCAAGGGAGAATTTATGTACCTTCGTCAGCTCGAAAGGAAGTTATGAAAGAGTTTCATCATTCAAGATTGGCAGTGCATCTAGGGAGTACAAAGATGTATCATGATTTAAAACGACAGTTTTATTGGGTTGGAATTCAAAAAGAAGTAGCGGAATTCATTAGCAAATGTCTAACTTGTCAACGAGTGAAGGTAGAACATCAGAGACCAGCTGGGCTATTACAGCCATTGGCGATATCTGAATGGAAATGGGAGAATATTACTATGGATTTTATGTCAGGGTTGCCAAAGGAAAAAAGAGCTTGTGATGCTTGTAGATCGTTTAACCAAATCAGCTCATTTCCTACCGATGCGAGTGACGGATTCAATGGATTCATTAGCCCGATTGTATGTCCAGAAAATTGTGAGATTACATGGGACACCTGTATCGATTGTTTCAAACCGGGATCCACGATTTGTTTTCCGATTTTGGCAGAGTTTTCAGGTAGCTATGGGAGCAGAATTATGCTTTAGTACTGCATACCACCCTTAGACTAATGGACAGTATGAGAGAACCATTAAGATTTTAGAAGATATGCTTTGAGCTTGTGTGCTAGATTTTAAAGAAAGTTGGGAAGACCATTTACCACTAGTAGAGTTCGCTTATAATAACAGCTATCAAGCTAGCATTAGGATGGCACCATTTGAAGCATTGTATAGTAGACCATGTAGATCGCCAATTTGTTGGACACAAATTGGGGAAGCCGCTATGTTTGGGCTAGATTTGGTTCGGGAAACTACTGAAAAGATTAAGGTTATAGGCAGAGGTTGGAAACAGCACGCAGCTGTTAGAAGAGTTATGCAGATCAAAGAAGAAGACTTTGGAATTTCAAGTAGGGGATCATGTATTTTTGAAAGTATCACCCCAGAAGGGGCAATTCAAATTTGGTAAACGAGGAAAGTTATCCCCGAGATACATTGGTCCAATTGAGATATTAGCCAAAGTTGGAGAGGTTGCTTACCTATTGGCACTACCACCGCAATTGTCTGGAGTGCATGAGGTTTTTCATGTTTCTATGTTACGCAAGTATATTCCAGACTCTACTCATGTGATAGATTAGATCGGATTGGAGGTAAATTCTGATATGACATATAAGATAAGACCGATCCAGATTATGGATTCTCGAGATCAAATACTTCGAGGTAAGATAATTCCGTTAGTTCAAGTATTGTGGAAGCATTGTGACGTGGAGGAATCTACTTGGGAATGTGAATCCGAGATGCGGAAATAATATCTGCAACTATTTACTTAGATTATGTTATGTAATAAATTTCGAGGATGAAATTTCTTTTTAGGAGGGGAGAATGTAATATCCCAAAATTTCATATTAATATAATTTGATGGTTTTAACATGTTTTGGGCATGATAATATGTTAATTAAGTAATATTAGTCATTAGAGATGACTTAGGGGTGTGAATTTTGGAAGGAATGGGTAAAATAGCTTAAAAGTCAACATTTTGAATCGGGTGCATGCGGAGGGGCGCCTAAGGTAAGAAAGGGGCGCCCAAGGCTCTAAGACGGGCGCCCATGGTCCATGAGGGGCGCCCCACTTGTGTAGACAATCAACGGTATGGTGTTTTCTGGTTTGTCAGCTGAGAGCTCAACCTAAACTCTAGGTTTGTAGGGTATGGGAAAGGTGACTAGGATCCTATAGAATGCTTGGGGGTTAAGCCAATCTTGTATATATGTATATTTGAGGAGAGAAGGAGAGAGATTTTTGGGGTTCTAGAGGAGAACCGAGAGAGAAGGTGGAAACCAAGGAAAATTTTGAAAGGTTAGTAACTTGCTCAAACCCTAACCAAATGTAAATTAATTTCAAGGGATTGAAATTGAGTTCTTAAGGAACATTTTCATGTATTTTGTTTGTTGTTTGGATCAAAGGGTGAAGAGATCAATCAAGCCAAAGTTAGGAGCCAAAATCGGGAATTCATCACTTTACTTGATCCACTTTGTTCAAGTTTAAGGTAGGGATTTCTAGCATTATTTTAGCATATATGAGATGTTTTTGAGCTAGTAAATACTTTCATGAAATTTATTTAAGATTTGGAAACCATAGAGATGGAATTTGCATGGATTGATGGATATGTATATATATAAATATAGGTAGAATCAAGATTTTTGTATTGAAGAAATGAATGAATTAAAACTTGTTTTGATGGACTTTTTAGAGTCTTCTAGGTCCTAAACAACTCAAGAAAATGAGGTATTAGGTTAAATATTAGATTTGGTAAAGTTTGGAACCTAAAAACATGAGTTAGAGCTTGAACCGGAATAGAGTAACATTCTGGATAACAGAGAGGCGCCCATGAACTTATGTGCAGTGCCCATGACCCTTGAAGGGCGCCCATGGTCTATGTGAGCCACCTATGATCCCCTGTCCAGAACTCCAGTTTTGCTGTTTAGTGTAAAAACTTGTATGGTTCAATATTTAGACTTTAGAACATAAGATGATCAACCTTGAATGATTGAATAGGTGAAAACTGTATGGATTAAAGTATGAAAATCAACATTTGAATGAAGAAATTGGTTTTAAGACATGTTGGTTTAATATTTTGCCTCAAAATTTAATTTATATGTTCTATGATGGATTATGATGAACTTGTCAATTGTATAGTACGTTGAACTAAAAAGGTGTAAGAAATATGATAAGGGAGTGAGATAATGATATAATAAAGGGATATTTGAATTGAATAAGCGAGGATTATGTTAAATGAAAGAAGAGATGCTAGAATGAAATGTTCATGTGATATGGAAATGAGAATTGGTTAAGATAAGAGATTGATATAATTATTATGAGCCTCTATTGAACTTGGAATTATATGTTGGTTATTGTTATGATGGTGTTGATAATACGTTTGAGTGAAATGATAGTTGAATGATATAGTGATGTAGAGACAGTCGTGGAGATGAAATTGATAAGTATAAAAGAGGTAATGTGAAGGGTAATGAGACATGTGGTTGGTGGGTAAATGAAAATAGGGAGGTACTGAGATTACCCTAGGGATTGGTTTTCATGCCAGTAGGTTAGTAGCCTACAACATGATGGGTAAATAAGGCTAATCGTGGCCTGGCTCTTATAGCCCTTAACGAGGACGTGTAAATGAGGCTAATCGTGGCCTGGCTCTTATAGCCTTTAACAACGACGTGTAGATAAGGCTAATCGTGGCCTGGCTTTTATAGCTTTTAACGACGACGTATAAATAAGGCTAACGGTGGCCTGGCTTTTATAGCCTTTAACGACGACATGTAAATAAGGTTAATCGTGGCCTGGCTATTATAGCCTATAACTACGACGTTAGTTGTGCACACCCCGTAACTAATATAAGAATGAGATACGGATGAGGATGATTGTGTTGTGTTGGTTAAGTGGAAATAATTGAGTAGAGAAAAGATACTTAACTTGACAAAGCATGACACGTATTTATAAAAGGATTAATTGATAATATTGTAATGTGTTGATATATGAAAGAATTTGAGTTTTACAATGGCTTGATTTTAATGAGATCAGTTGAATTTGTAATAATTGGTTTTATATTATGATTTTACATATCATATATGCTTCTATTATGCTTCTGTGAGCACAAGTGGATAAGTGCTCATGTCCCTACAAATTCTGTTGCAGGAGCAGATCCTAACAATTAGGTGGGCATTTGGTGGAATTAGAAGTACATATGCTATTGCAGATGTTTCATTTTTATTTGTTTAACTTTTAAAATTTACATTTGGGTCTATAATATTAAATTTAAAAACGGAGATTTTTTTTTTTTGATTGGGTTGTAAAGGCCATAAGGCCTATCCTTACTTATTAAGATTATGGGGTTGTTGGAGTTGTATACCCTGGCCATAGCCAAGGCTTCATTTGTATTATGTTTTATAGTTGTCTTATGTGGATGTTGCTCCAGGAGGGGTATGTTGCAATGCTTTGATCTGGGAATGGATATTCTAAGCATGATATATATGTAATTCACTTACTCCTCGAGTCACAAAATCCAGGGCGTGACAGCTATAGGTAGCAACTGTTGAATGAAGACGTGGTTATATGACTCTTCAAACCTTGTAACATTCTTTCGCTTATGTTCACTCATTTGGAAATATTCGATCAATACCCATCAGGCACCTTTACATCCTTTAGAATTAATAGGAAGGCATCTTTCTCCTCTTTACTCATTGTGTACTGTGCAGGTGGCATGTATACCTTGTTGGACTCCTTTTCCTGCAAGTGCAATAGAGTTCTCAATCCCATCTCTTGCAAATCATGTCGAGCATTGGCATTGTCCTTTGACTTCTCCTTCACATTGAGGATGGTCCACAATATATTATCGTAAACATCCTTCTCAATGTGCATGACATCCAAGTTGTGCCTCAGTAGGTTGTCTTTCTAGTAAGGCAACTCATAGAAAATATTCTTCTTCTTCAAATTATGGCTTCGGTTCCTGTTTGCACCCGGAATAGACGCCAACGAGGGGCCAATAGATCTTGAAAGTCATAAATTATTCGTATTTGCTTCTACTCGATCTGGGCCAACAAATCAACCCCGGTCATTGTCGTGGTGCTGGACCATACTCCCGAGTACTGTAAAATGAGACTTTGTCCTTCCTGAACCTATGCAACAGAAGTAGAAAGTGTCTATGACCCACATATGCCCACTTTCTATCGTGCTTTAGCCAGGTTGACTTCTTGCTCTGGTTGCAGCAAGGACATGCAAACTCCCATTTCGTGCTCTAACTAGACAAGTTAGCATACGCAGGGAAGTCATTAATTGTCCAAAGTAATACAACCCAGAGTCTAAACATTTCATTTCCTTTATAGTCAAATGTCATCACATCGTCGGCCTATAATTCATTAAGCTCTTCAATCAAAGTTGCATATACACGTTTATTTTATCCTCAGGACCTCCAGGTCCATCAATCAGTGTCGATAGGATGAGAAAAGGTTGCCTTATGCATAACCAGGGTGAAAGATTATATGGAACCAACAATATAGGCCATATACTATGAGTTGGCCCAGTCGTGGCTTCGAAGGGGTTAAATCCATCTGCAATCAAACCAAGTCGCATACTATGAGAATCAGCAGTAAATTCAGGGTGTCTCCGATCGAAATCCTTCCACGTCAGGGAGTTTGCTAGATGGGATAAGTTCCCATCCTCCCCGCTATTCTCGACATGCCATCTCATCAGTTTAGAAATCTTGGATGACATAAAAAGTCTCTTAAGCCTTCATTTAAGTAGGAAATAGTGCACTTACCTTGCAACCACAAGCTTACCACGGTTTACAACATCTGAACTATTTTGACGATTTTGGACACCGCTGACATCCTTCCACCTTGAAGTCTGACATATGGTACACACATCGAGGTGGGCATTCTCATTTTGAAACAACATACAACCGTTGGGACCTGCATCCAGAGTCTAGTATGCGAATCCCAAATTTTCAATTAGCTTGCGCACCTGATAGAATGAATTAGCAAGCTCCTATTGGTAAAACTCTGCGTAGCAATTGTAATAGCATGTCAGACGACGTATCCGACCAATGATTCAATGCCTTCTGATTACACTTGAAAAGTGTAATTACAAACTTCACATTTTGATACTCATTGATGCATTTAAGTACTTAATTTCAATGTTTTATCATTATTTTATTATTTATAGTGTTTATTCTCTTAATTGCAGGTAAAATGGTAAAATAAGTGAGATTAGCAATGTTGAAAGTGGCTTCCGAGGAGGAAAAAATGGTCCAAAGTTCAAGATAGTTGAAGGGGTGTGCAGCTGAAGTTTTAGCTCAACACCCTGTCATTATTTTGATCATAACTTTTCACTCACAAGTCAGATTGACCTGATTCTTTTTTTGTTGGAAAGAAGACTCAAAGGGCTACAACTTTTGTGCTTTAGCCGAAGCCTGAATCGATCTCTTTTCAGGTCAAAATCACATTGGAAGTTGTGGACAGAAAGCTGTCAGAAGTAGCAAACGAGAAGCAGAACTTGAGGATCAAAGGTTCTGGGGTCCAGACCACAGTGAAGGAATCTGAAAAATTGACATTCTGGGGTCCCTACCCCTCCTCGAGGGGTCTAGACCCTAGCAAAGACTTGGACACCTCTTTTTAATTACTACACTATAGATTAAGAGTTAGATTAGGTTTTTGATTGATTTTTTTTAGAGGAATTTGTACGCTTGGATGTGGGATATATTTCATCATTGTCTTTGTGTTGCTTGTTCATCTTTTCTTTTACATCCCAGTTACATTGTAAGTTTCACGTCGATTTACTTCGATTGATTTTGATTTACTTTGTAATATAATGTTTTGCTTGTTTCGATTCCCTTTTCGCATGATGGAATGTTCTTTTATCGTTTTTGTGATGTTTAAAGTAGTTATAGTGTAAAACCCTAATCTTGATTCAACGAATCAAGAAAGGCTAGTTCACGAAAAACCTTGGGATGTTCGTAGACCCTTCGCATGGGTTGTGAGAGCTCCCGCGTAAGGATCTACCATGTTAAAATCTATTTTTAACTTGTTTCGAAAACATTCGAAACCGAAAATCTTTAACCACACTCGTTTGAAGTCATTGGTATGGGTTTTTGAATATAACCGTTTACATACTTTCAAACAAGATTAAAAATAGGTTTCGAATTCACTTATAGTTTTGATTGTTTGAAAAACCTTTGGAAACAAAGGTCTTTAACTATATCCACTTGAGATCACTGGTACTGACCTTTGATTAAAATATTCTTAACACTTTTTGAATTAAGCCTTAATCTAGATTTGAATAAAAATATCTCAAGATAAAGTAGTGAACTACCCGAACTTGAAAGTTGGATCAAGAACCTCTTTAGTATTGTGCTTATTATTTAATTTAATTTCTGAGTTGATTTATTCGCTTTAAAATTTAGAGTAGATGGTTTGTTTGTATTTTAAAATTAAATTGAACTTCTTTAATTAATATTTAATTTATTTACAACCTAAAACAAAAGTTTGAGTTGCTAAAAAATTAATTTAAATTAATTTAGGTTCACCTACTAACTAAGAGAACAAGTCTAGAGCTTTTAACAAAGCCCTCCCTGTGGATTCGACCTCGGACTCACCGAGTTTAAAACTACGACTGCCCTCTTGCACTTGAGAGGTAGAACCCAAACACTTTTTATGGTCTGTCACCTTCAAATATAACAGCTCAATGATGAATGACAATTTACTGAATTCCTGGCATCCAGGATACAATTCTGTCTGTGCATCATTGAGTACTTCAAAATATCTCAAGGCTTTATCATTTGCACCTAAGTGAGGATTACTTGCACCCGCCAGATTAATATCACAACCTCTATTTTTAGGTGCTAATCTACACGCGATATCAACTAGCATCGTGAGAATTGGATCAGCCTCCTCCGTAGCCTCGGCTTCCACCTTAACGGTTTTCTCTTGACGAGAGGGGGTATACTCTTTCCTATGGAAAGTCTAATATTTATACTACTTCGAGAATGCATTACGAATCAAATGCTCCCTGATAGGCTTCTGTTTACAGTAATAACGGTTTGCACACTTTCTATAGAGACAACTAATGTACTCACTGGGAAACACACTGGTGAATGCGATGAATTGATTAATCCCCTCTATATATTCCGTAGACATCCCATTTGGCAAATCAATGTAACTCTTGTCCATCTCGCTTAGAGTGTCTGTGGAGTCCCAAAATGAAAATGGACAATTACCCTAGAGAGTCGCGCAATATGTAAAGCACCTAGTGTTAAAATTCACCTTCTCATTATAGGGTGGTTGGTCCTATCCCATTCAAGAATGCACGATCCAACTTGCACTCAACAACTTGATGCCTTTATCCCCCAATTAGATAAAATTTCGGCATTATGTTAGCGTGGTTCTTTAAGTACATGACACAGACACAACATCAGTCACACTCTGTGTATGCACCCGGAGAAGACAAGATGGATAGTTGTTGAAGACAAGATGGATAGTTGCATTTCCAAACTATCCGAACTGGATAATTCAAGAATCACGTATGTCAATCCCCGCATGTTTATCGAAAAAATGACGAACCTGGTCGAAGACCTAATTTGTCGCCTAAGGATGACCAAATAGGTGGCGTACGAGATTCTTGAATAGGTCTAAGTTTCACTAATGCATGCAAATGAATAAAGTAAGGGAATTCAAAATTTCTCTTTGTTTCCTAACTTAGAATAAAGTAAAAGAATTCTAAGTTTCTCTTTGATTCCTAACTTAGAATAAATTGGGATTTGAATTAAATTTGAATTAGATTTGGATTGGATAGGATCAGCTTAAGTAAGTACCTAATTATAAGTTAGGGGTTTGTGTATTACCTATTCAGTTAACTAGTTAAATATTATTAAGTACCTAATTATAATATTATAATATACTTAATTGCATAATTATAATATCACTATTTTACCAATTTTCCTTATTAGTTGGGCCTAAGTATGATATTAGATTGAGCCGAAACAAGGACATATATTAAGAAACATATTTGATTGGGTCCAAGTAAGATATTGGGCTCAAGTAAGATATTGGATTGGGCCCAAGTAATTAGGGATTTACATATTAATTAGTAATTCAAGTAATTAAATATTATTAGTTTACCTAATTATAATATTATAACATTGTTATTTTACCTAATTTTCTTATAGTATTAATATTCGATTGGATTGAGCCAAATAAAGGTATTCGCTTAGGCCCAAGTAAGATTAGGGGGATTGTGTATCAGTTATGAATTTAACATATTTGATTGGGCCTAAGTAAGATATTGGATTGGGCCTAGGTAAGATTAAGGGTTTATGTATTAATTAGTAATTTAACTAATTGAATATTATTAATTAACTACTGTTAATTATCTAACTATAATATTATTATTTAATTTACCTGATTATAATATTATACAATTATTATTTTACCTAATTTTTTCATGGTATCAATATTCGATTAGATTGGACCCAAGAAAGATATTGGAGTGGGCCCAAGTAAGAATAAAGATCTGTGTATTACCTATTAATTTAACTAGTTAAATATTATTATTTAACTATCATTAAGTACCTAATTATAATATTATAATATACATAATTACGTAATTATAATATGAATATTTTACCTAATTCCGTGGCCTAAGTAAGTATTAGATTGGGCCTAGATAAGATTAGGGGTTTATGTATTAATTAGTAATTTAAATAATTAAATATTATTAATTAACTACTATTAATTATTTAATTATAATATTATTACTTAATTTACCTAAAGTAATATTATAATATTATTATTTTACCTAATTTTGTCATAGTATTAATATTCGATTGGATTGGGTTTAAGAAAGATATTGACTTGGGCTCAAATAAGATTAGGGAAGTTGTGTATCAGTTATATATAAATTTAACTAATTAAATATTATTAATTAGCTATTACAAATTAACTACTTATAATATTGTAATATTATCATTTTACCTAATTTTCTAACTATTATTAATATTAGATTTGATTAGGTCCAATATTTATATTAAATTTGGCTCAAGTAAGATTTAGAATTTGTGTATTGTCATCAACTTAATTATTATTATTTAAAAAGTTAACACTTAAATAAACTATCTAAAAATAAAAATATACAACAAATAAAAAATACGATACAAAATAAATTAATTAATAACTGAATAAATTAATAACAAATAAATTAACAAATTGTTATTTGGTTATTATACAATTAATTGAATCACTATTAAATATTTTAAATAATAATAATATTTTTAATAATTTAAGTAACTTAATCTAACCATTATGATATTAATCCAAGCAATTTAATTTAAAGTGAATTAATTATATTATCAATATTCTAATTCATTATTTAATATTTTAACTGATATTAATATCTAATGAACTTAATATTTATAATTTAATATTATTTTCCTAATTTTAATATTTTCAATATTATTATTTAATATTACGAGGATAATAATATAATTTAATTTACTTAATGTAACATTAATTTATTTATTTTAAAAAAAATTAAACATTTACTAATTTATAATTCCAAATATGGTAGTTTAATATTCTTCCCATTTAAAATTAATTTTACAATTGTTTAATCAACATTTATCAAAAATCATATTAAATATTATTTTCATTGTTGGCCTAATGAATGATGATAATGTATATAAGTTAACAAAAAAATCTTGATAATTTATTTCATTAGGAATTAATTTTCATTTTAATTTTTGAATTTAAATATATTTTTGAATTCAACAAATTAAATATTAACGTACTTATAATTTCAAATTTTTTGGTCAATAAAATAACATAATTTACCGAAACTTGCTTCTTTTATTTAATATATTTTATATTTGTTTTAATGAATGATAATAATATATATAAATTATTTAATAAATTATATTTTCTTGTTAGGAGTTAATTTCAATTTACATTTTTAAATTAAAAAAAATTAAGCATTGACTCATTTATAATTTCAAATTACTTTAGTTCAATAAAATAACATACTTTGTCCAAAATTAATTTTAATACTAAAAAATATTTTTATAATTGTTTTAATAGATTGGGTGTCTTTTCTATATATTTAAAATCATTTTAATAGTTGCTCTAATGAATAGTAATAATTAATATAAATTATCAGAAAAATAATATATATTTGTTAGGAGTTAATTTAAATTTAAGTTTTTGAATTTAAAAATAACTTTAAATTTAAATAAATAAAACATTCACTCCATTATAATTTCAAAATTTTAGTTCAACAAAATAAAAAACATTGTCCAAAATTACTTTTCTCTATTTAAAATTATTTTCATAATTGTTTTAACCAATATTTTGTCAAGTTTTACTCTTCTTTATTTAAAATTATTTTTATAGTTGTTTTAGTGAATGACAATAAAACATATAAATTAACAAAAAAATTATATTTTATTATATTTTTTGTTACCCATTAATGTTATTTTAAATTTTTTAATTTAAAAATACTTGTCAATTTTAAAAAAATTAAACGTTCCTCAATAAAATTAAAAAAATTTATTATTTTAAATCTATTTGGAATTGCTAAAAAATAAATTGAAAAATAATTCCTACTTCTCAACACTGCCATAACCCAAAAAATATTCCAAAACCTCTTTCACTCCCATCCATTAACCAAAAAGAAAACAGTGCCTAAAAAAAAAAAAAGACATATTTCTCACTTTACATCTAACATGCAATAACCAAAAATAAAAAAAAAATGACAGTACAAAATAGAATAAAAAAATGACAATAAACAAAAGATCCAGCTAAGATCAACCCAAATAATAACAAAATTCAGCCAACATCCATGATCATTAGTATATAAAAATAAAAAAATGAGTAACCCAAAAGAAAAAAATAAACAAAAAATAATATACATACATGCATGATCGTCAGTGTTTCCAACATGCCAAAAAAAAAAAAAATCTAACAAACAATATAAAAAAATGTCAGTACATAAAAAAAAAATCCATACCTATATCCAATTATTTGAGTAAGGGAAGGGAAGGTGGTGGATTTGAACAACCTTGGCAAAAATAAATAAATAAATAAATAAATAAAATTAAACCAAAACTAAAGAGAGGGAGAGAAAGAGGGATGGATTGAACCACCTACACGACGATGGCAGCGGTGGCGGCGGTCCAGCAGTGGCATGGGAGGAGAGAGCGGCAGGGAAGAGAGAGAAGCAAGGGAGAGAGGAGAAAGCACAGGAGAGGGAGAGAGAGAGAGGAAAAAGAGGGAGAGAGGGGAAAAAGATGGGGGCATTCTACCTGAGTGTAAGGGTACTATTAGCAATTGCCAAAAGCGGTTGCTAAATTCGTCATTATTGAATTATTTGCGATCGCCAAAAGCAGTTGCCCAAATTTTTTTATCGCTAATGTCTTACCACAGTGTAATAGTGACCACTTGTTCAGCGACTACCATAAGTGCTCGCTAATAAACTTTTATCGACCACCTTTTTCCCCTCACCAATTCTACAATTTCTAGTATTGAAAGGGACCAAGAAATAACGAGGAAACCCTATCTAGGGAAAAATCTCAAAATAATTTCCATTATATAACTCAGGTTACAAGTACCCACTTGAAATCTCTACGACTGCTCGCACGACTTCTTTCAATCACTTGCTCGAATCCATGGTTAACCTATACTAAGTGAAAACTTTCTAAATTCTTAGAAAGTGCATAGACTCAACAAAAAGAAAAAAAAATAAGAGAAAGACTTATAAGCTCATAAAGGAAAATTTTTCTGTCTCTAAAAATTCTATAATATGCACCTTCTATTGTATTTGTACATTGAGCTTGGGTGCATGTATATAGACTTACAAAGTCATATTCCAACTAGGACTTAAATACATAAATAGATTTCGCAAAATGGAAACAAAAATCTTCCCAAAACAAAAACAAAATCTTCATAAGATTCAGAATCTTCATCAGGAAATTCTCAAAGTGTTGCTCGGACTCTTTAGGATTTGGAAACTTCTATAATTCTTCCATATTTGGACTTCTTTGGTTACACTTTTTCATCTTTAGAAATTCTTTTCCTCTTCAAGTTAGGAAACCACTTTAATTTTAAATTTAATTTATTTTGTTTGGATTTGCCATAAATTTAACTTTACAGATTCGCTAACACCTTACAGTGAATTGACTGATAAACTTGAATTTGGAAGTGTCCCGGTTAGTTAACAAACATCGAGTTTGGAGTTGAGGCAGCATGGATAGGAGACTATTGAAGTGAAGTTTGGAATCATTATGGTTTTCTATCTTCAGATTACCAAATTGGAGAATCACCAAGGCCTTTCAGTGATTTGACATGCCCCCTTAAGCTAGACGCTTCGCCTACCTGACCTTAGAGAGAATAGAATGAGTCGCCCTACCTTATAGTGAATTGATTGATAAACTTACCTGTTGAAGACAATCCTAGTTCAATTGATAAAATTTTGGATTTGCTCTCTAGTGGTCAATAATTTGAGTATCCTCAGGGCCATTGGAGCGTATCCGATCGTTAACTCCAGGCCTCCAGAGATTAGTCAAAGTGTACGTAAGTTGGCCTAGATACCTTGAGTATTCCCAAAAAAAAAAAAAAAAAAAAAAAAGAAGACAATGCTGCGAAAGTTGAAAATGCATAATGTGTGAAGGATTTAAGTTGAAGAATGAATGATCTCTCTTCGTCTACTTTTTATTTTCTTTCTTTCTTTTTCCTTTTTCTTCTTATAGCACTCAAGAACACACACCCACACACTTTGTATTTTTTCTCTACAACTCTCATCTCTGAGCTCTCAATGTTTTTCTCAACTTAACCCCCCTCTTTTTCTTAACTCAAATCAAGTTCAGTTAAATAACTCATATAAGCAAGTGTATATATATGACTATGGACAAGGAAGTTGCCAACCAATTAACACTTGGAGACTCTTGCAACAGATGGACGTCTAATATGTAGGTGGATTGTCTACCTGTGCAACAAAAATATATACATAACTTATTTGGTTGAAATATGTTAATAAACTCAGAAAACACACAGATGAATGCTACACATAGACCTGTGTATGTTTGCCTTTGCGGACTAGGTTCCCAAGCTTAAAAAAATTTTAAGGTGTTAAAATATATGAAGTTTATGAATGACCCATTGATCCTTACAATAAAATAATATTAAAATGTGCAAATTGTAAAAATGTCTAAAGTGCTCTAATAGATGTATCATAACAAATTTATAAGATAAAGATGTTGCCTTAGAAACCAAGTCAGGAGATGAAGAGATATTATTGAAAATTGAGATGACTAATAATGAGGCTTGATATGATGGCGCTTAGGATTTTGTGCAATACTCATAATGCATGGTCTGAGCATGTCATGTATGCACTAATGTCAAGCCTATCACCTCCACTAGAGAAAGGCTATGTGGACTTATGAAAAGAGGGCATGTGGCTTGAATTAAATGAAGGGCAATCGCCCAATATTTTGAAATATAAGCCTGGGAGAAGTGTGATTTTGTTAACATAAAGTCAAAATTGTACTTTGATTAGGTAGTAATTTGCCGACCACAACAATATAGACTTGGTCAAGTCTGAGTATTTTATTATTGAACAATTATACCAACCAAAGTTAGTGTTTAGAGAAACTCCATATTAGAGATGAAAATCACTAACTGATTAAATTAGAGGTATATAGTTGGATATTTACTAAAATAGAATATTTAGATACTCTAAGGCATAAGATGGGAAAAATAACCTATATACTGGTCACTTCTTTACCAAACCCTAGGACCCATGCCATAGTCAACATTAAATGCCCCTACCAATCACCACTCAGAAACTCTGATGTCATATGACATATGTAAGGAAGTGACATGCTTGTCATATCAAAGTAGTATACATCAGTTACTTTGCACCTATAAATATCATGGACATATGTAAAATTGAGATATGCTCACCATTGACTATTGACCGACCCTGGAATGTGTTCGGGTTCTACCTCTCAAGTGCAAGAGGGCAGTCATAGTTTTAACTTAGTGAGTCCGAGGTCGAATTTACAGGGAGCCTATGTTATTTAGTTTCTAGGATAAAAGAGAAATTTAAAACTTAATGTGACTAAGGTTTGATGTTCAATTGGGAATAAATCCTAAGGTTTTGCTGAATCAAAATTTAAACTAAAAATAAATTAATTCTATTAAGGAAGTTCAGCAATTCAATTTTTAAATTTAAATTCAAATTAAATTCTAAAATTCAAGGAAAATTAAATATTGCAAAGAGTTAAATTGAATAATGAAACTTGATAGTAAAAAGGGTTCTTGATTCAACTCACAAGTCCAGGTATTTCACTACTTCACTCTGGGGTGTTTAGGTTCAATTCTGAATTAGGGTTTTGCTTAAAAAGTGTTAAAAACATTAAAATCAAAGATCAGTACCAGTGATTTCAAATGAATATGGTTAAAGATCTTTGTTTCCGAAGGTTTTCTAAACAAACGAAGTCAAAATTGAAATTGAATCCTATTTTCAACTTGTTTCAAAAGTGTAAAGAACATTTAACCCAAAATCCTGTATCAGTGATTTCAAACGAATATGATTAAAGATTTTTGTTTTCGAATGTTTTCGAAACAAGTAAAAATGGGTTTTAAAATCGTGAAACCCTACGCATGTGCTTTCGCAACCCATGCGAAGGGTCTACGTACACCCCAGAGTGTTTTATGAACTACCCTTTCTTGATTTGTGAACCAAGAACCGGGGTTTCTACGCTAACATGATTTTAAACAAAATGAAAGCAATAAACGTAAGCATGAACATTCGATCTACCACTTGAGAACAATAAATCATATATTAAATTAATGAAACAAAAATCAACTTACACGGAAAGTAACTCTAAAATTACGTAATGAAAGAGTAGTGCAATGAAGAACAAACAAACGTCAAACAACTCCATAAACCTTCGCTCAAAACAATATAAAAAAACTCTCAAAACTCTCAAAATCTAAGCTAAAAAGAATGGGGAAGAAGTCCCTTGTTTAGCCGTTCAGGATGAGTATATATGGGTCGAGAAAAACCCTTAAAAAAAAAACGAAGTAAAAACGCACCTAGGCCTTTGTTGGGTCCAGACCGTTTGGGGAGGGGTCCAGACCACAGAATGCATTTTTCTCCAAATTCACCCACTGTGGTCCAGACCATTTGAGGAGGGGTCCGGACCCCTGAACCTTGGTTGCTCAATTTTTCTTTCTCCTTCGCACTGAGTCCTTGGGTTGGTCCAAACCATTCTTGGTGAAGCTTAAACCATAACTTTTCCTTCATTTTCTAAGCCCTCTCCAACACTATTAACTTCGCTTTTCTCATCTATTTCCCTACAAATAAGATGATAAAACTTGTAAGTTACAAAATAATGTCAAAACTTTAAATTTAACCATTGAAATGCATTAACATGTATCTAAATATAGAGTTTGTAATTACACTTTTTAAGTGTAATCACACCCCCCAACTTGAACATTGCTAGTCCCTAGCAATAACTTTATTAAAATGAAATGCAAATGCTACCCTATTTCTCTTTTCGTTGGAAACACGGCTACACTTAGCTACGTGCAGCAAGCCCTTTAAACCCCTAGGTTCCCCTTGTGGATGAGTAAGGTCTCGTGAGGGTTTGTAGTGAATCTACCCACAAAATTCTATAGCATGGTTTCAAAGTGTCAAAAAGTGATCAAGATCAAAATCGAGTTAGGCTCAAACACAATAAGTCACAAAATCCAAATCTATTATGTGATTCCCCTGCACTAAGCATGAATGCCTGGACTATCAAATATAAAGAGCATATGTGCAAAATTGTTTCGTTTATTCAACATGGTTTCTTGAGCATAAATGGAACTAAGTTTTGACTTCAAATTCTCACAAGATTCCACTCATAAACAAAGGATTTCACTCATCAAGGGTTCACTCATACCTATAGCATACAATGCTGTCCTAGTTGCACATAACCCCATGAATAAGTGAATGAATTGAGTCAAAGATCAAAGTGGACAACTCACAAAAATATTCCAATGCGTATGTAAGAAATCACACTACACAGCCTACACAAGACCACTATATGCACAATACAAGAGTTGCTTGCTTAGAATCCACTAGGTCTTTAGTTTGGTTGTAACTTGGCCATGGGTAATGGTTTACAACGGAAGATATGGAAGTCAAAGCACATGTCTTGGGATAAAGATGTTCAAGTGCACACAAGTCCCAAACTACTCATTTCCTTTCCAAACCCCAACAAGGATCCCAACAAGAAGCTTATTCACAAAAAATACTACCTTTGGGACAATTTCAAATATTACAAATAATGTACAACTCCTACAATTTCATAAACAAAAGAAATGATAAATTTTTCTTTCCCCCCCTCCCTCATTTTTTTTTTTTTGACTTGAAAACAACACATACATTCTCATCCCAACATTCATCCTCCTTTTACTTCTCAAAAGCTTACATTCCCAATCCCACATTCCCAACTTAGACTTTGAGGCACTTTCTTAACCCAAGACATATGAGGGTAAGGCTAAAAGTGTGTGAATGGGGTGTAAGGGACAACATGTGAGAGGTGAACCCAGAAGAGAAAAATTTACCACACACATTATTATGAGGCTTTAAGTTGGTTCCTAGGACAATTTCATATCAAGAAAGACAAAAGGCTCAAAATAACAAAGAAGGCCTAGCATCATGTCCTAAACTTGCAACAACTCATAATGTACTAAAAGATACTCATGCAAGTGTGTGTAATGCAATTGGTGCATGGAAATTCATAGTGAAGAGTAACAGAGCTGTGATCATGTGCAACCCCTCAAGAAAAGAATAAAAGGCTCAAAAGCTCACCATAGGGGTGTAAGTCTCCACCTAGTCCAAGAATGCTCAATTAACCAGTATTAAAAAAAAAATCTACTCCTAAGGACATAGTTTTTTTCTATGATAGTCAAAAATTTGCACAAGATAATGACATATTCAATTTGAACTAAGTTTCCTATTGAAGTTTGAACAAAATTCAATTATCACTCTTTCACTCTAATCCACAATCAACCAAACCAAAGAGGCAATATGTAAGTTTAAATGTGCTAAGTCATATGTTTAAGCTCAAAATTCTCAAAATTTTCAAAATTTGACAATTTTCACACAATTGATCATCATGTGAACTCTACCCCCCAACTTAAACTACACATTGTCCTCAATGTGAGAACCAGAATGCATATGTAGGTCCGTAGTGTGCAAGTGAACATGATGATGAACATGAAATGATAGCCACAAAAGGCACAAATAAAAACATAGTAGAACTAAAACAAACATGCACCTATTATTAATTTCATTTAAATATGTCCCCCCACCCTAGATTAAAGGAATTTTTTTTTTTTTGAGTTAAATGTATTAACAAAATGAATAACGTAACAAATAGAAGAATAAATATGAATAAAGAAAAGAAAGATATTACCTCGTGTTGTCTTCTAAAAGTTGATGAGATGCAAAAAGAAATTGCAAAGTAGTACCAAAAGCTTCATCTTGGTCTAACACATTGGGAATTGCAACACCCTCCTTACATGTAGTGTCAACCCTTTCTATGTCAGGGATATCTTCTAAAGGTGGCATACCAGTATATCTAGATTAAGAACTTAATTCAGACTCTACACTAGTGTCAATGTCTGTGGCATAAAAAGGTGCATCTAACCACTCATTAGCTACAGTTACCTCTGCCCATTCCATCTCTAACAGGAGTTCAAGGTCAACTTCATTCCACCATTGGCCATCAAGTAATTGGTCAGGGGTTACATGCATCAATGGGGGATATATAAGTGGCAAAGGTAGGGAATTACTCTCTAAAAAATATCTCTTAGGCCACCATTCACAGTTAACTTCAGAACTCTCAGATTCACTATCACTAAACAGGTAGGGTGTTGTTTCCCATTTATGTTTATGCCCAATTAACATGTTAAAATTATCTTTCTGATTAAAATGGTCATGGTTAGAACCAGACTTGATGTAATTGGTTTTTTCAAAGAGTATACAAAATAAGATATGAAGAACAAAGGTAATCAAAATCATAAAGTAAAAATAAAAAGAATAATTTCAAAGACAGCAAGAAGTAACAAGCAAACATGATTAAGCAAAAATATCAAAATGACAAAGTTAAACATAAATATACATCCGTCTCAAATAAAGTGAATGATAGAGTTTTAGGAGCAATAAATAAAACAATAAATCTCTCTCCTAAACTCTCAAAAAGATAAGAAAATAACAATCACTGAGGAGGTGGAGGTGGATGAAACTCTCTGATGTAGTCCAAGATGCTCTGTAGGAGGTGTCCATGGGCTTGCTGGCTCTGGTGGATACGCTGAAGGAGCTGGTGGTTTACTTCCTGATTTTGCTCCATAACACTGATACGCTCAGCCAGTGCCCCTATTTGATCAGCTAAGCCTTCATTAGTAACCTCCTCCTCATCTTCTTTCGGCTTCTTTGATGCTTGTGAAGGGTTCACCCTGACTTTCAGGTTCATCTACCTTCCTTTTCTTTTGGGAGATTATGCCTCGGGATTTGACATAAGATGTGATATTGAAAGGGTGCAAACCAGCGGCTATGGGTAAATCATCAGTAATACGGGCTCCCTTCCTTCTGAATATTTCTGTGAGCGCTCGACCAAAAGGTAATGTAGTTTAAGCCAAAAGGTAATGCAGTTAAAGCACTAGGGTGCTCACAGGTGTACGCCACTTGGTGCCAAAAATAGGAAGGCAAGTCAATTGTCAATCCCATCCCACTAGCATAAATCAATTTAGCTCTAATGCAGGTGCAATCAGAGTTCCTATTCTGAGGCAGCAGGTTTGTGCAAGAAAACATGTGTAGTGCCCAATATTTGTCCTTAAGTACAGACACTGGCTTCCTAGACTCTGCACCCCATTCATGTCCTTCTAACAAGATCTTAGAAGCTATAGCGGGGAATGATGGAGTCCCTTTAGAAGGATAAGTGAACTCTGGGTTTTTAACTCTAGGGATTTGGAAAACTTGTGCAAAGTCATTGGGGGTTAAGGTAATCTCAACCCCTCTAACCCAATTAACAAAGCGTTCCCTACCTCGTCTTATGATGATAGACCCCTCTCTGAAATTGGCAAAAAATTCCTTTACTAAATCTAATATACAATAAGCATGGAATCTTACCACATTAAGCCACTGCCTGTCTTCAAAATTCTGCTCAAGCATAAACTCTTCTCTCCTAAAATGATCAATTTGCCAAAATCTCTCAATCACCACTAACTTACGTGACCAAGTGTCATCATATTTCTATTCAGCATCCTCCTTCCAAAATCTACTTCTATCAAAAGAGGTGGTTCCTAATTGTCTATTGGTGAGCTTCTTAACTCTTGGGGCCATGGAAGCTACACAAATACCAGAGAAAGTATTCAATGAATAGTTAGGCAATCTCTATGTCCACACAAGTTCAGTGGCCCATTCTAATGAAAAGTGTATATTGAAACTAGGATGAATGTGTAAAATAGACAAGGAGGTGGCCGTACAATATCCACTTTGAAATGGGTTCAACAAATTTAATTCTCATGGTGGCCATACATCATCCACCTGAGATGGGTTCATTCAACAATCTTGGTGGCCATGCACCATCCACCATAGATTTCATTAACAAATTTCTAAAATTAATTGGAAAATAAAGCTTTTGAACATTAAGAACATGGTAAAACACTAAGATTCTTTGAACCCTTGAACCCAAGTTGTGACCCACGGTGAGGAAGGGTGGTAGAGTGTGAATGAATTCACTCAAAATAAGTAATTCCTTCCTACCCATTGTTAAGAACTCAAAATAGAGCTCTATTATACAGGAAATTCAGAACCCTTAGTGCTTTGAATCTCGGGTTCAAGGAAGAATAAACATACCAACTACCTAGGGCTCAAATCTTGGAAGAAACATACCTTTTTGAAGCTTAGCACAAAATTAAAGGTTGAAAGATGCCAAATAACCCTCGGGAAGGTCGATTCTTGAAGGGATCTCCAAGGAGGGAGAGAGAGCTCGAGAGAAATTGAAGTTAGTTGAAAGCCATTGGGGTTTAAAGACGTCGAATCGGGGGTTTTGAAGTTTGTAGGGTCTAGACCCTTTGCGGACGGTCCAGACCACAAAATAGTCCTTCTCCACTTTTGGCTAGGCAAGCTTGCTGTGGTCCGGACCGTTGGGCAGGGGGTCCAGACCACAGAAGGGTCTCCTGTACAATTTTTAGCTAAATCAGCTTACTGTGGTCCAGACCATTTGATTAGGGTGTCCGGACCACAGAATGAGACACTCTCAAACTACTTTAGGATGTGTTAATCACCCAACAAAGACCTAAACTCAAAAATAAAGATCCTAAATCAAAGAAAAGATAAAACTTATCCTAATCCTAATTATGATACAACTACAACCACGTCCTAATTCCATTTCAGTCATAAAGGGAGGGATCTAAACAATCCCATGTTTCAATTTCCACCATGAAGTTTTCTAAATATGGTTTAAGTCGATGACCATTAACGTTAAAAGTGGTATTGTTGCATGGATTATGGACTTCACACACGCCATATCCTAAGACAGAAAGAATAATAAAAGGTCGACACCACCTAAATCAGAGCTTTTCGGGGAAAAAATGTAACCTCGAGTCATACATCAAAACCTTTTGGCCAACATGGAAGGATTTCCTACGAATATGCTTATCATGCAATTCCTTCATTTTAGCCTTGGCAAGTTTTGCATTTTCAAAAGCGTCATTTCTTAATTCTTCAAGTTCATTGAGTTGAAGCTTTCAAAATACAACGGCATCATTTATACTCTCATTAAATTGCCGGATTGCCCAATAGGCCCTATGTTCCATCTCAACGGGTAAGTGGCAAGCCTTGCCAAAAACAAGACGATAGGGAGACATACCCAAAATGGTTTTATAAGCTGTCCTGTATGCCCACAATGTATCAACTAATCTTAAAGACCAATCTTTTTGAGTGGGATTAACGGTTTTTTCAAGAATAGCTTTGATCTCCCTATTCGCTAATTCAACTTGGCCACTATTTTGTGGGCGGTAAGCAGTTCCCACTTTGTGTGTCACACCATATTTATGCATTAGGATACTAACGGGTTTATTGCAAAAATGCTTACCTCCATCACTAATGATTGCTCGTGGCATCCCAAAGTGAGAAAAGATATGTTCTTTTAAGAACTTGACCACCACTTGGTGGTCATTGGTGTGAGTGGCAATGGCCTCTACCCATTTTGACACATAGTCTATGGCCACTAGGATGTATTCAAAACCAAACGACTTAGGGAATGGCCCCATGAAGTCTATCCCCCAACAATCAAAACTTTCCAAGATAATCATAGGGTTTTGGGGCATCTCATTACGCCTAGATAGGGCTCCTAAATGTTGGCAACGGTCACATCTCGTGCAGTAGTTATGCGCATCTTTAAACATGGAAGGCTAATAAAATCCGCATTGAAGAATCTTAGCGGTGGTTTTCTTTGAAGAGAGGTGGCCTCCACAAGCTAAAGTGTGACAGAACTCAATAACACTGTGAACTTTATTATCAGGGATGCATCATCTCACAATTTGATCTGGACAATACTTGTAAAGGTAAGGTTCGTCCCAAAAGAAATTACGAACATTACGTAAGAATTTACCTTTGTTAATCTTTGTCTAATGTGAAGGCATCTGTCCAGTCACTAGAAAATTAGTGATGTCTGCATACCACGGAAGTTAGATGGGAGGATTGGTGCTAATATGCATAATATGCTCATCAGGGAAATGCTCGTTAATGGGTAGGTCACTAGAGTTGGACACAAGATGAGGTAGCCTAGACAAATGGTCAGCTACCACATTTTCGACTCCTTTCTTGTCCTTGATTTCCAAATCAAACTCTTGGAAGAGTAGCATCCATCTAATTAGATGGGGTTTTGCCTCTTGTTTGGAAAGAAGTTATTTCAGGGCTACATGGTCTGTAAACACTGTGATGTGAGAACCTACCAAATACGACCTAAACTTATCTAGGGCAAAAACTACCGCTAGAAGCTCTTTTTCAGCGGTAGTATAGCTAACTTGAGCTTTATTCAAGGTCTTGCTAGTGTAGTAAATAACATAAGGTTTTTCTTCTTTTCGTTGCCCTAAAACTGCACCCACTGCAAAATCGCTAGCATCACACATAAGCTCGAATGGTAGAGACCAATTCGGGATTTGCATAATAGGAGTGGTGGTAAGCAATTGTTTAAGTCTATCAAATGCCTCTTGGCATGATGTTGTCCAATCAAATGGAACATCATTAGACAATAGAGAGCATAGGAGGCGGGCAATGGAACTAAAGGACTGAATGAATCGCCGGTAAAACCTGGCTTGTCCCAAGAATGATCTTACGTCCTTCACACATCGAGGGGTAGGTAAATTTTGAATTGACTCCACTTTAGCTTTGTCTACCTCAATTACTTGACATGATACTATATGCCCCAAAATAATTCCCTGTTGTACCATGAAATGGCATTTTTCCCAGTATAACACCAAGTTACTCTCCTCACATCAGACTAACACCTTTTCAAGGTTGGTTAAGCACTCATCAAAAGTATCTCCATAAACGGAGAAGTCATCCATAAAAACCTCTAAAAACTGCTCAACCATATCACTAAAAATGCTCATTACACACCTTTGAAAAATTACAGGTGCGTTACATAACCCAAATGGCATGCGTCTATACGCAAGAGTGCCAAAGAGACATGTGAAGGTGGTCTTCTCTTGATCCTCTAATGCTATTTCAACCTGATTGTATCCCGAGTATCCATCCAAGAAACAATAAAAAGATCTCCCCGCTACTCTCTTAAGTACTTGGTCTAGAAAGGGGAGTGGAAAATGGTCCTTCCGGGTCACTGCATTCAATTGCCTATAGTCAATACACATACGCCATCTAGTCTAGGTGCGTTGAGGTACTAACTCACCTTTCCCATTCTCAACTACAGTGACACCAAACTTTTTAGGAACCACTTGGGTGGGGCTCACCCACTTTGAGTCAGAGATGGGGTAAATGATACCCGCATCAAGCAACTTAAGCACTTCTCCTTTTACCACTTCTTTCATGTTGGGGTTTAGCCTTCGTTGCATTTGCCTCACTAGTTTAGCGTCATCCTTAAGGTATATGTGATGAGTGCATACTAAAGGACTAATACCTCGAAGGTCAGCTACTGTCCATCCTAAGGCTTTTCTATGAGCACTTAAGACTACTAGTAACTTAGTTTCCTAAACTTTTTCTAATTTTGAAGAAATGACAACAGGGAAGGTCTCATCCTCTCCTAAGAATGCATATTTAAGTTCACTAGGCAATGGTTTCCTAGGAGGACAAGGAGGACATTCCACTGATGGCATAGGTTTAATCAAGGATGGTTTCAGAGATTCAAACACAGGTACCCAACTATTAATTGCCATCACCTCATCTTTATCACTTATCACTTCTTCACTCTCCACAGAGTTCTCTCCATCTAAAGCTTCACACCTTTTACTTCTTACTAAGGCTCGTTCTAACGAGTCCTCGATATAGTTCTTCTCAAAGTACTCGTCACTTAAAGTATGAATCACATCCACTTCCCTGACATCCTCAAATTCTCCCATTTGTTTCCCTACCTTAAAAATGTTCATTTCAACGGTCATATTTCCAAAAGATAGCTTCATAACCCCACTTCTACAATTAATTACAGCATTTGAGGTAGCGAGAAATAGTCTACCTAGAATGACTGGAATGGAATGGGAGGGATTTTGAATAGGTTGGGTGTCCAACACTATGAAATCAATAGGAAAGTAGAATTTGTCTACTTAAACTAACACATCCTATACTATACCTCTTGGCATTTTGACTGAGCAGTCAGCCAATTGCAAAGTTATCCTAGTGGGTTTAAGCTCGCCTAATCCTAATTGTTTGTAAACCGTATAAGGTAATAGATTGACACTAGCACCTAAATCAAGTAGAGCTTTATCAATGATGTGATCCCCAATTCCACATGAAATTTTTGGACAACTAGGATCTTTATACTTAAGAGGTGTATCACGCTGGATAATGGCACTAACCTGATCAGTCAAGAAAGATTTTTCCTTGACATTAAGCTTTCTCTTAACAGTGCACATATCCCTAAGGAACTTAGCATAAGACGGATTCTGTTTAATAGCCTCAAGTAATGGGATGTTAATTCTAACTTGTTTAAAAACCTCTAAAATCTCAGAATTTAACATCTCATTCTTTCCCTTTCCTAACCTTTGAGGAAAAGGGGGTCTAGGTGTATATCCATCTATTTGTTCTTCATGCTTACCCGACTTTTCCACTATGGTCTCCCTTTCTTTTTCTTTCACCTCTTTCTTACCTTTCTTGTTCTCAACTGGTTCTTTCTCCCTATCTTTGGTTTCTACCTCATTTTCTACCTCGTTTTCTATCTTACTCGACTCTTTTCCCTTCTCATTATCTCTTGTTCCTAATTTAGCATTTGGTGCATTGACTCTAGGATCATCGGGTTTGTGAACGATTTTCCCACTTCTCAAAGTGGTAATAGATTACACTTGTTCATGTGAGGTGTTACCTAAAGTGGAGGATTCAGCAAGGTTTGCTTGACCTTTCGGGTTTGGGAGAGTCTGTGAAGGAAGTGTACCACTTGAAGCAATACTCATAGCTTGCGTAATCTTGGAGACTTGCCCTCTAATATCTTCTAAAGCCCTAGACACATTATCATTGATAATCACTTGTTGTTGCACGAATTGTTGCATAGATTCCTCAAAGGATCTCTTCTAGGGCGGTTGATATGCAACAGGATTGGGCTGTTGATATTGAGGTGGTCGTAAAGGAGGGGGTTGAAATGGTTGGCTTGGATTATCATTTTTCCACCCAAAGCCAAGAGGATTCTTCCATCCCTGATGATAAGCATGGGGTGGTCGATTTTCCCCTTGATACCTCACATTCCCCCCTTGTGGGTAGGAAGTGTTAACCTGACCTCTATTTTGGTATGTTCGGCTTTGAATGTTATTAACATACGCCTGACCATAAGTTACTTCCTTAAGTAAAGGAAGCTCGGGACATGAATTAGGATCATGTCCTACTTGGTCACATGCCCAACATACCATTTGTGCCTCTTCCAATTTCCCTTTATTCTTAAGTTCAAGTGTGTCTAACTTATGTTGCATTGCCGCTATCCTAGCCTTCAAATCACCACTCTCACTTAGGGTTAACTGACCACTAGGCATAGGATTTCTATGCTCAGAAGATGAAGGAGGTCCTATTTCCCAATCATTGGAATCTTCAACTACCATGTCAAAGAAGTCCATGGCATCCTCTGCAGTCTTATCAAATAAGGTTCCATTACACATGGTAGATACTAATTGCTTAAGATTAGGGGTTAAAGATTCATGAAAAATACTTACTATTCTCCATGTCTCAAAACCATGGTAAGGACAAGCCATTAAAAGATCCTTGAGCCTTTCCAAAACTCGATAGAAATTCTAGGTTTACACGAAAAGGTGGTAATCTATCGCGTATAATGCTGAGTTTTCTGAGTTGGGAAATATTTCTTTAAAAAATCAGTTTGCATTTCATGCCACGTTCCGATAGAACGTGGACGAAGGGAATAAAGCCAAGATTTAGCTTTGTCCTTAAGTGAAAATGGAAACAATTGAAGACGCACTACATCCTCATTGGCATTGTTCTCAACACAAGTATTGCTAACTTCCTCGAACTCTCCAAGATGGTTATAGGGATTTTCAAATTCTAAACCATGGAAAGTAGGCAAAAGTTGAATAATTCCTGGTCTAACCATGAAGTTTCCCCTATTGAAAAGTAAAACTATGCAAGAAGGTGTAGACTGCCTTACAGGGTTAAGACGCTCTTTCAAAGGAACAAAACCCAGAACCTCTTGGGGTTCATTATCCCTATGTTCACTACCTTCCCCTCTTAATTCAGCCATTGAGTGAAAGGATGACGTGGTAAGTGAAACGGTGGAATATGAATTTGTTGAAAAAGATTCAGGAGGATAAGGAGGGTCTTCTAGTTCAGATTCTGCTACAATTACCCTACCTAATCTAAGTTGCATACACTTCAGAAATGTTGAAATTTTCAAAATTATTTATTTATTTATTTAAAAAAAATAAAAATAAACTTATCTAAAAAAAATTAAGAATAAAAATAGAAACAATCTAAAAACTAAATTTTGACTCCCTGGCAACGGCGCCAAAAACTTGACCGACCCTGAAATGTGTTTGGGTTCTACCTCTTAAGTGCAAGAGGGCAGTCGTAGTTTTAACTCAGTGAGTTGACCGCTGTTAGAAAGTGCGTCTAAATTAACCCCCAAGTGCAAGGGTGTGCGGTGTAGTTTTAACTCGGTGAGTCCGAGGTCGAATTCACAAGGAGCCTATATTATTTAGTTTCTAGGTTATAATGGAAATCCTAAATTTGAATGTAAACTAAGTTTGAAAGTTAATTAAAACTAATTCCTAGGGTTTTGCAAGTTCAAAATGTAAACTAAAACAAATTAACAACTTATTACCAAAATTCCAGCAATTTAAAATTGATTTTTTGATTCAAGGAATAAAGTATTAACTAAACGAATTTTTCCTAATTTAAATGCGCAGCAAAATAATCTAATCTAAAAACTGCAATGTAAATACTTAAATTAAATCAAACGAAGGCAATTCAATTAATAAGCAAATAAATTTGAGAAGTCTTTGATCCAACTATCAATTCCGGGTAGTTTACGTCTTCACTATGGGATGAGTTGTAATACTTGCGTTAAAACCTAAATTATGATTTATTCGAAAATTATTGAGAAAGTTTTAATCAAAAGCTTTTACCAATGATTACAGAGAATATAGTCAAAAACTTCTATTTTTGAAGGGTTTTCAAACAATCCTATTTGAATTCGGATTCAAATCCAATTCTTCTAGTTTATCCAAAATTATTAAGAAAGTTTTAATCGAAAACCTTTACCAGTGATTACAGAAAATATAGTCAAAGATTTTCGTTTTCGAATGTTTCTAAAATAAACTAATTCAAATTAGGATTCAAAATCTGAATTTTCAGTTATTCAAAATTATTGAGAAAATTTTAATCGAAAACCCTTACCAGTGATTACAGAGAATATAGTCAAAGGTTTTCGTTTTCGAAAGTTTTTGAAAGAACTGAATTAGGTTCTAAAAAGTGTAGATCCCTACGCATGAGCTTTCGCAAACCTTGCGAAGGGTCTACGCAAACGTCTCAAAGTTGTAGACCCCTACGCATGAGTTTTCGCAACTCTGCGAAGGGTCTACGTACATCCCATAGATCAGAGTAAACTACCCTTTCTTGATTTGTTGAATCAAGAACTAGGGTTTCTACGCTAGCATGCTTGTAAACGAAATGAAAACATTCATCGAAGACATATTTAACGGATCTAACGAATAAGATGAAGAAACAAGATAATTAAAATGAAGAACGAAAGTAAACGTACTCTGAAATCAATTCTGAAACGAAGTATTGAACGACTACGGCTGTAATGGAAACTACGAAGACTTCATAAATCCGTAAAAACATTACACGAACCATAAAAATCTCTCAAAGCTACTCTATTTCAAAGAAAAACTAACCTAAAACTACAGAGAAAAGCGTAGGTGAAAAGTCCTCTTTTCTGCTGTCAAAGCTACATATTTATAGTGGAGATGAAAAACCCTAAAAATAAAGTTCATCCGCGCAAATAAACCTTCTGTGGTCCGGACCATCCGTGGGGGGGTCCGGGCCACAGTGTACTCCCTTTTCAATTTGTGTCTTGCTTCTGACAGCTTACTGTCTTCACCGTCCAATGCGTTTTTGACCTCGAATATGATGGATTTAGGCTTCGGCTATAACACAAAAGTTGTAGCCCTTTGAGTCTTCTTTCCAACCCAAAAAGAACCAGGTCAATCCGAGTTGTGGGTGAGAAGATATGGTCAAAATACTGACAGGGTGTCAAGCTAGAACTTCAGCTGCACACCATTTCAACCATCTGGAACTTCGGACCATCTTTTTCTCCTCGGCAGCCACTTTCATTGCTGCTAATCTCACTTTTTTTTTCCTTTTCCCTGAAAATAAGAATATAAATACTATAAATAGTAAAATAGTTATAAATATTCAAAATAAACTACTTAAATGCATTAATAGCTATGTAAAAGTGAAGTTTGTAATAGCACTTTTCAAGTGCAATCATGAGTCCGAGGTCGAATTCACAGGGAGCTAATGTTATTTAGTTTATAGGATAAAAGAGAAATTTAAAACTTAATGTGACTAAGGTTTGATGTTCAATTGGGAATAAATCCTAAGGTTTTGCTGAATCAAAATTTAAACTAAAATTAAATTAATTCTATTAAGGAAGTTTAGCAATTCAATTTTTAAATTTAAATTCAAATTAAATTCTAAAATTCAAGGAAAATTAAATATTGTAAAGAGTTAAATTGAATAATGAAACTTGATAGTAAAAAGGGTTCTTGATTCAACTCACAAGTCCAGGTATTTCACTACTTCACTCTAGGGTGTTTAGGTTCAATTCTGAATTAGGGTTTTTGTTTAAAAAGTGTTAAAAACATTAAAATCAAATATCAGTACTAGTAATTTCAAATGAATATGGTTAAAGATCTTTGTTTCCGAAGGTTTTCTAAACAAACGAAATCAAAATTGAAATTGAATCCTATTTTCAACTCGTTTCAAAAGTGTAAAGAACATTTAACCCAAAAACCAGTATCAGGGATTTCAAACGAATATGATTAAGGATTTTTGTTTTCGAATGTTTTCGAAACAAGTAAAAATGGCTTTTAAAATCGTGAAACCCTACGCTTGTGTTTTCGGAACCCATGCGAAGGGTCTACGAACACCCCAGAGTGTTTCATGAACTACCCTTTCTTGATTCGTGAACCAAGAACTGGGGTTTCTACGCTAACATGATTTTAAACAAAATGAAAGCAATAAACGTAAGCATGAACATTCGATCTACCACTTGAGAACAATAAATCATATATTAAATTAATGAAATGAAAATCAACTTACACAGAAAGTAACTCTGAAACTACGTAATGAAAGAGTAGTGCAATGAAGAACAAACAAACATTAAACAACTCCATAAACCTTCTCTCAAAACAATGTCAAAACTCTCAAAATCTAAGCTAAAAAGAATGAGGAAGAAGTCCCTTGTTCAGCCATTCAAGATGAGTATATATGGGTTGACAAAAACCCTAAAAAAATTGAAGTAAAAATGCGCCTAGGGCTTTGCTGGGGTCCGGACCATTTGGGGAGGGGTCCGGACCACAAAATGCATTTTTCTACAGATTCACCAACTGTGGTCCGGACTGTTTGAGGAGGGGTCTGGACCCCTGAACCTTGGTTACTCCATTTTTCATTCTCCTTCGCTCTGAGTCCTTGGGTTGGTCCAAACCATTCTTGGTGAAGCTTGAACCACAACTTTTCCTTCGTCTTTTAAGCCCTCTCCAACACTATTAACTTCACTTTTCTCATCCATTTCCCTACAAATAAGATGATAAAACTTGTAAGTTACAAAATAATTTCAAAACTTTAAATTTAACAATTCAAATGCATTAACATGTATCTAAATATAGATTTTGTAATTACACTTTTCAAGTGTAATCAACTATCAAACTACTCTCTCTTTTTAAGTGTTAAGAAGATCGGAAGGTCTCTATTCAGTGACTCCTACTGGTCATTAACTTTAACCTTTTCTTTCTTCATTTATGTGTAAGAACTCATCCAAAAAAGATTTGATTTGGTAACGTATTGATCACATACAATGATAATTTAGTTCCCATACACATGCAATGCCCAAGGTGTATAAATTAGGTTTTTAATTTAATTAATTTATTTACAGAAGATGCCAGTCACTCATGGAAAGTAGCATTGATTCTTGAAATTTTATTAATTAAACCAAGTGTTTTACATACTCAAGCTCACTCTAATGTTTACCACTTTTAATTGGAGATTCGGATCATAGTAAGAAATGCATGCAAAAGTTGCATATATGAACCTCTTTGTTCAATTGCAGCAGAAGCCATTCAAGGGGTTAATGCTTTTGAATTTTGCGGTTTGCTTGTGTTATGTAAATGTGAACATATATTCTAGATTTGGGTGCACACACTATATTTGTGATTTTTTTAAGTAAATATATATATTTTTAATGTTAAATAAATTACTAAACAAATTTAAAATAAAAAACAATGAAACACTTGTAAAATATTGATAATTAGTTTTAAATGGAATTTAAGTAAATAATTTATAATTATATGATATTTAAAAATGATAAACACAGAACCACGTTAATTTGTCAAGTTTTACACACGTGGGGCGCTCCTCTGGGCACCTGGGCACCCACCTGAGGCCTTGGGCACCTGCCCTTCTTCCCAGGGTGCCCCTCTACATTCTTCTAAGCCAAATGCCAATTTTTAGGTTATTTAGTCCATTACTTCCAGGATTTTCAACAATGAAACATCCCTGATGACTATAATTGCTTAAATAACATATTATCACCTCTAAAACGTGTTTAAAACCATCAATTTATATTAATACGAAAATCTAGAATATTACATTTACTCAAGTTTGAGTTTTATAAGTCTTCGAGAATTCCAAGGCAAACTTTCTGAGAGTTCGAAAGGTAGTTCCACTTAGTCTAGGTGCATCAAGGATTTGAGCAAGAGGTTGAGTGAATTCATGTGAGTCATTAAAGTTTAGCCAAATTTTGTAACCAAATTTTATAGTGAAAACATTTAGGTGGTCTATGAAATTGGATTCAGAGTTTTATTCTACTAGTTGGTAAGAGTTTCTCTATTATCAACCATATATTCATTTTGATTATTCGATAAGAGGTGTTTCCAAGAATTTTCATCACCAAATACCCTATTGTTACCTGTATATAATAGTATAGATATATCATATCATATTGAATATATAGATAAAGAAGACTTTGGGATACACCGCTACATCATGTAGCACCTAACTGATGCTATGATTGTGACATATGGCACTTAATTATAATTATTTTAAAATTTGGTCACACCCTAGATATCGTGACTCGAGGGGCGAGTGATTTAACATACAAATCATGCACTAACTAACAATACCCTGATCAGAGCCATTCACCACCTTGGAATAACATCCACACAAAATAATATCATAACATAATCTAACCTGAGCCTCAGTTATTACCAGGCTATAATATTCCTACTTATCTCACAACCATCATATTCAAACATAGGCCTTATGTCCTTTACAACCCAATCAAATAAATTTCTAAATTAAAATAATATTACAATTCCAATTATAATTTTAACTTAAGAAAATGGAAATGCTATGTCCACAATAACTTATGCACTTCTAATCCCACCAAATGCCCACCTAGTCCTTAGGATCCGTTCCTACAACAAAGTCTGCAGGGATGTGAGCACTAATCCACTTGTGCTCACGTAGCATCGTAAAAGCAAATATAATATGTAAAGCAGAAGATGTAATGTGATTATCTCAAGTAAATCAACATCTTCAACTTAATCATAATCAATCATAAATAGCAAGACTCAACGTAATCAAATAAGTAAATAATATTTCTTCATACCACCATATTACAACCAACATTACAAGCTTCAACATTTAATCCACTTATTATCTTTCTTAGCATTATCATCAATGCTTAACCATCACATTTTCATTTCCATTTAAATCCACAGGGTGGGTACATTATACATCGTCATTAAGGGGCCACGATTAGCCATAATATACGTCGTTATTTAGGCCACGATTAGCCATAATACATGTCGTCGTTAAGTGCCGCAATTAGCCACAATATACATCATCGTTTAAGTCCACGATTAGCTATAGGGCCATGATTAACCACAATACACATCGCCATTAAGGGCCACGATTAACCACGATACATGTCATGTTGTAGGCTACTAACCTACTAGCATCAACACCATTCCCTGCACAGGTTTTGAGTTTTTCAACCTTAGGGTAATCTCTATACCCTTTTTATTTTTTGGTACCTTCCATCCCCGCGTCACAACATCAATCACATTATCTTTTTATTTCGTTCCATTATCTTTCTCAATCATTTTATCCATAACATATCATCATAATCCAGGATCAATACATGTCATCTTATCATTTTCTTTCACTTTTATTATCTATTTCAACAATAACGCAATATATTCCAAATCCAATTATCATATCATTTTCATCATAATCAAGTTATTCTTATCATGATCAAATAATCAATATCATTTAATATAAACAACCAATCATATTCTAGTAATCATAATAAATCAAAAATAATGAAAATGTCCATAAAGCAACAAGTAATAAATCATGTATCTCTTCAATAATTCAATATCCTTCATCTTATCTCTTAAATATCTCCTATCTAAACATTTCCACCACTAAAATCTCATTGATCATTTTATTGTAAACACCCAACTATAAACCATTTATCATAAATAATCAACACTAATTTCCCTTCATTCACAATATCTAATCACCATATCATACATATATCATTCACATTTTCATTTATCTCTTCTCATTTCCATTAACCTTATAATACCATTTTTATCCTCTTATTCAATTAAGGAATATTCTTATATCATCATAATAACCAATAGAACAATCTCAATTTAATTCAACCTTACAATAACATGCTATCACTATATTATAGCATTTCCTATTTTCCTTGACATATTTTCGACTTTTTTTAACTCAAACATCACATAACACATATTTACAAGTTTGCTACAATACAATGGGTAGTATATATCAAGAATAAGATGCCCAAAACTGAGAAATACATCAAATAAGACCTAAATTGAAATTCTAGAGCACCTTGCTCGCTCTAGTAGGGGACTCGGGCATTGTCACTACTCAGCCTAGGTCGGATGAAGCAACCTAGGTGCTCGCATAAGGACCTCGGGTGCTTCCTGTTGTCCAAAGAGCTACTCTGCTCTAGTTCAAGTTATAACTTATGATTTTGTGTCCTAAACTTAGCCTAATCCAATGTTTAACCCAAAACCTTATTTTCTTATGGTGTTTAGGACCTAAAAGGCTCTAAAAAGTCAATCAAAACAAGTTTTAATTCGCTTAATTTATCAAAATAAAAATCTTGGTTTCAACCTATGCATACACATATAAACCTATAATACACCACTTGAATCCTTTCCTCATGCTTCCAAATTCTTAAATAACCATCATAACAACATTTTCTAGCTCAATACATCTCATATATGCTATAAGAAGCTAGAATTCCCTACCTCAAGCTTGAACAAGGAGAAACAAGAAGATAGCGAACTCCCAGTTTTTGGCTTCCAACTTTGAGTTGATCAATCTCCTCACCCTTTGATCTAAACAACGAACAAACCATATAAAAATGTTCATTGAGTGCTTAATTTTAATCTTGCAAGGTTAAATTAAATTTGGTGAGGGTTTGAGTGACTTACCAACAATGGTTACTCCTTCAATTCCACATCCTCTTTCTTGGTTTTCCTCTCCTAAGCACCAAACCTTTATCTCTCTCTTCTCTCATACATACATATACGTATGCTTGGCTTGGTTTCCAAGCATGCTACAGGACACTACACTTTCCCCCTACCCCCTATTCTGATTATAGGAGTAACCCTAACTGAACAAACCAGAGCAACATCATTCTGTTCAACTACTACACAGGTCGTGCAACCCCTAGGCATCCTAGGCATCCCTCTAAGGCCCCGAGCACTTGCCCCTCTACCTGGGGCACCCCCTGTATTCCTCTGAGCTAAAATGCTAATTTTTGGATTATTTGGTCTATTACTTCCAAAATTTCCAACCATAAGACATCCCTAATGACTAATATTACTTAAATAATATATTACTATGCCCAAAACGTGTTAAAAACTATCAATTTATATCAGTATATTATAAGTCTATTATTCTAAAGTCTTTCATACATATTACTTAATTTATAATTATTCCTAGTGTTCTAATTTAATTTAAGTGGGATAGGGCTCTCCCATATTCTAATTAATTAAAGAATTTTGTTTATTATTATTTTATAATAATTTATAGTGTTCTAATCTAGTGAGATAGGATCACCCATATTTTAATTAATCAAATAATTTTTATTTTTTTATATATTAATTTTTTAAAGAATTTTATTTATTATATAAGTTTGCCATTTTTAAGTCTTTAGTGTATATTACATAATTTATAATTGTTCATAGTGTTCTTACCTAAGTGGGATAGGACTTTCCCATATTCTAAATTAATCAAAGAATTTTTATTTCTTTTATATATTAATCATTTTAAAGAATTTTATTTATTATATAAGTCTAATATTCTAATTAACCAAATAATTATATTTATTTTATAATTATTTTATATATATTATTCAACACGTAGCATCTAATTATAATTATTTTTAAGAATTTTATTTATCATACAGGTCTGCTATTCTAAGGGCCTTCATGTATTATTTAATTTATAATTATTCATGGTGCTCTAATCTAAATGGAATAAGACTCTCCCATATTCTAATTAATCAAAGAACTTTTGTTTATTTTATATGTTAATTATTTCAAGGTAACGGTATTTTGATTTAAGATATAGCACTTATTTTGTTTAATGACAATAATAAAGGATAATGTTAGTAAGAGCTTTAGAACAATGAAAGAGTTTAAGTTTAGTTATTTCTTCTATGTTATTCATGAGTTTTCCTATATTTTAATTTTATTTTCTTTTTACTTTTTAGAATTTGAATTTAATCAAACTATCTTCCATTTAGTAACAAGATTTGAAATTTGAATTCGATCAAACCTTTATTGATGTTTTGTAAATTATTTATAGTGTTCTAATCTAAGTGGGATAAGACTTTCCCCGGTGTCTGAAATTTATAAATAGATTCTAATTCTTCTCATTAAATTTCTTTGAAACCTTTTATTATAACAATTTTCTCTTCGAAATTTCTGTGATTTTCATGGTACATGCCTAATGTGATGACTCAGAATTTTAATGCTTTGATTAATTGTTAATTAATATTTAATTTGGTAAAAATAAAATTTTTATTGATTTAAATTTTTAGAAACATAAATTAAATTCAATTTTTTATTGTGGATGCATGAAATTAGAAGTCTAGTCTAATTTGAATTCTAATTCTTTTTCCATTAGGATTCTACCAACTAATAGCGAGTACATGGAATTAGAAGTCTAGTTTGATTTGAATTCTAATTCTTTTTCCATTAGGATTCTACCAACTAATAGCCAGTACATGGAGTTGGAAGTCTAGTTTAATTTGAATTCTAATCTTTTTTCCATTAGGATTCTATCAACTAATAGCTAGTCTAGATATACGTGTATATATATATAACATGCGCTCTTCGGCAGTCAAGGTAAAGGGTTAAAAAGAGAGAGAGAGAGAGAGAGAAAGAGAGAAGAAAAGATAAGGGGTAGTGGCGGCAGAGGAGAAAAAAAATCTAATGTGAATACTGTGGAGATTATTAGCTTCTTGATGGCCGCGATGATCTTAGTCTGATCTGCTGATTGAGTTTTGGGTTTCGTTACGACTTGGGTGTTCTTTCTACAGATTTAATTTGAGGTAAGGGGCGGAACTTTTAAAAGTGATGCATATATATATGTATAAATATTATTTATTTTCTGGGCGAATCACTTGTGAGTCTGTATTGTAATTAACAATACATATATGTGTATTAATTGATTAGTCCTCATACAATTCGGTGATATGAATATAATGATATATATATATATATATATATGTAAATATATATTAGACTCATCAGATTTTTATTGTTGTGAACATATGATTGATTAGATCTTTTTTTTTCCTTTAAACTCATGACGTGATTGATTGGAATATGAGGTTCACTTGTTATTTATTTACTTATTTATTTATTTATATTTTTTTAGTTGGTAAACGTGAATTGTATTGAGTTCCCAAATTTGCTTGGCTACTAGAAGGCAAAAATTTCTATTATATATATTTGAAGTCTTCAACGATTGGATGGTATACATATTATTATTTAATATACATATATAGGTTAAAGGTGTGGAAATTAGGTGTCCAGCAAAGCCATTAAATGAATAAAGCAAAGAAACTTTAACTTTTGTCCTTATATGATAGTTTGTCTTTTTGTGAATTTTGTCTTTACATGTTAGTTTGTTCTGAAAGCTTTTGCATTAATTGTAAGAAACATATTTGGTAATTTGTTGTGCTGCGATTCTTTGGTAATTATGGTTATTATTATTTACGTGTTGAGGTTTACGGATTATTTAAAATATTATGATAAATTCATAAGGATTTAATAAATAATGAATTTAAATAAAGAATTTATTTGATGTTTGTTTAAAATGAAAGTGGATGCGTTTTGTTTGGATTTAGGGTACTGAAAATATCGGGTATACGTACCCAAGGGTCGAAAGTCCCGAAACCCGCGCGGGGTTGGTTATCGATTCCAGTAGGCTAGTAACCTACGAACGAGCAGATGCCTAAGGGTGGCATATCATATTCCTAAGACTTCGGTCTAGGAAGCAGACACCGAAAGATGGTGTATATTGGTTGGGTCTTGTTTCTACGAGACAACCAAGCAGACATCGAAGGATGATGTATATTGGTTGGGTCCTGTTTCTACGAGACAACCAAGCAGCAGTACCTAGAAATCAATTTGTTTTCTTTGATGTGTTATGTGGTGCTACAAGTCAATTAATGGTAATGAAAAGATAAATTGATAAATAAATTAAAGTACTTGTTTGAAATTGCTACTTGTGCATAAATATTTCACTTAGTAGCATGCTAGGGCATACTGCATTCATATTGTTATTATTATTAGGGTTTCGAGCACACGTGGTATTAGTGCTAAACCCCTTACAGCTTGTGATGCAGGTAATGAATTTGAGTCACGTGCTGGACCTTCTGAGCATAGGAATTAGAGTTTTATTTATTATTTTTATGTAATGACTCTAGGAAATTATTTTTAACGGATTTTAATAAGCCTCTGTTTGTGAGGTTATTATTAATTATTTTTTTTAGCTTTGGAAGAATATTTGGGCTTAGCTTTTGGAGCTTATTGCCTAGTTGATTTTGACTAAAGCATTTATTTAAATTTAAAGTATAGTTTTATTTATTTTTACATTAATTGCTCCATAGTGTGTGTTTATGGCTCTGATGTGGGACAGAGAATGTTATTAAATGGTGTAATGTGCGTTCTTTGGTTCACGTACTGGGATTGTGAAATTCAGGGCGTAACACCTAAACCTTTAATTCTAAAGTGTTCATAGATAATTGATATATGTGTTTGGTTGAATTTGCATAAATAACAATAGATATTACTTTCAAATATATTTGTACAACTTAGTTGGTTTTAGCATATGATAGTACACTCAACTTAAATATGTCAAATCCATGCATTGCATGGGTTATATCATTAGTTAAATATATATAAAGCAGACTCTAAAAAGTGCTACTACACCACGTGATACCTAACTGGTGCCATAGTTGTGACATGTGGCACCTAGTTATAATTATTTTAAATAATTTTATTTTTTATATATGTATACATTCTAAAGTCTTTCATATATATTATTAAATTTATATTTATTTATGATGTTCTAATCTAAGTGGGATAAGACTCTCCCATATTCTAATTAATCAACGAATTTTTATTTATAATTATTCATGGTGTTCTAATCTAAGTGAGATAGGATTCCTCTGATTAATTAAAGAATCTTTATTAATTTTAATTTACTAGACGCCGGTGCACACGCGATGCGTATGAATTTTTTTCCTAATAATTGATAAAAATATATTAGTTTTGCAGATTATGAATGTTCATTTAATTTCATATTAATTTTTATCAACCTATTAAAACAATGTGTGAGAATTTTTATTTTTATTTTATTTTACTTAATTTTACACTAGTGCATACGTGACGCACATGAATTTTTATTTTAAAACTATGTGTATATCATTAATTAATTTGTTATTTCATTTAAAAAATTTATCAAATAATAAATAATGAGTAATTATTAATTAAAGGTATTTAAGTAAATTGTAAGTAATTAAGGGGTATTCAGATAAAATAAAAGAACATTATAAGAGTAGTTGGTAGTTAAAGGGCATTTAAGAAAAATTAAAAAATAAAAGGGTAAAATTACTTATGTAACTTACAAAAGTTAAAAAATTACTTATGCACCACCTTCAAATGGTGAGTGGTTATTGGTGGTTAAAGGTCATTAATGGAAAAGATCACTTTCAAATTATAAGTGGTTATTGGTAGTTAAGGGTCATTAATGGCAAAATAAATAAATAAGGCTTCACCAAAAAAAATCTAATAAAAAAGAGTTTCACCAAACCTATGGGTTTTCCCTATAATAGTATAGATAATTATTCATGGTGTTCTAATTTAAGTGCGATAGGACTCTCTCATATTCTGATTGATCAAATATTTTTTATTTATTTTATATATTAATTATTTTAAATAATTTTATTTATTATATAACCTACTATTCTAATTAACAAAGAATTCTATTTATTTTATAAGTATTATATATGTATTATATTTAACACATGGCACGTAATTACAATTGTTGCGATCGGATCTGCGCACTAGGCTGATAAGCGCAGGTTGTGTGTTTTTGTTGCGACATGGTGTGTCCCAGATTGCCCAAATGTAAAAAATTATGTTTTATTTTGAAATAGACCCCTGATTACAAAGACCAGGAGTCATCACCCAACACTTTTAAAATGGGTGTGTCAAGAAACCCAAATTTTAATTTAAAAATTAATAGTGTTTTGATTTATATTTTTTAAATTCTGATAAAAGATCCATTTTTAATGACTCTTGACTAGTCTGTGCAATCAGAGATTGTAATATCCCGATTTCATATTAAACTAAATTGATGATTTTTAACAAGTTTAGGATGTAATGGTGTGTTAATTTGATCAATGTGGGTCATTAGGGGTGTAATTGTTTGGAATTTTTGAAGTAAAGAACATATGGGGTGCCCATGGTGTTCAACAAAGTGTCAAATCGAGCTTTCTTTCGCTCAATCACTCAATGGTCACTTTTTCTCACTTCCAAAACTAGACCTAGGAGAGGGTATGTAGAGGGAGGTTCCAGGGACAATATAGCATGCTTAGAGGCCCAGCCAAGCATGTGTATATGTGTGTATAAGAGAAGAGAGAGAAACAGTTTTGGAACTAGGAGAGAGAAATGAGAGTCGAGAGCCGAGAATGGAACTGGAGAAGCTCAACCTTGGTAAGTGGCTCTAGGCTTGACCAAAATCAAATTGATCTTGTAGTTATGAAATTAGATGTTTAATGACCACTTCTATAAGGTTTGTTTGTTGTTTGGATCAAAGGGTGAGGAGATCAATCAATCCAAAGTTGGAAGCCACAATTAGGGAGTTACCATTTTCTTGCTTCACTTTGTTCAAGCTTGAGGTAGGGATTTCTAGCCTCCTATTTGCATATATGAGATGTGAGGAGTTAGAAGAATGTAGTTATGATGTTCATTTAAGGATTTGAAAACATGAGGAGGTGATTTGGGTGGTATAATGTATGTGTATATATATGTATAGGTTGGACACAAATTTTTGATTTGATGAAATGGATGAATTAAACTTGGTTTTGGTTGTCTTTCTAGAGCCTTTTGGATCCCAAACAACACTTAGAAACAAGTTTTTCAACTAAAGAGTGGATTTGACAAAGTTTAGAACCCAAAACATTGAGATAAAACTCCAACAGAATGGAGTAACCTTTCTGTACATAGAAGGGTGATCATGAACCTTCAAGGGGCGCCTATATCTCCTGAGGGGTGGCCATGACCCCTGAGGGTGCCCATGAACCCTCAAGGGGCACCCATGAACCCCTACCCAGAATGTCCAGTTTATTCATTTCCATGAAAACTTGTATATTTCTAATCTCAACCCTTATGACATTAAATGAATAGCCTAGAGTGATTAAATAAGTGAAAATTATATGAAATAAAGTGTGAAAAACAATACGTGGATTGAGTGATTGGTTTCTTTAAGATATATTTAGTTTTGCCGTAATGTTAAACTCGTGTGTTTACATCTTATACTTGATATATACTTCATAGAGAATTGTTTAAATATTGCTAATGGAAATTGAATGATGTTGATAAGTTGAGATTATGTTAGTGGGGTGAGGAAATAATAGAATGAAATGACACTATGTTAATGTTAGTGTAACATGTTATGATTGTTGAATTGGTTGAGTATGGTGGTAAAAATTGATATTTGATAAATGAGATGATAAAATGAAACGTGACAAAGTTACTGGAAATGAAACAAGATAATTAGAAATATGATTGATATTGAGACACGAGGATGGTGGGTATTACAAAACAGGAAGGGTACAAAGATTATCCTAAGGTTGAAAGACCCGAAACTGACATAGGAATTGGTGTTCATGTCAGTAAGTTAGTAGCCTACAACATGACGTATAATTAAGGCTAATCGTGGCCTTTAACGGTGACATAAAATTAAGGCTAATTGTGGCCTTTAGCAACAACGTATAGTTAAGGCTAATTGTGGCCTTTAGCAACAACGTATAGTTAAGGCTATTCGTGGCCTTTAACGATGACATTAAATGTTCCCACCCCTGTTAAATAAAATGGAAATATAATATAAATAAGGATGATTATGATGGGAATATATAAGTGAATGATGGTTAAATAAAATGATAAGATTGATGTTATTGATTATGGTGCATGTTCTATATGAGACTCACTTTAATAATGAAGATATGATTGATTATGCATATGAGTTTTGGATTTCATAGTGATATTTATGATTTTGTTGGGATATGTTGAATTATAACTTTAGTGTAATTTCATATTATTACTTCACATATTATATATGCTTTTATATTGTTTCGTGGGCACAATTGGATTAGTGCTCACGTCTTTACGGACTTTGTTGCAAGAACTGATCCTAAGAAATAGGTGGGCATTGGTGGGATTTAAATGTGCATAAACTATTGTGGATATTACATTTTTCATTTACTTAAGTCAAATTTTTAAATAGGTCTGCAATATTAAATTAATTTAGATATTTATTCGATTAGGTTGTAAAGGCCATAAGGCTATTTATGTGTACTATTATTATGAGATGTGCTGGAGTATGGTAGCCTGGCAATAGCCGAGACCTACTTTATGTTATGTTACGTTATTATCTTATGTGGATGTTGCTCCAGGGTTATCACGTTGCTCTAATCAGGGGATGGTTACTTTGTGCATGATATGTATGTTATCCACTCACCCCTCAAGTCGCGAGATCTAGGGTGTGACAAAGATAGTGGGTCTTGGGTTTCAACTGCATACAGAAACCATTACGCCTGGATACCTCGAGATATCCAGAGTCTATTTCCACTCTTTGCAATCATAATCTCATAGTATAATATTCTAGTTTATAATGATCAGTGCATACAACAATAAAATGTATATAATGCATGAATATGGGGCAGCTAAGCCTAATGTGTGTGTGTGTGTGTGTAGTGTAATGTCTGCTTATGTAGCAGTGATGTACCCTAGAGAGTTCTATATGCTAGTTTGACCCTAAATGCAGTTTAAATTCTAAGTCTGCTTTTGGTGCCTACTGGGAATGCTCTGTAAAAGATAAATCCCTCTAGGGATGAGACTTGCATTGGAATACTGTATAGACTCATATATGGGGACTTATGTAGTACTTACGCTTGTAGTATGTCTGCTAGGAATGAAGTGATAATTGAAATATGGTCTATGATGACCAAGATGACTGAACTCAAGCTATATACTCAAGCTACTTATGTATCCAATGGAGGGATCAGGTCAACGTAGTTTAGACCAAGCCCAGGAATAGTAAGATAGTAAATAAAGATGATAATAAATATGCAAGATTAAATACAGAATTCTAAGATTCTATTTAAATAATATTTTTCTCTTTTTCTTAAGAAAAAATAACTTGTAAATAATGATTCCAAAATTTCTGTTTGATGATTTTCGGTTTCAGATATTCTTTGTTTTATAATAGATAAACGAATTCTATACCAAGATAATTTTTGTTTGTAATAATTCATTTGAAACATAATGAATAATACAGATAACAAAATATAAATGATGCTAAATGAATTTTTATTAATGAGTACAACAAGTGACACAAAGACTTACTTGATAAAAAATAATTAAACTTGATACATCCGAAGGTTGGAAGCTTGAGAGAGGATATGGGTGAAATTCAGACAGTAGAATAATTTTTGGATCTGAATGCAACCTCCCTCTTAGATTTAGCTTCTTTCTTTTTTATAATGAGGAAGGGAATCAGGCTACAGTTTTTCCCGTGATAGGTAATGATAAAGAGCCTGACTTTTCTTTTACATAAAGTCTGACATAAAGAAAATAAAGAGGACTTTTGATACAAATTTTGACATAAAGTAAAAGATTCTTTTGGTTGGCATGTAAGTGAATAGTAGTCTGAATGACTCTCTGGTCTTGATTCTCCATGTAAATGCATGATATCTTGGTAGATTTTTGCCAATACTTTGAATGACCACTTTGTCTTGAATGCACAAAGTTTTGATGGGCATGTGATGCTACAGGAAGCTTGATGAACTTTTCTTAGTAGGCTTGATGAATCTTTTTTTTGTTTTTTCAGTAGGCTTGATGGCAAAGTTGGCTTGATGGTTACTTCTTGTCTTTTGCCTTTGATTTCTTTTTCTCTTTGGTAGGTGCTGATGGAGTGGCATGTTTGATAGGAGGAAGAACACCATAGCAGTCGTCTTCATTGTCATTGCTAAGGTTGACAGAACTAAAGCTTTCTATTGAGTTGGAGTCCTCACTTGATTCTTGATCTGACAACGATTCTAATGTAGCTAAGAATTGCTGTTTTAATTCCTTTTTTGATGCTGTAGCTGCAAGTTTTGATATATTCTGGCTTTTTTGAAGAAGGAATTGAGGGGTTGTTGAAGATGTTAATGCTGGATGCTGATGGAAATATTTATCAATGGCTGTGGGAGTAACCCTGCCAAATTTAAATTGCTCCCACCATTTGACCTTAATTCTTCGGATTAGTGATAAAATGGTTGGTCCTTGATGAAAATACTCCCATTAGATAATCCAGGCAAGAGAAAATTGTTGAAAGAAATAGAATAAATAAGGGAACTGATTCATTGAAAAATGAGATGGGATTTTGAATCGATCTTGATAGATCTGAAGGCCTTGATGAGCTTGTTGAGGTAATATTTCTGGCATTGGTCCAAACATGTTCCACCATTCAATGAACCATGCTGGAAGGTCTTGATGGAATTTATTTTGGAAATAGAACATCCAAGAATGTCTGAATGTTTTATTTTGATGATAGAAGGTATGGTACTAGGCTTTCTAGTAGTCCCAGTAATTGTAGATGGAACAAAATGCTAAGAAAACTGGCGGAATTGGTTTCGATGTCCTCCCCAGTCTTCAATAGTTAAGATTTTGATAATTTGGCATGTTGAATAGGCTATTTGGGTTTGATCAAATTTGTCTGGATAATGTTTAAATGATACTGATTCGATGTTAATCAGTATAAATTCGTAAAATGTTTGGGTTTTCATAGAATTTGAGGTTACAAAATGGTTATTTGGTAGAAATACGGTTTGAAGGAGATCATGGATAACTTGGTAATTGGGTGGATAAGTGAATGGGTTTTCATATTCTTGAGGCAATCTGGTGATAAGATAGGTTTGTGGTTTGGGAAAATATTGCGATTTTGATGATAGGGAAATTTGAGAAATTGGTGTGGGGTTTGCCGATACCACCACATTTTTTGATGAAGAAGATATGGGGCCAAGAGCCACCATAGATGACGAAGAGGGACGTGTAGCCACCTCTTTTGATGATCCAATTGCGACTATTTGAGCAAAGCTCTTATTAGCCACTTGGTTTAATAGCTATTGTTGTTGTTTTTCTTCTTCAAGTAATTGGGTATACCAGTCACTGGGAGATAAGGGAAGAACCCTTGGAATGGTAGTTGGTAAGGGTGTGGTTTGACTAGAAGATGATTTAATAGGTATCATGGCATATGATTCTTTTGTTATTGGTTGTTGAGTTGATGAAGAAGGTTTAATAGGTTTAGGAGGCATGGTTTCCTTGCAAAAATTCACAGGTATGGAAATCAGGGATGGAATTTGCTTCTCCTTTGATGTATTCAATTTTATAATCAAAAACTGATAAAATAGCTTACCATCTTGCAAAAATTTGTTTTGATGCAATATTTTGAACATTTTTTTGTAAAACATGCTTGGCAGCTTTGCAATCAATTCTGATTAAAAATTCTTAATTTAATAAATCATTTTGAAATTTTTGAATGCATAATACAATAGATAAAATTTCTTTTTTAATAGTGTTATAATTCCTTTGGGCATTAGTCCATATTCCTGATGTAAACCGAACTAATTGTTCTTGATGATGACCAAGAAGGCATTTTTTTAAAATACCATTGTATCCTAGTTTTGATGCATCTGTTTCAACTATCTTATATGCTTGGGGATTTGCTATATGCAAACATGGAAGAGACTTAAGGTGTTGCTTAAGTTGTTTGATAATTAGGGTATGTTGAGAAGACCATGGAGGAGGATTTTTCTTGAGTCTTTCTCTTAATAGAGTAGCAATAGTACTAAGTTTTTGATAATAATTTGAAATATAATTGAGGCTTCCTAAAAACCTCTGAAGTTGGTTTTTATCTTTAATTTCATTAGGAAATTTACTTGCAAATTCTAAAACTCTTTCAATGGGAGTAATTGTTCCTTGATCAATGTAATGTTCAAGAAATCTTGTCCTTGTTTGAAAGAGATTAATTTTTTATGGAGAAAGCACTAAACCATTTTTCTTTACAATATAAAGGAAAGTGTTTAAATGCTTCCAATGAGATTGAATATTATTTGAGAAGATTAATATATCATCAATGTATACTATTAAAAAATCAGAATATGGATTAAAAATATCATTCATAATTTTTTGAAATTCACTTGGAGCATTTTTAAGTCCAAATGGCATAACATTCCATTCGTATTGTCCAAAGGGGATAGTGAATGCTGTTTTATATTTATCTGATTCAGAGATCTGGATTTGCCAAAATCCATATTTTAAATCAAATTTTGAGTATATTTTAGCATGTACAAGCCTTTGAAGGAGATCTTGCTTGTTAGAGATTGGATATCTTATCCACTGCAAAACATCATTTAAAGGTTTGTAATTTATTACTAACCTTGGAGTTCTTCTTTCTATTTCAGCATTTTTATTTACATAGAAAATAGCACAACTCCAAGGAGATTTGGATGGTCTTATTAGTTTTTTGTCTAATAAATTTTGGATTTCCTTTTTGCAATAATCCAAAAGTTCTTGATTCATTTGGATAGGTCTAGCTTTTGTTTTGATCTTTGATTCTTGAAAGTCTTTAATGTAAGGAAGGGTGACTATGTGACTTTTCCTGTTCCAAAATGCATTTGGAATAGTAAAAGAAACTTCTTTAATTATTTTAGTTTTAAAATTTTCAATTGCTAATTGCATCTGACCATCTTGGAGTTGATTTTTAATTTGTCGACATACATTTTCTTGTTTTAAGAGCATTAAATGTTTTTCTTTTGATATGATTTTTAAAATACTATTTATTTGGATTTTATCTATAGCTATATCTTTTAGAATATTCAAATCTTTGATATTTGGAGGATTAAGAAATTCAAATATTATTTCTTGATCAAATATATTTGTAGAAATTCCTTTAGGGGATACCGTCATAGGTTGAATAAGATTTAAGAAGGGCATTCCTAATATTACTTCTCTATTTAAATTTTTTACTAGCATAAATGGAGACTTTATACAAATATTTTGATTACATGCATGAGCTTTTGTTAATTTATATTTGACTTTTAATGGCATACCATTAGTAGATGATAGTCGTTCTTTTGTTGGTTCAAAGTATTTTATGGGTACTAATCCTTCTTGCATACATATAATTTCAGCACCAGAGTCAAAAAGTGCAGTAGTATTTATAGTATATTCTTTATTTATTACAATTTTTAATTTTACATTCCATTTTTGATAGGATATTTGGGTTAATATGAAAATATCATCTTTTTTATACTCTTTATCTTGAGTCAAGAGAGTTTGTTGATTAGAGGTTGAAGTTATAATATCATTAGGATTTTGATTTTTTAGAATTAATACTTGGTTTGTTAATTCTTGAGTTTCTGATTTTGATATTCCTAATTCATGTTTTAGAGTTCTAATCTCTTTTTTGATTTCTTTTATTTCAAGTTTAATGTCTTCTATTGGAATTTTTTGTGATTTTTGAGGTTATTTAGCCTTTTTTAATATTGAATCAAGGTCATAACAATTTTCTATAATCTTTTCTCTATTCTTTTTAGTTTGTTAAATGTTTTCTTTTAATTTTAATAAATAATTTCTTTTTAAATGAGGGTCTTCTATAGCTTCAATCATATCCATAATTAGTTCTTGTTCTCTAGTAATAACATTACAATGACAGTTTTGTTTAATAGTTATACTACTAGATGAATTTTTGGATGTTTCTATATTAGATTCGGTTGATGATATAATATTATCTATTTCAAAATCATCTTGAGAATTTGATTTTTCATGTTCTGATTCAGAATTATTTAACATCAATATTTCTAATTGTTTTTTGAGGTGTTCATCAATATCTAAGGAATTTATTTTACCTTTTAATGGGCAATTATTTTTTAATGCCCTATTTTTCCATATTTAAAACATGTTAGAGGTATTTTCTGATTATTAATAGGTTTCTTCGATTTTTTCTAATGTTGAAATTGGTTTGGTTTATTTTTATATGATTTTTTGTAAAAATTATCTTGACTAGGTTGTCTTTTCTTTTTATAATAGGGTTTCGGTATTAGCTTTTTATGTTTTTTATGTTTTCTTGATGGAGGTAAGTTTTGTTTAGCTAATCCAAATTGTTCACAAAATGTGCCTAACTCTTTATATGATTGTATTAATTCTCTTTATAGTCTTTGGTTTAATTGGAAATTAGTACAGATTTCAAATGCTATATCTTTTATGGTGTCTGATATATTTGGAAATTTTAAATGTTCATAAGGTATTATGCTTTCATTTTGTTCTCTTAATCTAGTTTTTACTTTTTCAGCAAATAATCTTGGTAATCCATCTATAAATTTTTCTTTCCAAAACGAGAGACGTTGGTCATCTCTCATTCCAAGTTTTGTTAAAAATGTCTCTTCATACCAGTGATAATCTTATGGTTTTGGACATTTTAGGTTTGTTAAGATTATTGAAGATCTCTCCTCAATTTTTGATATATTTCCTATAAAATATTTGACAATAGAAAATATTAGAGTATTGACAGCATCTTCTATTATTGTTGGATTATCATCTTCATCTTCAACTTTTATTGGTTCATTAAATTCATCAGTTTTAATGACATTTAATATATTATCTTTTTCTGATTCAGTAAGATACTTATCCCACCAGGTTTTAAGTTTTCCAAAAAATCCTGATACAAGAATTTCTGCTACGGCTTTATCAGAACATTGTTTTTTCATTTTATAAGCATTTGCAACCATTGTCATTTCTTGTAGTTTGTTAATTTTTTGATATTCTGTTAGTCCATCTAAATTCCATTTATAAATTCCAGTACCTTTGAAAAATTGAGTTGGTTCAACTAATTCTTCATATTATTGATCTGGGAAAGATGGTCTCGGATAATAATTTTTTATTTGTCTTGTATTATGTTTATTATGATTCCATTTGGCCATATTGATTGTTTGATCTTGAGGGGTAAAAGTTTCTAATATTTCTTCAACTTCTGTTTTAGATAATTGTGATAATGTATGGATGGCTTTTAATGATGGAGAAGGTGTCTCAGGAGCAACCATAAATGTTAATGTGTTTTGTAATTTTTTAATCTTATTATCAATATCTTGTATTAAATCTTTGTCTTTTAATTGAGTATTAATTTTCTTAGGAATTTCATGAGGAATAAATAGAGGTTTTTGATGTGAACTTTGACCTATTTCAGGTTCTGATTCCTATAAATTATTCTCAATTCTATTTAATTGATCACTAATTGTTTTAAGGTTTTGATTTGTAAAGTTATTTTGTTATAGGATTTTTTGTATATCTCTAGATGTTATATCAGTTTCTACTGGAGATTTCATTTTATAAGGTGAAGCCTTAATGGTTGTATTTCTATATTGAATAGATATTTCTTCTTGAGGTGGATGAGTAGATTATTTAATATCTTCTAGTGTGTTCCACTATTGAGGTTTTTGAGTAACATTTATTTCTTTAATAAAAGGATATTTTAAAGAATTATTGGCGGCATAATCTTCAAACTAATCAAAAAATCTAAGATGAGTTTTATAATTCTGAACATGTTTATAGAATTTTTCTCTTATTGGTATCCTATCGATTTCATCAAAGTTTGATAAAAACCACTCTTTTTTGAGTGTTTTCAGATGATTCAAAATTTTTCTTTAATATACTTTTGTCCGTAATAAATTCTCTATCTATGAAAAATATTTGAGGATCATCTTGCATTTGAGATTGAGTTATGTACATATGTTCTGAAGATTTATCTTTATCATCTTTTTCTTGTTGATTTATTTGATCTATGTAAATAGATTGGGGTATGGTTGATTTATTTCTAACTCTATTGAGCTTTAGCGGTTCATAGTTACTTGATGTTGGAATAGAGGAGCAAGAAGATCTTGGAGGTTGATAGGATGATCTTAGAAGTTGATAGGATGATCTTGGTAGTTGGTAGGGTTCTTTAGAATAAGAGGATCTAGGAGGTTGATAAGCTTCACTAAAATTTCTTGTTTGAAAAGGTGTTTCTCCTTCTTCTTTAATTTGTAAATTAGAAAGTTTTGTAGATAAAAATTTAAATTTAACAGATCCATTTGGGAGTTCTTCAATTTGTTGGAGTTTTTTATTCTCTATTTTTGGAGCGGGTATTTGATCTTCTAGTTCCCATTCTACTGGGAGATTAATATCACTCCAAAGTATGGTTTGTGAGACTATTAAATTAGAATTTTCTCTTTGAGTTTGGAAAAAAATTGTCTCTCCTTTAGGGCTAATGGTTTTAACTAAAAGATCCATGATAGTGGTCATAGTTTTATAATGGATTTTATAGATTAAAGCAAAAGGAATATTTCCAGGTTCCATATCATATCCTGATGTTTGTATTTTAAGAACAAGAGAATTTAATATTCCAGTATCATGTAAAGAAACTGGATAATTTGGAAAACAATTAAAATATATTAGACCATTATATAAGCTAGTTTCAATAATTCCTAGTAAAGAGTCCTGGAATCTACGATGTCTTTGATCCCTAAGACAAAGTAGAATTGATGTGTTTAATCCGCTTCTAGTTAATGGTTGGATAGTTACTTGAACTAGTTCAAAATGTATATATGAATATTTTTCTTGATGTCCTAAATGTAAAGCAAACTGGTATGCTGATGTGAAAGCCTTACTTTAAGTCTAAGTTGACTCTTCGAGCAGATGGCCTATGAAGACCGTGGTGACTAGACTCAAGCTATCTTCTCAAGCTACCTATGTACCCCATGAAAGGAACAAATCAACGTAACTCTAAATCAACGCCTCACGCAAATGTGATATCCTGATGTGCATGTGTGGATGCAAGTGTGATCAGAATACCGTAGATGGAAAACCAATTGGATTTACGCATAGTGAACCTCATCATTAGTTGAAATGTGATGCCATGTGATAAATTGGTTTGAATTCTAGAATGCTGTGGTGGTAAACTGCTGGCCTCAGGCATCATCATCAACCAAAATGGGCTAAGCATATAAGGGAGTGACCGATAAGGTCGATGCTGTATATAGGATTAGCATGAATGAGCCTCACTCCTAATATGGGATGAGGAAAGAAAGATCCTAGCTTTAGGTTAGTATTAGGAATAATTATCTTTTTATTCATCTAGGTGTAAAAGTCTAGCTCTAAGACTAAAATAAAAATTAGTGCCTTGCGCATAACTTAGGAAGAGAGCTTCGCTCTTGATGACAAAAAGCAGCTAGCACCTCGTGCTTAACTTGAAAAAGGAGCCGTGCTCTAGAGTAAAAAGAACAATTAGCGCCTTATGTGTAACTGGAGAAAATGAACCTTGCTCCAACGGTAAATAGAACAGTAAATGCCCAGTGCGTAACTGGAGAAAAGAGCCTTGCTCAAGATGAAAAGGAATTGTCATGTCCTGAATTTTCACAAACTTAAGAACATGAACTATAAACTGCCAAAACCATCAATCCAAACTAATCAGAGCCAATTATGTTTAATAATAATGAACTAACAATCTCCAAATTTAGATAAAAAAATAATAAATCCATCTCTAGTCCCCCAAACAGAGATTTATACAATAATCAAAATCCAATCAAAAGAAAATAAAAAAATAAAATGAATAATTATATAATTCTCCTCCTAAAATATAATTAACGAGCTACTCAAAATATCTACTCTACCTAAATGGTCCCATCACGACCATCATCTGGTGTAATACTCGCACTTGCATCTAAAGCTGTTAGGGCATAAGCACAATATAATAATACATATTAAAATAATCAACTGGTGCTCAAAAAAAAAATAAAAAATAAATAAATCATGCACGGATGTCCTAGCATGAATCTCTAATGTGCTATGCCAACATACATCACATATCAAAAATATTTAAATTTAAATATTTTGAAAATGGAATAAAATAAAATAAATTATTTTAATGAAACCATATTCTTAACTATTAGGTTAGGTACCACTACCTGGTCAACCTATGCCTCAGCCATAGGATACCAAAACATCAACTCATTAATGCTTTGTAAGTTACCAGCCTACTGGACACGATATCTAATCCTGCACGGATTCCTGGTCTTCCACCAACGGAGCTTTCAGCATCAATTATTTATTCCGGTACCTCTCTCAACTCAGAACTAAAATCGTAAAACTAATGAATAAATAATTATTTATTTATTCAAATATAAATCATTCTTTAAAAATATTTCTTTTCCTTATTCAAGGTTCCATAATAAAATACAAATTTTAAAAAATTAAAATTTTTGCACTAACTTAATTTTAATTCCTCAAAATTAAAATTAATTTATACCTACTTTTTTAATCTGTAAGTCAACCACAATCATACAATTAATCACACAACAATAAATCAAATAATCACAGAAATTTATCAAATTAAATCACACATAATAAATTTAATTTTTATTTAACTTCAGCCCTACCTCAACTTAAATTTGAAAATTGTTGCAAAAAAAAAAAAAAAAAACAAAGACTGTTGAATGTGGACTCGCTGCCTTCTAACTACTATTTCCCTTTCTCTTTTTTCCATTTGTTTTTTCTCGCTAGTGCACAAGCTTTGGTGTATATATATATTAACATAAATGTTTAAGTTGCATATGAATTCTAACGGAATAAGAATACTGACACCATTTTATCACTCATAACGTAAACTAGATGCCTTAAATATATGATATTGATTAATATATATATATATATATATATATATCAGTGTATAAATATATGTATATGTGTGTAAACATATTATCAGTTTATTGTTTAAAGAGTTCAAATAGGAATAAAATACTTAATTCATGTTATCCAATCTACACCCAAACTAAATTAGATTGCCCATTAAAAAACAAATAGAATTAGAATTTCAACTCTTACTTTTTAATTTATCACACATTAATCTAATTGGCTACCAAAAATATATAATATTATTATTTAATAAACATATATATATGAATATATACACACTTAGCACCATGAATTTCATAAAAAAATTATATTTCATTAAATTAATAATTTATCAAAATTAAACCATAATTTTATAATTCTCAAAAATATTTAATTACTAAAAAAATCTCACACATTCTGTGCATCCACAATAAAAATCGAATTTAATTTATGTCTAAAAAATTTCAATCAACAAAAATTTTATTTTTATCAAATTAAATATTAATTAAAAAAATAACCAAAACATTAAAATTCTGGGTCATCATATCCTACCTTCCTTAGAAAAAAATTTCATTCTCGAAATATATAACACAATTTTATAAGTAAAACCCAAACCACATGCCTCCACAAATATTATATAGTCCGAAGCACTTTAATAATAAATGACCTTAATAAGTTTAAACCTTTATAAATCCACGCATATTATTCACACAAAACTATTATTTTAAAGTTAAGAAAAAATATATTAATATAAAAGTAATTACAAAATCTAAGAGGCATATCCTCGATTAACAGTAAGCTAACAGCTATAGGTCACAATCAGCACAAATCTAACTCACAAAAGAGAATAGAAATAAATAAATCTCAATAAAATCACAGCCCATGACAGACCACAATTGCAACAATGCAACAAATGACAACAAGCATACACGCTAAACAAATGAAAATAAGCACTGCATCACTAAATGCAAATCACTCCTAGCACTACTCACAATCAAATTATAAGTAGTATTCATCTACCTCTCTACACAAAGCAAACCAGCAAAGAAAATTGTCTAGCAGCATATAGCATCTCATATAAGCATCCAATCAAACCAACAATCTCTACACAAAATCATTGTATCTAAACAAATATGTTTCTTTTTTTTTTCAACTCTAAAAAAAATTTTCTTATTAATTTAATTAATTAATATATTGAAAATAAATATCTCAGATGTTACAATTTCTCCTCCTAATAAATATTCATCCAACGCAAATAAGTTCAATACCAGCCATATAAATTTACATCAAAATTTATATATTAACAAGTTTTAAAACTTATTTTTTTAAATTTTCATGATAGAACTTTACCATAGGCATATCAGAACTTCCAAAATAATCCTAAATGTCTATTTCAATCTAAACACTTATCTTTTAAATTTTAAGACAATTGTTGGATATACATTTGATGCAAATTTCTAAGACTTTGTAAAACATGAACTGACATGCATAAGTTTATAATGATATCATTACATCTCAGTATAAACTTTTTATTCCAAACATATATGCAATCATAATCCCATCCTAACTTTCAAACTTATATTAGACTTATAATCGTAGAGGCTAATGTCCTCTGAGCTCCTGGAACTCATAACAAACTTAACATCTAGGGCTTAATGTTCCCTACGTCCTTAGAAAATATGATTTAGCCAAATAAAAAAAAATCACAGCCTAGGGTCATATGAAGCCCCAAATAAAACTGAATAATATCAAATTTCTATCTCTAATTATAACATTCAGAAAATCATAAAATCCATAATTCAGCACATTCTAAGATTAAAATCATAAATTACCAAAGTAATAGAATAACATTAGTTCCAAAGTACTTGAATTAACATTATCATGAAAATGCCAATCAAGTTAATACTAGTAAATTTTATTTTTTTATTTTTTTAAATCATTTCACAATTAATAGATAAAAATTTTAACATGTCATTATATCCAAAACAATTATGGGAAACAACACATGACCAAATGTTTCAATAATTTGAAGTAAAAATATATATCCCAAGTGTAATAGTCAATTACTAAACAAATACAAAATTTTCTTAAAATTCCATTGAGTTTTGCAAATGTCATGCCCTAAATTTCATAACCCGAGTACGTGAACCAAAGAATGCACATTACACCATTTAATAACATTCCCTGTCCCACATCAGAGCCATAAACACACACTATGGAGCAATGAATATAAAAATAAATAAAACTATACTTTAAATTTAAATAAATGCCTTAGTCAAAATCAACTAGGCAATAAGCTCCAAAAGCTAAGCCCAAATATTCTTCCAAAGCTAAATAAAATAATTAATAATAACCTCATAAACAGAGGCTTAATAAAATCCGTTAAAAAAATAATTTCCTAGAGTCTAAAACAATTACATAAATATAATAAATAAAACTTTAATTCCTATGCTTAGAAGGTCCAACACGTGACTCAAATTCATTACCTGCATCACAAGCTGTAAGGGGTTTAGCACTAATACCACGTGTGCTCGGAATCATAATAATAATAATATAAATGTAGTATGCCCTAGCTTGCTACTAAGTGAAACAATTATGCACAAGTAGCAATTTCAAACAAGAACTTCAACTTATTTATCAATTTATCTTTTCATTACCATTAATTGCCTTGTAGCACCACATAACACATCAAAGAAAACAAATTAATTTCTAGGTACTGCTGCTTGGTTGTCCCGTAGAAACAGGACCCAACCAATATACATCATCCTTCAATGTCTGCTTGGTTATCTCGTAGAAACAAGATCCAATTAATATACACCATCCTTCGGTGTCTGCTTCCTAGACCGAAGTCTTAGGAATATGATATGCCACCCTTAGGCATCTGCTCTTTCGTAGGTTACTAGCCTACTGGAATTGATAACCAACTCCGTGCGGGTTTCGGGACTTTCGACCCTTGGGTACGTATACCCGATATTTTCAGTCCCCTAAATCCAAACAAAACGCATCCACTTTCATTTTAAACAAACATCAAATAAATTCTTTATTTAAATTCATTATTTATTAAATCCTTATGAATTCATCATAATATTTTAAATAATCCGTAAACCTCAACACGTAAATAATAATAACCATAATTACCGAAGAATCACAACACAACAAATTACCAAATATGTTTCTTACAATTAATGCAAAAGCTTTCAAAACAAACTAACATGTAAAGACAAAATTCACAAAAAGACAAACTATCATATAAGGACAAAAGTCAAAGTTTCTTGCTTTATTCATTTAATGGCTTTGCTAGACACCTAATTTCCACACCTTTAACATATATATGTATATAAAGTAATAATATGTATACCATCCAATCGTGGAAGACTTCAAATATATATAATAGAAATTTTTGTCTTCTAGTAGCCAAGCAAATCTGGGAACTCAATACAATTCACGTTTACCAACTAAAAACATATAAATAAATAAATAAGTAAATAAATGACAAGTGAACCTCATATTCCAATCAATCACGTCATGAGTTTAAAGGAAAAAAAAAGATCTAATCAATCATATGTTCACAACAATAAAAATCTGATGAGTCTAATATATATATTTACATATATATATATATATATATATATCATTATATTCATATCACCGAATTGTATGAGGACTAATCAATTAATACACATATATGTATTGTTAATTACAATATAGACTCACAGGTCATTCGCCCAGAAAATAAATAATATTTATACATATATATATGCATCACTTTTAAAAGTTCCGCCCCTTACCTCAAATTAAATCTGCAGAAAGAACACCTAAGTTGAAACGAAACCCAAAACTCAATCAGCAGATCAGACTAAGATCACTGCGGCCATCAAGAAGCTGGTAATCTCCACAGCATTCACATTAGATTTTTTTTTCTCTTCTGCCGCCACTACCCCTTATTTTTTCTTTTCTCTCTCCCTCTCTCTCTTTAACCCTTTAACTTTACTGCCGAAGAACGTATGTTATATATATATATATATACACGTATACCTAGACTAGCTATTAGTTGGTAGAATCCTAATGGAAAAAGGATTAGAATTCAAATTAAACTAGACTTCTAACTCTATGTACTCGCTATTAGTTGGTAGAATCCTAATGGAAAAAGGATTAGAATTCAAATTAGATTAGACTTCTAATTTCATGCATCCACAATAAAAATTGAATTTAATTTATGTCTCCAAAAATTTAAATCAATAAAAATTTTATTTTACCAAATTAAATATTAATTAACAATTAATCAAAGCATTAAAATTCTGAGTCATCACAACAAATATCAACCTCTGAAGTAATATTTGTATAAGTTTATAAAAATTCATCGCAGTATTAAATACTAAACTCTTAGTCAAAAATTGAGCCAAATATTTAAATTTGTGATAACCTGCTAAATTTTCAATCTTCTCTAAAGAAATTTTTAAATAATGAATATAATAATTTAAATAGTTAACTAAATAATAATAAGCATAGGAAATCCAATTATTTATACCACACAATTTAAAATGTACTCGAGATGAAAAGGATAAAATTTTAACAAATCTCACATGCCTTAATTTAAATAACAAGAACTTAACTGAACATACAGAAATTCACAATTCATGAATTTTTTTTTATACTCCAATACATAAAATCTAGTAATATTCAATATATCGTATCAAATAAATAATTCAATCAATTAAATCTAATCTAACCAAAATATCTCAAACATTCAACTAAATAATAATCCAACCAAAAACTAACTAAAATTTATAATTCTCACAAGATAGCACCCATTAAAATTGGTTAACTACCAAGTACTAAATTTCTCATATCATAGTGGTCAACAGAATGGATTTGATAAATTTAATCCTTTAAAGTGGAATAAAGAAATTAGGCATAATATGCAATATTCTTGTAACAAATTTATTATTAGTAAATTTCACATCAATGTTTCCGCGATGGTTGTCATTCATTAAAATCCCTTCTAGTCCAAACCATTAATTTATCAACCATTTTTATCCAACATCAAATCGAATTCGACTTACAAAGTAAACTAGTCATACCACACAAGTATAAGAGGATATTAATATATCAAAATAATAGATTGTCACAACTTTAGAGTAATTCCAATACTTGTATACAAAAACTTTTCAAAATGCAATTTAAATCATCATATAAATATCACATCTCATGATTACCAATATATACATGTTAAAACAATACAATTCAACTTCCACCTGCGACTATCTTGCATGTGAATCTTAATTTCAAAAATACCATTGTCATACCGATTTCACATCCAACTAGGTTCGTCTTTTATTCAAAAATTTTTCAAATATCTAAAATAAATTAATTTTAAAGTACCAGTTTCTTCTTGTTTTTATTTAATAAAAATTCAAGTCAAAAGTAAAAATAAATGTCAAAATAAGATTCACCAAACACCACCTACATTCTTACTCAAATTACTAATTTCACCAACACCTAACAAACTAATCATTTTTCACTATCATGATTTATTAAAATCATACGAGATTAAACTAAATCATGTAAGACTTACTCATGACAATATCATCAATTACTTTAAACTAAACTCATACAAATTTGAATTCAATGCATGCAAGAACATGAAAATTTTTTACAAAATCAAGTTCTTAACTAAGTGCATTTATCTTATTATACCATCATTAATTAACAGAAGATAACATCCAAACATACCACTCAATACATAGATTTTTTTCTAAAAAAATAGAATATAACTCTAAATATTTTTTTTAAAGTCTCATAGTTCTAAAAACTAGAGTTCAATAGTAATGTATTATATGTTTTGCATTTTTAAAATCAAACGTTAAAAGAACCAAATACGATGCTGAAAACCCTAAAAATATGTCCGACAACTATTTATATATAAATATAAAATTTTTTAACAAAAATAATACTTGCAAGCATTCAATAATTATAAAATTTGACAATATCACATATTTCAATTATAGCAATCATAGATAAACTCATAGATAAATAAGGGAATAATAGTTGTCCACCAAGAATAAATTAAACTATTACAAAATATACCATGACATGACCCAAATAATATACCTTAAACTTTTACAAATTTTGAAATTCTTTTTTTTTCAAAACAAATATTTTATTTTTTAACATTTTATCAAAAACCAAACAATTTGCAACTCCAGAAAGAAGCACAACACTGTACTTATATTTTTATTTACTTAAAATCATCAAGTCAAACTTAACCAACGAGATCCAATTTCATGATTACATTTAAATAAATCCTAAAGCATTATCAAAATATACATGCATTTAAAATTTATTGCTTATTAGTCATAAATGATATAAATAAAAGAATGCACGTGTTGATATTTAAATGAAATCCACATTTATAGAAACAAGTAGTGATACATTATTCTACCTTAAGATTCGATTACTACCAAGCCCATATAATTTTTTTTTAAGGTGGACAATCTAAAATAAATCTAAATCTCTAACCAACTGCACCTCGAGTCACTGTAAACTAAAGATCACCATTCATTTAAAAACTTCTAACAAATCTTTTAACTCCACTGACTTGCACAACTCTCCTATAGTCACCATTACCTGATGCTATAGTATACAAATAAAAATGTCACACTGGATTTATATATTAATCACTAATGAGCATATTATCTAAAAGCTATTACAGCTCATAACATAATTTTCTAATCTCGCTACCCATAGTCCAAAGATGTCCCAAAATTTAAAACCATGTAAAAGTATCTTATCATACAACCACAGAGCACTCAAAATAGAGACCCCATTGCCCCTAGGTATTCTAGATCTGGCTCTGATACCAATTTGTCACATTCTGAATTTTTACAAACTCAAGAATATGAACAAACAATCATAAATCACCAAAACCATCAATCAAAACTAATCAAAGCCAATTATGTTTAATAATAATGAACTAATAACCTCCAAACTTAGATAAAAAAAAAGTAATAAATCCATCTCTAGTCTCCCAAGCCAAAACTTATAAGATAATCAAAATCTTCTCAAAAGAAAAAAAAATAAACTGAAAATATAATTAACAAGCTACTCAAAATATCTATTCTGCGTAAGCGATTCCATTACGGCCATCATCTGGTGCAACACTCGCACCTGCATTTGAAGCTGTAGGGGCATGAGCACAATATACTAATGTATATTAAAATAATCAACTGATGCTCGAAGAAAAAATAAAAATAAAATAAATCATGCATGGGTGTCCTAGCATGAATCTTTAACGTGTCATGCTAGCATACATCACATACCAAAAATATTTAAATTTAAATATTTTGAATACAGAATAAAATAAAATAAATTATTTTAACAAAATCATATTCTCAACTATTAGGTTAAGTACTGCTACCTGGTTAACCTATGCCTCAGCCATAGGATACCAAAAATATCAACTCATCAATGCTTTGTAAGTTACTAACCTATTAGACACGATACCTAACCTCGCACAGATTCTTTTTCTTTCAGCAGTAAGCTTTGAGTACTAATTATTTATCCCGGTACCTCTCTCAACCCAAAACTAAAATCATAAAATCAATGAATCAATATTTATTTATTTATTCAAATCCAAATCATTCTTTAAAAATATTTCTTTTCCTCATTTAAGGTTCCATAATAAAACACAGATTTTAAGAAATTAAAATTTTTGTACCAACTTAATTTTAATTCCTCAAAATCAAAATTAATTTATACTTACTTTTTCAATTCATAAGACAAACACAATCATACAATTAATCATGCAACAATAAATCAAATAATCATAGAAATTCATCAAATTAAACCACACATAATAAATTTAATTTTTATTTAACTTCACCCCTACCTCATATTAAATCTAAAAACTATTGCCGAAAAAAAAGAAACAAAGACTGCCGAACGTGGACTCGCTGCCTTCCAGCCATTGTTTCGCTTCATCTTTTTTTTTTTTTTTTTTTTTCTCGCCAGTGCACAGCCCTTAGTGTATATATATATTGGCACAAATGTTTAAGTTGCATATGAATTTTAAAGGAACAAGAATACTGACACCATTTATCACCCATAACGCAATCTAGCCACCTTAAATATATGATTTTGATTATAATATATATATATATATATATATATATATTTTACATATAGTTTGTGTGTAAATATATATATATATATATATACGTAAATATATTATTAGTTTATTACTTAAAGAGTTCAAATAGAAATAAAATGCTTAATTCACATTATCCAATCTACAACCCAAACTAATTTTGATTGCACATTAGAAACCACATAGAATTAGAATTTTAACTCTTACTTTTCAATCTATCATATATTAATACAATTGGTTGCTAGAAATATATAATACTATTATTTAATAAACATATATATATGAATACATATGCACATAGCACTATGAACTTCATAAAAAAAATTATATTTCATTAAATTAATAATTTATTAAAATTAAACTATAATTTTATAATTCTCAAAAAATTTAAATACTAAAAAAAATTCTCACACAATCTATGCATCCACAATAAAAATCGAATTTAATTTATGTCTCAAAAATTTCAATCAACAAAAATTTTATTTTTATCAAATTAAATATTAATTAAAAAAATAACCAAAGTATTAAAATTCTGGGTTATCATAGGAATAGTTAGCGTCTTGCGCATAATTATGGAAAGGAGCCTCACTTTAAGTGTGCACTTTATGCAGGTGAGTGAGTGTTTTTCATTTGGGAAAGGAACTCAGGTTTGATGAGGAGCTCGGTTCCTGATGATGATTATCAGGTTTATTTAAAATGGCCTAGGAGCCTAATATGATATGAGTGATGCATTTTCTATGATCAAATATCTCATGAGCATGTTCAAAGGAATAACAATTTATATTCTAACATTTCTCCTCTATCATGGATAATAGTTATAGAATGCATGTTAGATATATTTGTGGGAGCCATGACTTAGAAATCATAGGCTTAGCCAATTCTAAGTCATTCCCAGTCTCTAGAGCGCCGCTCACCCAGCTGAATGCTCTGAATTGATAAACGTTTGACTTTTAAGTCTGTGTCAACCCAAGTGGGTGTGTGTTTGCATGTCTGAATGTGTTTTAGCATGTCATGCCATGTGTTAGCATGTTAAGACATGGTATATGACATGTTATAGCATGAGCTAACATGGTAAATGATGTCTTGGCATATTATACCATGAAATATGATGATGATAAGACATGTTAGCATGGCATAGCAAATGATATGGCATGATAACATGGTGCAGCATGGCAATGACATGGTATAACACGGTATAACACGGTAATGGCATGGTATAGCATGGCATAGCATCATGATATCATGGTATGACATGTCTTGGTAGCATGTGAGCATGGCATAACATGGTAGGGATGACATGACATGGTAGATATAATGTTCAGTTTGGCCTTGCATGATATTGTGATGTTGTAGCAAAGTGAACATAGTATTATGGCTTAGCATAGCATGATAGTATGATGTTATGGCATGGTATGGTAGTATGATGTGGGCATGGTATATGTATGATGTCTGAAATTTTACTAAATTATCTTAGGTAAATTTGATCAATATCATACATTAGGCTCAACCCATATTTTAGTTATGATCTCAATACCTTTCATTGATAGAGGATTTCTATTAGCATAATTAAAATTATTTTATTCTAATCATGCAACTAAATTGAATTGAAAAATAAAATAAAAATTTTTCAGAGAGAGAAAATTATACCAACACGAGCTTTTTTAGAGAGAGAAAGCTTGGGGTCTTAGCCTCACCTTGAGACCTCTGAGTGCGTTGAGTGTTGGATGTGAAAATAAGAGAGGGGTAGGTCATTTTATATAGGCCTCCCCAACCTTAAACAAAATTATCGTTCAACAATTGTGAACAAAGAAATCTACCTATGTGCACGGGCAAAAAGGTTCACTTGAGGCTTTAGATAAGAAACTTTGTACAAACACTAGTACAAAGCTTTCTGCCTGTTAGTACGAGCAAAAATGGCTGGCAAAGGCTACAAGTGAAGACTCTTGCTAAACAACACAGGCAAAAGACTTTGCCTATACTCACTAGTGGAAAAACTTGCCACAAGCCTTGTGGCCAAATGGGTTTGGCAAGCTAGAGGAGAAATGGGCCATTTTGGCCTGCAGAGCTCAGGCCAGTTCGGGTGAGGCTTGGGTTCTACCCTGACATGTTCGGACCATTTCGGGGAGTTCTAAATAGGTTTTAGAGCTCCGGAGATCCCTTGAACACTCTTTGGAGAAAATTAAACTAATTAGATCAAAATTGGTTCAATTTGGATTCTCCAGGACTAAGTTAGGTCCGTTTGAAAATTACTGCTCTAAAATGGGCTGAAACAAATGTGGGCCACCCAATTCTATTGTCTGACCCCTGTGAGCACCACTAGGATTGATCATCTTATCATTTTTAGGTATGAGAAATGTCAAATTGACCTCTGGACTTTTCTATAAATTCACAAATTATTACTGATTTTTCGAGTCCCGAATCCAAATGGACTTTTTAAAGTTTGATTTGACCTAACCTAGCTATGTCATTATCTAAGGAAATGTGTCCTTAATATTCTTGTGCAATTTGAGGATCTTCCAATTTGATTTGAGGGTTCAAATTATGTATGGTGCATTGGTAACTTTCTTTTTGTCGGTAGAAGCCATTTGAAGTTGGCAGGACTCAGATGACCTCTGGGATAGTATTTTGACTACTGTAAGATGTGTTCTACATCTTTCGACACGTTTTGGAAACTCTTGTATTATTAGAATATTTTTGGCTTGAACTAAGTATTTCAGTTGATACCATTCTTCGGGTGCATCAGCAAAGACCATTATTGACTTTTGACCAAATTTACCCTTGATATTGGACTTTAGCTGTTTGGTTGATGCATGAATTTTTTGTTTGATATCTTGCACACATTGTGCAATCCGGTGTCGTTCTGCCTTGATTTAAACCTTTAGCATGACTTCTCCCGTTTCCAGGGGTATGATCGTCATTTTGCTGATTGTTCACTCTGTGTTTGAATTCGGGCACTTCTACATATCCTACGATTAAGAAAACTTAATCAGTAGAACACTATTCAACTAAAAACTTTTAATATTGTAATTTTTAAGTGATGAGGCAAAATTAGAATGTCTACAATAATTATAATTATTTTATAGAATTTTATTTATTATATAAGTCTACTATTCTGAAATTTTTCATATATATTATTTAATTTAAGTGGGATATGACTCTCCTATATTCTAATTAATCAAATAACTTTATTTATTTTAATTTATAATTATTCATGGTGTTCTGATCTAAGTGGGATAGAACTCTCCCATATTTTAGTTAATCAAATAATTTTTATTTATTTTATATATTAATTATTTCAAGATAATGGTATTTTGATTTAAGATATAGCACTTATTTTGTTTAATAATAATAATAATAATAATAATAATAAGTGATAATGCCAGTATGAGGTTTAGACCAATCAAATGATTTAGGTTTAGTTATTTTCTCAGTGCTACTCCCAGGCTCTCCCCATATTCTAACTTTCTTTTCTTTTTATTTATTAAAATTTGAATGTAATCAAATTATCTTCTATTTAATAAGAAGATTTGAAATTTGAATTCGATCAAATTTCCATTGATGTTTTGTAAATTATTTATGGTGTTCTAATATCGAAGTGAGATAAGACTGTCGGTATTTGAAATTTATAAATAGATCCCAAGTCTTCTCCTTTTTCAGATTTCTTTGAGACTTTTTATTATAACAATTTTCTCTTCAAAATCTCTATAATTTGTTTGGTACGTGTACCTAAATCTTTAGTTTTAAAGTTTTTATATGTAATTGATATATATATATATATATATATATGGTTAAATTTGTATAAACAATAAGATATTACTTTCAAATATATTTCTACAACGTAATTGTTTTAGACACTTAACTTAATCATATAATATAACAAATTCACACATTACAAAGATGTTGTCACTAGTGGATATATATATTTGAGGAATATAAGTATTATAATGTAGAAAATTCATTGACACTTATAAACATGCCAGTACGTTTATTATGAGAAAATAAAGTTGTTATGGAGTTTCTTTTTTTTTTTTTTTTTTTTTTCCTATTCCATACTAATCTCTTCTCTATTTTTTTCCTCTATTGAGTGTGTTACAACCGATGCCCTGCATTTTATTAATCTTTTATACATTTTCTAGCAAGGATGTGAAGTAGGGGTATTATACCCAATCAAATTTTAGTCATTTAAATTGACACATGGAATAACATAAAAGTTTCGAATAAAAATGTTTAAGTAAACAATGCACAATAATAAATTAACTGAAAAACACCACTTTGGTCCCTAAATTCAAAAATTGCTAATTCAGAACTTTATGATTGGAAAACACTTGCATTTACTAATTAATATTGTTTCAGGGCACAACTTCTTCTCCAAACTCCATCTGCAACGTCACTGTTAATCATTCCTCTTTTAACAATCCTTACGTAAAAAATTACAGTTCTTTACCCCACACTGCTTGAAATACTGCTACCAGGACAACTATAGAACCACACAGAGGATAACATAACCAAAAACTATATATATATATATATATATGTTGCTGCATATATCTTAGAACTATGACAGCATGTAAGCATATCTATTTAATTTTTCTGCTTCCTTTCCCCCTCCTACCCTTCTTGGACTTGTTATTTTTCTTCCCCATGTTGCTCGAAGGAACATTAGTGGACTGAAAGTCTTGCCCTTCTCAGAATTGCTAGGTTCCACCACCTCTTCCTCCTCCTCAACCTTGCTGTTGCTGGCTGTTGCTACTGCTTCTTTCTGAAATGAAGCACCACCACTAGTCTCTAATGCCTCCCCATGGGCACTTGTGTTATTGTTATCATGCATCATCAATAGTTGGTTCAAGAAACTTTCTAGCCTTGGCCTTCTCAAGTTCAACCTCCTCATAAGTTCTGCGACTCTAGAAATGTTCTTCTCTAGTTCCTTGTCACTAAAACATTAATAAAGTAGTTAAAACCCACATGATTCAATGTACTATAGCCAAATGGCTGATGAAATATCAGTACACAGAATATACTATATAGTTTTTGGTTATATAATATATAGGCAAGTGTAATACAACAATCAGAAATAGTTTCTAAAAGGAAATGCAAAGCACTGCACTGTAGATTTTAATTATAGTAATTTCAAGAGGGGAAAAAAGGTATGATGATACAAAATCTTATCGTATAATCCGGCATTAACATTTCAATGGAATCATGAATATTCCAAACATAATCCAAAAAAATGAATAAATGAATTCCTTGATACACATCAAAAAGTAGCAAAATGCACCCGCTTCAAATGGGATTATCAACAAACCAAATGCAAATTTTTATACTTAAGAAACATATTTTTTTGAAGTAAATCTACAGCATTGACAATGACAATAACATACATACCTCACATCCAGTGCTGAAGATAACTGTTTCAACTCATCAAGCATGCCATTCGCTTCAGCAAAAAGAGTTCCATCCTCACCATTACAAAGCTTCTTCTCAAAGGATTTGGCCAATGTACTAGATATGAAGTTTATGCCATTCTCCACCTCTGCCTGAAGATATGTACAAGGAATCAACGAAAAGATCCTAACATGGTAATATCCAATGGCAATAGATATAATGTCAATCAATTTAGCATTACTTTTATTTCTGAGACCCTAGGCACAAATTTCAATGCATTTCCATCTCCCACATTCTCTAGAGACTTTAAGGCATCAACTATTTCCTTAAAGAGAGCACTACTCATTTGTGGACTGTTCAACTTTTGATCTTCCATGGAAGCTAAGCTTGAAGATGGAGCAGTGCAAGTCTTCCCTTCATTTTCATTGTTGCCCCTATCCGCTTCAACGTCTGCAGTTTGGCTTCGAGAAGTGTTATTTTTTGTAGGAAACAACACCGTCATGATGTCGTCTCTGCACTGAGCAACTCTCATGTCTACAAAAATGGCATCTTGATGAATAAAACTTGGACTATTTTCACCCAATCTCAGAATAACAAGAGGGTTCCCAATCTTCACGAAGGCTTCTGCAAGTACATTTGCAAGCACATTACCTTTCAGGTAACTATGCTTCATTCTCGTAAAGACATCAATAAATGCCGTTGGTAGCAACGATGTAATATCACTCCTTCCCAGCAACGAAGTAATATCAAAACGCTTCCCACAGTTAACACAAATCAAGCACAACATAACAACCAGTCTTAACAACAGTAGTGGATAGTAGTAATTGAAATTGAGATTGGAGTTTCTAATCCATTGTGCTGTAGCTTGCCCATTGAACAGGAACTGCTTGATTACAAGAGCCAAAAAATCAAAAACACTACCCATGGGAGATTTCGTAGCAGCTACTAAATTTGCCCCTAGGTTGGCATTTGATTGCTTGCAGATAAGCCATTCGACAAATGAAGATTTTGTGGTGAAAAGGAGTCCCTTGGAGCACGACGCTAATGAAAAAAGGCGGTCAAGAAGATACAACAAACAACTTGGTGACGTATAGTCAACTTCTTTCATCCAGTTGGCATTGTAAGTATCTTCCAGAGCTCTGTAGAACTTGTATACACATGACACCTCTTTTGGAGCCTCAAAGGAATTGCCTGATGCAGATCCATGTGTAATTTCTGATTTGGTGTTTCCTCCTAGGTCCATGATGAATTCTTTCCATGATATATTCTCATCAAACCTTTTTACAATCCTGTCATATAGTTCATCAGTTGGCTTTCCAGAACCAAGCCAAATCATTGTTACCCTTCCCATAAGCCCATAGGTCAACTTACCACTGATGATGTTTGATAGAATAACCTCTTCAAGTAAATTACGGGAAAGCTCACTCCCCCGCAAAGAAATCATATTCTCAGTCAATGATTGGGGCCAGTCTAAAGGAAACACATTCTCGAAGTACAAAGTGGATAGTTTAAGAAAACTACTCAATTTCTGAGTTCCAGGGTACTTACGGTCCAAATACTTTGACCCCAGAAGAAACTTCGTCACCTCAAAGATGTAAATGAGAGGCATGCTCCGGCAAAAAATAGACTTGGAACTCTTAATTGAAAGCTCATGAATTGATTCAAGAGTTTCCAACACCTTCCAACCAACAGAAAACAATTCTGAGCACCAATGTATCCGAGCAGCAGAGGCCAAATGGCGACCATCAGTATATACCAGCTTTCCTCTTGTCCGAAGGTATCTGTTATCAATATCTCTCGCCCATTCAGCTTCAGAGATTAGCAGAAGATAACTCATATTCACATTATTCATCTGCCTCCTCACACCAAAATAATTCAAACAGAAGTCACCATAATCAATACATTCATTAACATCCCCGGTTTCGAGACAATCTAAGTACTTAAATATATTCTCAACTCTCTCTCTCCAGAGATTCCAAAAGCAAATCAGTGTTCCAACAGAAATCCGGTTGTCTGAGATTCTTTCTTCTGAATGCTTTGTTGGATCCACTGCTAGTTCATCTTCCCACTCATACTTCGAGGTACTCAAATGTAAATGAATGTCCAGAATTCTTCGGACGGATAAGATTTCAGCCCTCAGGCTTTTATTAGTATGGGAAGCATTCAGATACTGGTTCAACTGGAACAGGTTGCCTTGTTCAGTAGATAAAATATTGATCTCAGGGCAAACAAACTCATAGAAGATATCTGATTCTTTCTTTGCAAATGACTTGGCCTTGGTTAAAATCTCCTCCTTCTGCGGAAAATCCTTTAGTGGCCAACCTTTGCTTCTGCATGCCCACATAGAATTGGAGAAGACATACCAGAGGAGGAGCTTGGATGCCTGATTAAAATGTCCAGCCTTTCCTAACAGATCAGCCTCAAGTAGAATATCTCCCCTCAGCTTTGCAATATCTGCAGCCTCCAGAAAATGCCCTGATTCTTCTTCCACTAATAAAAGCTCATCGAGGCAATTCAGAGATTTCAAAAACTGGCGTCGAGAATCCGATGAGTAAAAGGCTGCCACAAATTTCATCATCAATCTACTATCCTTCTGCTTATAATAATGAAGTGCACAACTCTCAAGGAACTGTTGTTCAAATTTGTCTATTTCTTTACTTTGTTTGACCAAATCGTTATCTCTAGAGGCATTTTGTCTCCAGAACTCAATATACTGTAAACCCATCTCAAAACATTTTCCTTTGGTGCAAGCCAGCAAGCACTCTGAAAAATAATTTCCCTTGGCATACACTTCGGCTGCAAGTTCATAACATGATGCCAGAGCGAAACACTCCCCAGCTTTGTTCAGCTCAGTTTCCCCACATTTTTCTAAATAAATTCTTCCTGCAAAATTAGGTTACAGCCTAGGTGTCAAAGTTTGTGGAGTCAAAAATACAAAGTAGAACACCAAAACAATATGAAGACAAACAAGACAAGGTCAATTACCCCCCCCTCCCAAAAAAAAAAGCACAAGGTCACGTGCTGATGAAAACTTGTTTACCAGCGATCAAGCGTAATAACTGAGTTCCAGTCCTAAAATGAAAAGATTCAAGAATTGGAAGTATACTTGTTTTAGCCAAGTATGTTACTGTTTGTGAAACATAAATATTTAGCCAAGTAAAAACATCATCTGCCAAAAACACAACAGATGCACACATTCAGTGAGAAGGAAAATTGGAAAATGATTGCAAGATATTCTCTGAGTATTTCTTATTGTGCTTAGAAGCTCTATGAGAAATCAAATATATTCTCCAGTCCAAACATTAATTTGGAGCAGGAAACTTTGAGGCATGCTACTTATGTCGCAGACGGGTGCAATTCTGATATAGCATTATATTTATACTACTTAAATTTGATCAACATCTGAATTCTCCGTTGCACAAGAAAATATATTCCTAGCCCGGAGAAATATTAGCAAAGATCAAATTATCCAATTTATTAACACCAATTTTCCTGATTGAAAATCACAACCTGCTCCATTTTTTCAAGGAAAGTAACAACTTATGAGAACTAAAAATATTAAGGTCACCAAAAAAGGCCAAAAGAGTTTTGTAAACAAAATTTAAAATTAACATAACAGAATAATACCTGCCCTTTCATACTCCCCCAAGTCGCAAAAACATCCGGCAGCTGACTCAGCCCTACCAATAGAATCAAAAATCTCAGCAGCTTGCCTAAGGGCAGTGCAAGCCCCTTCAGGATCTGAAACACGCATACGGTTTGCTTCTGCTTTAAGGTCAGCAGCCTTGGACCTTCTTTCCCATGCCGTGTCTCCAGCCCTCTCAAAACACACCATTGCCATCCCATAGTTATTCTCGTAAAAGAGCTGAAAATGACATAAAAAAATACTTGTGAGAAAATCTTGGCATGATCCCAAAGAAAACAGTGTGTCCAAAAACTGAAGGCATTATAGCAGATATAATAGAAAAATATATATATATATATACATATAAAGATGCAGCGACAAAAAGAAATGATAATAATAAAGATAACACCAGTAAAGGAGTGAACTTGATTCCCCGTGCCTTCCACTCCTCTTGACTGCTTGCAACTTGCATTGCCTGTGCAAGTGAATCATCCAATTGCCTCACTTGGACAAGGCGCTTCTTCTTCCAGTAGTCAAACATAGGCTTAGAGAAGTCATCATTATTCTCACAAATCCATAACCTTTGCCTTGTCCGAGTAATTGCCACATATAGTTGCTTCAATTCAGAACACAAGACATTATGCCTTGCCTGGTTGAAACTTGGGAACTTCAAAGTAGCATCAAGCAAACCTTGTTCTTCCAAAAATTCATAAATTACTCGCCACTCATTTTTCAGAGGTGATGAGCCAAAAAAGTTGTACAACAATACATCCTACAAACGATAAGAGATGTTTCAAAGAAGTAAAACCATAAATTTCGACAACAAAAATCAAATAAAAAATAAAGAACCCGAGCTGAAACTTTTGTGAATAACATTAGAAGCTTTGACTAAGTGGATCAACATTTGTCATTTATCCTCCCATTTTTACCATCCAAACTGGCCAATCTATCACATAAGAGCCTTCATATAACCCTCAGCCTCACTACAGAAAGGCTTCAATAATAGAAAAGGACTCGTTTAGTTTCTAGGAACAAGTAGGCTTATCCTGTTTACTTATTCAACTTATGGAAAAATAAGGTTGTCGGTGTAGTTAATTTCACACTGCATATATAGTTTGTCGGTGTAGTTAGAGGAAGCCGGCATGGTGTCGGTGTCGCTGGTTGGAATAATGCTGGAATGCTTTTGTTGTGGAAAGTATTGGAAACAAAATATAATTTTTTTGTTTTAATATGTAAAAAACAAGAGAGGCAGAGAGGAATGCAACTTGTCGCGACAGCTTTGAGAAATGCAAAGCGGTGTTTCAACGAGTTCTCGTTGAAATAATTTGTTTATTTTATATGAATTTTTTTTTTTGTTTTGTACCTTCAGCATTTTAAATAATTAATTAAAAATATAAAAATAAAAAAATTCACGTACAAATGAAATGAGTTCATTTATCTCAAATCAAATAAATTGCCTTGAATTACCATACGAGGATGTTACTAATCTTAAGCTTTTTTTTTTTTTTTTTTGAATACGCTTAGCATGCCATAAAATTATCAAATAAAAAAAATAATTTTTGTTAAAAAACTTATATATATACAAGATGAACAAATTATCCGTACGATATATATATATATATATATATCATGGTCTTTACCTAAAATCTACACCGTCCCTAAGGCCAATACGTTCCAACTTTTCTTTTCCCTCTTTTTTTATTTTTATTTTTATTCAATTCAAGAAAGAAAAATCACGCATTAGATGTCAATTGCCAGCATTGCATAATATACTTTGAATATTGAAAAAATGTGATTGGTAAGACATCATTGTCACAACTGGTTCAATTAATCATAGGCTTGGCATAAGTAAAATCTACACCAGCAATAGAATGAATCAAGGGGAAACTCTGTCCTAGCTACAGTCCTCAGAGTGTATGTTAATAACGCATACATAGAAACTAAAAGTCACCTGAAACTCTAGGCCTTCGCACTCCACAATAGTCAAAACAAGAGCATGCTTTCCAACTGAATCAGTTATTTCCTTCCTGACACAATCATCTCGTACTAATATGACCTGCTAACCACCAAAGCCAACTATGCTCCCACAGCCATTTCCGCTTTTCCAAAAATAGTCACAATTGCACTTTCATCATTTCCAGATTCAAGAAGAACTGGAGCTTCACCATATATATGACTCGTTTCAGGCTTCAAAACATCGATAGATTGATGAAAGAAATGATATAGAATGTTAATTACACTCTGTGCTAACCTAAGCACACCATCATGCGTGCGGAAGTTCTCACTAAGACAGAATCTTTGACATGTGTCCTTTCTCATTTCTTCTAGCAAACTTATCACTTTTTGAGTCCATAACAAACTCCTTATAGAATACAGATCGTATATCTTCAAACCTAAAATCAATTCCCCTGGCAATAGTCTGTGCAGTGTCGCCCGCAAAAACAAAGCCTTCTTCCACGTTTTGGCAGATATATTTAAAAAGAGCAATTTGCCTCATTGTAAGATCTTGCACTTCATCAATATCTACAAAATCCATTTTATCACCTCCATATCTTTCATTTCTTAATCGATGATGCAGATCATTCACTAAATCAGCTAAATCAAATTCACCATTTTCCATCTTTGTTTTTTCATAATCTTGAAAGATATTGTAAATTCTCTCTCTTGCATACTCAAAGTGGAAACTCGACCATTAGAAAGGTTAACATAACCCTCCCGACTAAGTTTACCTTCACAGACATTCCCGACACCCAAGCCACCTTTTATATGAGAAATTATCTCAGTATGCACTCTGGAAGGATCAAGTTTCTTTGTTAGTTGGGAACTGAAATGGGGCCAGTACAATGAACAAAACCTCTCATAGTTAACCTCCTTTGTTCTAGTGAAAGTTTCCAAGGCAACTGATCTTGAACTCCTAGATTTAAAATGCAAAAGATCCCTTACCCCAGGGAACCTTTCAAAGTATGAATTGCCGACTGTTCCATCAAGCATCATTAAGAACTTATGAAATGTGATAACAAGCGGGTATTTGTTTGGAGGAATGTTTAGAAAAGAATCTGGGATATCCCTAAAGTGTTCTGTATCATCCATATCGATCAAACTATTTTCTTCAGAGAAATTTCCCGCATCAGCAAACCTATAGTTAAAAAAGGCACATGGTTAAAACAAGAATTACCATCATCATGCAGTTAATGTAAAGGAGTGCGTGTCAATTGTGCAATGCAATTCCACACACTTTGCTCACTGTAGAAATGCTTGTCACTCGTATCATACAATTGACTAGATGGCAATATAAGTCAAGTATTCAAGAGTTCACATTTAGAATAAAATAAAATAAAAATAAATAGCCCGTGGCCGAACGAAGAAACAAGGAGCCTATAAGGTAACAATTATCACACAATTAAAGAAATAACAATCACAAATGGAGTTGAAAGGAGATGATTAACTACAAAAAAATAAGGAGCCTGTTGAAATAACTTGAAATACATTGTTAGGTCTATCTCTAATAGCTTAAGTTTTTGGGACAATTAGTGACTTGACATAGTACCCGAGCTCTGGTTCCAAGAGATCCTATGTTCGAATCTTGTTATTCCCCATTTATTGTTGTGCACTTTGTTTGATTTGGTTTGCTTATCCTTACTCCACATGCAAATTGGGGTTACATGTGAAGGGAAGTATTAAAATAACTTGATATACATTGCTAGGCCTATTTCCTAAGAACTTTAGTTTTTGGGATAATTAGTGACTTAACAGAGCCTACAAGGTAACAATCATCACACAATTAAAGAAATAACAATCACAAATGTAGTTGAAAGGAGATGGTTAACTGAGAAACATTAGAAGTAGTGGGGACAGATAAAAAGAAAGGGAGTGAGATAGAGAGTGGCGAGAGTGAGGGGGAAGACGAAGAGGAACGATGCAACAATTATTTAACAAGCTAACTATACACAAAGTATCCTATCTGATTGCTAAGAAAAATCAATGTCTTGTTCGATGTTAATGCCGTGAAGGGAAAATTTACCTAGATTGATCGTAAGGGCAGAAGCTAATTCAAAATTTAAATGAGAGAATGATTATTTAAATCTTTTTCAAAAACAAGAAGATGGTGTCATCTGCAAAATGTAAATGGGACACCAACACTCTATCCTAGCCTTGAAGCTATCTATTTCACTAGTTTCAGATGTCTCGTCCATTACTCTGCCAAGAAAATCAATCACTTATCATATAAATAAAAAAACAAGAGAGGGATCTCCTTGCTCAAAACTTCTAGAAGCATTGAAGGGTTTCTCAAGTTTCCCAATGATAACTACAGAAAAATTGGCTGAAGACAAACAATACCTAATTATCCCCTCCACCTAATACCAACGGCTTTTATGATATAGAACAAAATCTTAGAAGTTCCAATCTACATGATTGCTTTATCAAAATCAACTTTGAAAATAAAAGTTATCTCTGTATTCCTCAACAATCTCACATGCATCGACAATCAAACTTAACAAAGCATGAAAAGGACAAATAAGTCATACTACCACTTCAGTTGGCCAATCACTAATTTGCAACTCATGCATAAAAAAATAATTGTATTCCATCTAATAAAGTAAAACGGTTGAAACAACTGAATTTTTGTTTGTCTTACATACCTTTTGAGCTTGGAAACATGCTGTTTGACAGCATAACACAATTTTGGACTAATTGTCACAAAAAGTTGGTGCAAGACACTTTCCACAGTCTCTACAGGGCACTCATCAACATCATATATCCTGCTTATATTAGTAGTGGTGCTTGTCTTAGCTGCATTAAGTCCTTTAGAAGCAATATGGTGTTGTTGCTCCTTCTGAAACAATTTCATTGTCAAAATAGTAGTTTTACCGATACCAGATCGTCCAAGTATAAAACTACTTTTTTGGAACTGGATAATCTTCAATTCCTGGTCTGTTACCTCAAAAGGTAAGTCTAGTTCTCTACCATCCTGATCAGAAAGCAAGTGACTCACCACGCCACATGATAAGGTGTAGAATTTCATCAACAAAAAGCTCTCGCTCACTTTCGAATTCTCAACATAAACCTTACTGTCAATAATACCACTACTTGTCTCATTCCCATCTTCATGGTTGCCATAATCCTTAAACCGGACAATATCAAAAGACGTAAGCCAACATTGCGGAACTTTCAAGTCCCTAAACACAAATAACCAAATTAAGAAAGTGAATTAACCTTTGGAAATCATATATTTATTTAACTATGTCCACATGTTCAATGATCCATAAAGGTGACAATTAGACTTATTTCTGATACAATCATAAACAAAGGAAAAAAAGCATACCCCTCAAGGTATTTTTCTTTGCAGTGATTGATAAAATCATTAGTGTACATGGAAAACATGCTATCAAGATGTTTCGCCAATTTTGGGATCTCTTCTAAAGGCAATATATCCCAAACCTTCAAAACTTGAATGTACGTTGATTTCTTCACAATATCAATAGTGCAAATAACATAGGGGCCTTCAACCTTAAATTGTTTCAAGATCTGCGACGAGCTTTCACAAACAAAGTCAACATTCCTATTTTTAGGCCGCCAACCACTAGAAAGCTTCAATAATAAATTCAGAACAGACTTCTTTTGGCGAGCTGAAATCAGTTTTCCAAATGATTTTTTGAAGTTATCACTGAAAAGAACCTGGAGAGAATAAATGGGAAAAATGTCAATTCAAATTATTTGAGAGCTCAAGCTAAAAGTTCCACTGGTTTTAGAGAATCGAGGGATAATGATGTGATTTAGGCACAAGAAGTCATGTACCTTCCACCTTGCACTTTTGAAAAGTATACTATCTTCATTAAACAAGTCATCCATCTGATCAAGCTCTTTCTTGACATCCAATATGGCTTTGGTCATATCTTTGTCTTCATCAGCACTGAAGAAACATTGGCGATTCCTAGCATCACATATTAATGCTGCCCAAACTGAATCACTGCTAGACAGGGTCATTTCATTTCCCAAAATCAGAAGACAGTGCCTGGAAAGAATTGAATAAATATTCATCATTTCAAAAGTTAAAACTAATGAGTGATCTTACAAGGAAATCCATTTGAATCCATACCTAGCTCTCATCAATGCTACGATAGTTCTTTGAGGATTGGAAACGAACCCAACAGATCCACTGCTATTAGACCTTACAGTGGATATTATGATAAATTCTTCCTCACCACCCTAAAACCCATCAATTGACTTCACCTTAACTGTGAATCCATCAAGTTTCTCATACTTTCGTCCAATTTTATCTTGGATAGCCACAACCCGAGCCGCATATGGAGATACCACACCAATGCTAAGCTTCTTCTGAATGCCATTCCATGCTATGCACATCAAAAAATTTTAGAAGGCAATGGAAAATTTAAATATGACAAGAGTAAGTGAACAAAAACAAAGTGCTATATTTTCTATAATTCAACTAAATGTTAACTTATCTAGCAATGATGTTTGACACAAAAATAAATAAATAAAACTGAGTAGAAAAATATACACTATATTTACCTATATCTTAGGATACTATATACGAATTGTTGAACATGTCAATTTACAATTTCAATATAACAAACACCCTTACCTAGTTAATTTTAAGTAGAATTATTTTTTCATAAATTCAAGCATCTTACTAATAAAAATCATAAATTTTGCAACTGCCAATTTTAATTTGCCTTGTTATCATCAAAATTTGAGTGTGATGAGGTTCAATCACATAATAAAACCCCTAAAAAATCTCACTATCACAATTCCCATTGCCTTGGCCTATAACACAATTGCACAACCACTTACCCCCCCAACCCCCTTCATTTCTATTTGACATTAAATCCACAAGAGATTGTATCAATAATTAGATCACTATCAATCAAGTAATATAAACACTCCATTATATTATGCCTATGCAAAAAATTATAGTGCAATTATTCGATCTGCTCAATAAGATCAAACCGCATTACAATCAGTCATGCCTCCACATCCAACTCAACGCACCACTAATTAGTCCCACAATAGAGCACCCATACATGATAATTCATAGTTTTAATTAGCTTAACTATCACTTTGAGTGATGGGAAAAATATCCACTTAATTACTTGTAACTTCGGATATTAGATAGAAATTATTGAATTTATCAATTTACAATTTCAATATAACAAATACCCTTACTTAATTAATTTTAATTAAATTTATTTTTTCATAAATTCAAGCATCTCACAAATAAAAAATAACAAATTTTGCAATTGCCAAATGTAATTTGTGATGTCATTAGAACTTGAGAGTGATGAGGTTAGGTACGAGCTCGCAAGCACTCGCCGAGAAAATTTGGGAGTGTGTACTAATGGTCCAAAGGTTGCTTGATGGCTCACTGGGAGTCTTGCTGGGAGTACCTAGAAATTACAAAAAGCATGCAAGGCTGCAGGGTTGCTCGTTGGGAATATCATTAGCAGGTCACTGGATGTCGCTAAGAAATCCACGGATCACGTTTTGTGGCAGTATAGCTAGCTGGAAAGTTTGCACCAGCAAGGCATGATTCCAGATTTTCTAAAGCTATTTTAGATTCTGTTTTGGATCAAGTTTCTTATTCTTATATACATGGGAAGTATTATATACCTAAAGTAAGTTCATATTCGGGTTTCTAAATACTGGGTTCAGAGAAAAGTTAAGAGCCAGGTGAAACGATTTCTCTAAGGGTTTCCTTGAGGTTAATTCTTCTCAAATTGTAATATGTTGGAAAATATATGTAAATATATGTACTCCTAAATTAGAAGATAGCATATTTATTAAAATCCCTTTAATTGAGGGATGTGATATACGATAGTTATTTCTTTTCCTTTTCGATTTAGGGCACCTTGTGTCTATGTAGCTAATGTTGTAATCCTTTTGAGATATGAAAAACAATTCTTCATTCTCTAATTTTCCACATGGTATCAAAGCTTTAAGCTCTCCAAGAAAATTTTCTACTTGCTTGTTTAGTCTTCATTATTTGACATTTTTCAGCCTTAATTGCTGATCAGAAAATTTTTCACTTGCTTGTTTGGCCTTTATTGTCAGACATAGTCGACCATCAATCTTTGTTTTTCAACCTTAATTGTTATCCAGTTTAGAATATCTAGAAGTATCGTGGACAAAAAGTCACCACCGATAGTCCAAAAAGTGATCGTAGTTGATCATCGCCACAGAAGGCTCAGAAACCCTAATGATTGAGTTCATCGTTGATCGTGCAATAGGTTTTCTCCATCGTTGTCGATCATCGATCTGTGTGATTGTCATCAAGAGTTCAATCGATCGGCAATAGTCGATTCTCGTCGGTGTCTCCAGTCATCGCCAACACTCTCCATTGAAGAACTTCGTCGATCGCAGTTGTCTCTACATTAACGAAGCGCCATCCTTGTTCGTAGTTGTTGTTCACAGTCATAAGCATCTGCAGTCCAATCGCGATCATTGTCAGCTTCTAATCTAGTCACGATTGTCCCCAGTCAATATCATTGTGAGCATTGATCATCGTCAACCTCCTTGTGACAATCATATCACATTACTAACCTTTTCTAGTTGGCTTCATAGCGCGTGGCTTGGCTTCTCATCACCAACCACCCATTATTACGATCATCACCTTTTGGTGACCTAAACCTAACATCTGGCAACCTCTAGCAGAGTTCCGATAGCCAGCCGGTGATCCTCCAGCAAACTCCAATGCCATTCTATTATTCTCTCGTCATGCCTGAGACAAATGAGAGGCTGTAGGACTTATTAGTAACTCTTAAAAACCTTAAATTCACAAGTACCTATTCATTGGCACATTCAGGAAAATTTTCTTTTTCACATGGTTTAAATGCTTCAGATAGTGCCTTTGCGAATTCTTGAATTATTGACTTGAGCAACAAATCATATGACACATTCTTCCCATAAATTTAGTACATATGTTCCTTGTCTTAGCAATAAAAAAATAGGTACTGTAGATAGTTCTTTAACCACTGTAGCAAGTGTTGGAGATGCCAAGATTAGTTCCTCATTTTTTCTTAGGGAATGTACTCTATGTTCTAAAACTATCCACTAACCTTGTGTCTATAAATAAACTCTCTCATGACTTGGATTGCAAAGTAACCTTTTTTTCCACTCATTGTGTATTTCAAGGCCAAGGTTTGAGGATGATAATTGGACGTGCAAAGGGAAAGGATGGATTGTACTAACTTGAAGTAACTGAAAACCTAAATGTTAGCAATGGTAAATCACCTCTTTCGTTACTTTCTGAGCATTCTCATGCCAATAAACATAAAATATGGCTTCACCATCAAAAACTTGGACACCCTTCCTTTGGAGTCCTTAAAATCATGTTTCCCACTTTATTAAACGGGCTAGAAAGTGAGAATTTTCATTGTGATGTCTGTGAAGTCGCAAAACACAAACGTGTAAGCTTTCTAAGCAGTAACACAAGAAGATCCATTCCTTTTGCATTAATCATAGTGACATCTGAGGTTCGTCCACTATTCTAAATATCTCAGGGACTAGATGGTTTGTTTCTTTTATTGATGATTGTACTAGAGTCACCTGACTTTTCTTGTTGAAATCCAAATCTGATATAAGAAGTATCTTCCCAAAGTTTGATAACATGATCAAAACTCTATTTGGGGTTCAAATCAAAAGGTTTAGGTCAGAAAATGCCAAGTATTATTTCAACCAAAATTTATCATCATATTTCCTAAGGGAAGGGATCATTCATGAATTCTCTTGTGTTATTACCCCACAACAGAATGGAGTAGCAAAAAGGAAAAAGGTCACTTACTTGCCACGACCCGAGCATTCTTGCTTCAAAACAATGTGCCAAAACATTATTGAGGAAAGCTGTTCTTACAGCTACATATCCCATAAATAGATTATCATCAAGAGTTTTAGGATTCAAAAGCCCTATGGATACACTCCCTTAATTTTACTCTAATCTTCATATCACAAATCATCTTGTGACTAAAATATTTGACTGTGTGTTATTTGTTCATATTCACAATCAAAATAGGGAAACTAGACCCCAGAGCAGTAAAGTGCATTTTTGTGGGATATTCTTCAACAAAAAAATGGTATAAGTGTTATCATCCTCCCAAAAAAACTTTTATCACTGCTGATGTCACCTTTATTGAACATGAGTCTTACTTCCCTATACCTTATCTTCAGAGAGAGACAATATTTTTGGAAGATAAGGATAGAGATTTTTTTCCTTCTTAATTTACCTCTATCTTCTAAAAAATGACTCAAGTTTATATCTTCTCACAACCAGCCACCTTATCAAGATCGGCCTCAACCTCAACCCATGATTTCACTAGCTAATAGGTGATGACACTGTTGATAACTCATGGTTCTCTCAAGTATATTCAAGGTAGAAGAATCCAATTTCTAAACCATGCAAGTCCAAAAATCAGACACTATAACTCTGGAAATGAGGTAACAATTTCTAGTCATTCTTTACCAGCTGAATCTATATTTGATATTGATTTGCCGATTGCTACCGGGAAAAGAACTAGAGAATGTACTAAAAACCCATTATATCCACTCACATATTTTCTGTCCTTTGAAAAATGTTCATCATCTCATAGGAGTTTTCTCATGAGTTTAAACACTGTGTCTATTCCTAATACACTATCTGAGGCTTTGGCCTGTGAACATTGAAGAAATAGTACGAATGTTGAAATGCACGCTTTGGAGAATAACCAGACTTGGGAGGTAGTGGACTTACTTGAAGGAAAAAAGACTAGTGGGATGCAAATGGGTTTTCACAGTAAGGTATAATGCAAATGGCACACTTGAGAGGTATAAAGGAAGATTAGTGGCTAAGGGGATACACTTAAACCTATGGGATAGATTATCAAGAAATCTTTGCTCCTGTTGCTAAGACGAACACAATCAAAATCTTGTTGTCCCTTGTTGCTGACTATAATTGGCACTTGGAACAATTTGATGTGAAGAATGCCTTTTTGCATGGAGACCTAGAGAAGAAAATCTACATGGAAATCCCACCTAATTTTCGTGGGAATCTGGCAACAAATAAATTGTGCAGGCCTAAAAACGTATTGTATGAACTAAAGCAGTCTCCAAGAACTTGGTTTGGAAGATTCACTAAAGCAATGTTAGCTATGGGAAATAAACAAAGCCAAGCAGACCATACACTCTTCATCAAGCACTCGAACTCGGGGGGAGTTACAATTTTGCTGGTATATGTTGACGATATGATATTGACTGGAACTGATGAGAAACAAGGATAGGATTTGAAATAAAGTTTGGCACAAGAGTTCGAAATTAAAGACCTAAGAAGATTGAAATACTTTATGAGAATTGAAGTAGCAAACTCAAGACAGGAAATCTTTATCTCTGAGCAGAAGTACATTGTTGACCTTTTGAAAGACACAAGGAAGTTAGCATGCAAAATAACAAGTACACTAATAGATCCTAACCACATGCTTGGAGAGGCAGAAGGGGATTTTGCTGTTGATAAGGAAATGTATTAGAGATTGGTTAGGAGACGTATTTACTTATTTTACACTAGGCCTGACATTGCCTATGTTGTGAGTGTAGTAAGCCAGTTCATACACAACCCTAAAGAAGTTCACTTGTAGGCAGTTTATAGGGTATTGCACTACCTCAAAAAACTTTCAGGAAAAGGTATTTTGTTCCAAAAGAATGCTGGACTTAAACTTGAAGCATACACAGATGCCAATTATGCTAGTTCAGTAACTGATAGAAGATCTACCACTGGGTATTGTACTTTTCTTGGTAGAAATATAATTACATGGAGTAAGAAACAAAATGTGGTGACAAGGTTAAGTGCAGAATCAGAATTTTGAGCAATGCCACAAGGTGTTTGTGATTTGTTATGGTTGAAGATTATCTTAGAAGATTTAAAGATTAAGTGGGAGAGTCTTAATTAGATTTTACTATGATAACAAATCTGTAATCAATATTGCACATAATCGAGTGCAACATGGCAGAACTAAACACATAGAGGTGGACAGACACTTCATCAAATAAAAACAAGACAGTGGTTTTATCTATATACCTTATGTATCCACTAACTCCCAGCTAGCAGATGTGGTTACTAAAGGTTTGAATAACCCTATGTTTCAAACAATTGTTATCAAGTAAGGAATGGATAATGTCTATTCACTAGCTTAAGGGGGAGTGTTGGAAAATATATGTAAAAATATGTATTCCTAAATTAGAAGATAGCATATTTATTAAAATCCCTTTAATTGAGAGATTTGATATAGGATATTATTTTTTTTTCCTTTTCAGTTGAGGGCATCTCGTGTATATATAGGCAATGCTGTAACCTTTTTGAGATATGAAAAATAATTCTTCATTCTCTAATTTTCCACATAATCCTTACAACATTATTGGAGTTCACATTGAAAACCTGGTTATGCTGCCCCCGTGGATGCAAGTACATTGCTGAACCACGTAATCTTGTATTTCTAATGTGATTGTTCTTATTTTGTTTGCTTGCTTTATTCACTTGTATTTTTAAGGTGATCTGGATTCTACATAACTATCAACCAAGTAAAATAACAATTCCATTATATTATGCCTATACAACAAATTACAGTGCAATTATTTAAGAATCCACTCAACAAGATCAAACTGCACTACAATCAACCATGCCTCTAACCAATGCACCCATCCATGATAAGTCAAAGATTTCATTAGCTGAACAATTATTTTAATTAATGGAAAAAATCCACTCCATTACCTATAACTTAAGATCCTAGATCCCAACTGCTGAACTTATCAGTTTACAATTTGGTGTAACAAATACCCTTACCCAATTAATTTTAATTAGAATTAATTTTTATAAATTCAAGCACCTTCCAAAAAAAAAAAATTATAAATTTTGCAACTAACAATTTTAACTTGCCACGTCAAGGTTTGCTCACATTATAAAACCTAATCCAAAACCCTAAAAATCTCACTCTCACAACCCCATCACCTAGGCACATCACATTGTTGCACAACTTCATCACCAATGGCAATAATACTTCCGATGTCTATGTATTGTGACAATAAAGCTACGATCTTATCACCAATGGCAATTATACTTCCTATCTTTTATGAACAAACCAAGCACAATGAGTTTGCCTTCCACTTTATCTGAGATCTCCTTCTAAAGAAAGATCTAACCTATAGTGACCTCGTATTTGTCCAAAATACTTTTACCATTTTTCAGCATTTATTTATTTACTATTATTTTCTCATGAGGGTAATTCTCATAAATTGAATATTTTAAATCCTAAAAATGTTTCTAAGTGTGGACCTTGTCCGCACGCTTGTTTGGACAACTACTTGGATAACAATATGTTTTTGGATTTCTTAATAGTTTCCACTAGCTGATACATATTATATATATATATATATGTCTCTAACCTACATGGGTACTTCTAACCATCTATCTGTTCATATTGCCATTCACTTTGCCCTCCACCATCTTCACTTCATATGACTTGGCAGAAGAGGTCAGGCCAATTGGACTATTAGCAATTTAGGCAGTTGCCTAAGGTCCTAAGTAAATTTAAGACCCCCATTTATTATTTATATATGTATATGTGTATATTTATTTACATTACATACATATTAAATTGCTCCAAGAATTTTAAACAACATTGAATGAAGGAGAAAAAACCATCATTGATTAGGTTTCTCTCCCTAGTTGCGTACCTTTATTATATTGAAGGCATTCAATGGGGAATTTTTTTTCGTTGTACTAATATTTTATTCAAATTTTAGCTGAATAATGATGATTTTTTTGGTATTTGAAAAAATACCATTAGTGAGAAAGTGTTTTAAAGCTTTTTAAAAATGCCCTTTCAAAAGGTGTTTTTTAAAAGCATCCTTTCAAAGAGTGTTTTCAACATTGTTATAATTTTTACATATAGAGAGAGAATGTTATATGCAAATGTATATATCGTATATTGTATGCAAAAGTGATTAACTATAGAATGCATAGGGTTTGTTTTTTTCCTTAATTTTTTTTTAATTTTTGAAATTGTCAGGTCAAATTGTTGGAAGAAAAATGGTTGGGTTAAACTAGTTTTGGCCCTAAGAAGAAAAATTGTTAGGTTAAAATTAATTTTTTTCCTTTTTTTTTTTGCAAATTGCTAGGTTTTTTTTTTTCTTTTTGAGAATTTCTGGAAGGGCTCCCTCTAACCCAAGTTAAAGCCCTACAATTTCTTTTTTCAAAGGAAGCCCCATAATTTCTAGTTCTAAAATTAATTTCAAAATCTAAAATTAGAACAATATGGGCCTTGATTAGTTGTTAATTATTTTTTTTTAACTTTTTTTGGCAAAATCCTAATATTTCTCCAGTATGAACTTTTATCAAGTGAATTTTGTATATTATTTGAAATGTGATTTTCATCTTTTTTAATAGAATTGGTCTCATCTCTTTTTTTGGATGATTTTTTTAATTTAAAAATTTAGTGAATTAAGCTCTGATTTTGCTGTTTAAATTTTTTTAAATAGGCTATTTTTTGAAATTGTTCTTTTCAAAAGTATGTAATTTATATTAACATGTAAGTGGATGAGTATATTGTGTATGATTTTTCCAAAGAATTTAGGTATTTTCTCAACTTTAATTTTTTATTTCTATTTTCCATGAAAATATTTATCATATAAATATATTAATACTATACTAATTTTAGTGAAGTTTATGTAAGCAAAAGCAAAATATTTAAATTTTTTTATTCTCGTTAAACGTAACAAAATAAATTTATCATTTAATTTATAACAATTTGGTAAAAATTGTAATTATGTTGAAAGCATTCTTTGAAAAGAGTGCTCTACCTTTTGAAAGAACGTTTAAAAAAAAAAAAACACTCTTTGAAAGAGCTTTTTCTAAAAGAATTCTTTCAAATAATGATTTCTCAGCTAACAAAATTTTTTCAATACTATAAAAATCATCAGCATACTGCCAAAATATATTTAAAATATCGTCACAACAAAAAAAAAAAAATTTCTTCAATGGGGCAGTTTTCCGGCTAAATTTGTAACTGTTTTTCGTTTAATTTTAGCAATACTATTTTTCTCGTTCAAACAAATCAAAAACAAAAGGAATTAAAAATATATCTTTGAATATTGAGTTTCAAAAATTTGAAAATATTTTAACTAAATCCTCTAGAAAATCACTCCTAGTTTAGCATTAAAGTAAGATGAAAATAACATTTTTTTCCTATTAAAAGTCAAATGCTTAAGTTATATTTCATTAAAATTATAATGCTTAATTTATATTTTATTACATTTTATATACTATTTTATTTGAAATTTATTTTCAAAATTTAAATTTTTACATCAAACTTTTTTAAAAAGTATTTATTTTAATATTAAACTACTTGAACCACATGAAACATAAACAGTACTTGAAGAAAATTTGTATTTTTCATATATATATATTTTTTGAAAGGTAAACTTTTTTTTTTTTTAAGTTAAGGGGAGGGAGAAAACTCGAACTCGAGTCATGAGCAAGCAGGGGAGGCTCTTAACTACTGAGCTATTCTTTGCTTTGAATAAAACTTTGATTCGTAATTTTGGAATTCAAAACCTACACAAATGAAATTTTTTTTCACCTTAGGCCCCCAGATAATTTGACATAGTCTTAAGGGGGTGAATTGAATGTTTGGAGTGAGAGGGTTGAGTGGGCTCAAAAATGGGAGAGCTAGAGAGAAAATACGAATTTGAGGTGGTGTGTGCGCGCTCTGTGAGGAAAGAGGAAAAAAGAAACGAGGAGAAGAGAAAGAAAAAAGGAAAAGAAGAGTAGAAGAAAGAAAGATAAGAAAAGAAAAAAGTAGAAAAAAAGAATAGAAAGACAGGAGAAGAAGAGAAAGAGAAGAAGAGACAAGAGAAGAAGAGAAAGAGAGGAAGCTTGTTCATCGCTACTTACATCTCCATCATCCCTGTGTTGTCTTGAGCTAGAGGTAGGGGCTTCCTAAACATATTTTGTTTTATGCATTTGTTTACAATTCGTTTGGATGAAGTGCAATAGGAAGAAAAGAAGAGATTTTAAAATTTATCACTGGTTTGTGAGTTTTTTTTCTTTGTTTTTTAAAAAAAAAAAGAAAAGAAAAGAAAAGAAATAGAATAGTAACGCCCCTGAAGGGTCTTTCTAAAACTTCTTCTTTTGTCTAAATACATTGTGCTAAGGGAAGGTTAGTGCCTTCGTTAACACTACTTAATATTTAACTACTATTTGTGTGAAATTATTTCAAATAGATTTATGTGTTATAAACATTAGGATCTATTAAAATAGCAAAAAAAAATTTCAAAATTTTCAACATTTTTCACAAAAAAAAAAAAAAAAAAAGGAAATGAAAACTGCAAAAGATATAGACTTTTTATTTGGTCCCAAAGCAATTTACAAGGCAGAGGTTGAAATAAATGAAATCAAAGGCATTAATTGAATGCTACTATTGGTATATGTGAAGAAATGAAAAACAACTCTAACGCGCCCGCTCATAAACACTTGAGGGCTTCACCCTTTCCTATTTATTTATAAAGCCCAATGAATCGTTAATATTTCGTTCTTACACCTAATGAAATTATTCAAACAAAGATGCCAGTACTCTTCTTCCTCAACCATCATAGAGTTGCATAACAAGAAGACTTTGACTACTACTCATATGTCGTTGTTACACCTTATAACATTGTTCAAACAACAGTGCTCGTCCTCTTGTTCCCCAATAATCATAGAGTTGAACAACGAGTAGATTTTTAATTGACACCTACTACTACGACTATTAAGAGATAGATTTTGATATGCATCTATTTTGATATCTATTTCGACAAGAAAATGTGACAATAAAATATGTGCTCCATAAAACTATCAACAAAGTCAAGATTGTAATACAAGTACAATTGATGCTAGTTAACATACCTTTGCACAATTTTTGCACCATCATCACCGCAACAGCCACCTCAGTCATATTTCTTCTGCTACGTCCATCGTCATCCACTTCTTCTCTACCACCAATAATATTTATGAAGGAGTAGGGACCAAACATTGGCCCTAGATGAAAGTGCCTCATGTAACTTTTATTCCTAACTTGCGGTGCATCCAAGATTTGGTTGAAATAGAATTTTGAATTTGGGAAAAAACTTATTGATGGATGCATCCTGTATTGAATATTGAGGAGGTTCTTAAAATGGCCCAACAAACAAATCTTTCAAATAAGCTCCTTCCAAACCCAGCTTCAAGAGAAACCTGTTTAACAAAGATGGGTATGTTCAACGTATGAAAAATTGAAGTTTTATTGAGTGATAGAGAGAGAGAGAGAGAGAGAGACAGTGTGCGTATGTGTGTGTTTGGGAGGGGGGAGGGCAGGGCTTGGCTTTGCAGAAAACACGAAATTATGTGAAATACAAGAATCCTCGACTCCTAAATTTTATTGTGTAATGTGACCAATAGCATTAACTTACATTACTAGTAACCATTGCTGGTAATTGGCACTCATCGCCTGCAAGAATAGCATGCTTCAGACCTGGCAGTTGCATGGGTGTGAGCGATTCACATTCCTTCAGTTGTGCTGCTTCATCAATAACCAGCAAGGTTAGTGGTTCCATTTCCACTGAATGAAGTTTATATGAACTAGAAGCAGTGCAAAAAATTAAGGAAGCCTTTTGCAAACAGAATTCTGAAATTAAACCATCATTCATGGCATTTGGCAGCTTAAAGTCCTTGAGAGAACATCGGAGAGTTTTCAGAAGAGAAAGGCACTTGCGCCTTGCGTATATCAGTGATGGTGTGTCCAAAAATGATTCAGCAAAATCTTCAACGTCATCTAGATGAGTAAAAATCTCCTCTAGTTCTTCAGAAATCACATTGTCTTGAAACAGCAATATTTCCAAATGATCCAGGGGGTGAATGAGAGTTACCATGCTTTGAAAATTATGTTCCAAAATAAAGCTTCTTGGTAAATGAGTGCAGAATATAAATATACACCGTCTCAAGGATGGTACAATATATTCAAATCTGGCTCTCACAAAATCAAGAAATAACCTGAATTCTGCCTTTCCAACTTCTTCAAGATCGTTATGTTCTTTTTGTTGGATCATTTCATTTTCAACATAAACATGGTATAGAGAAAGACAATCTTCTAGAACGTCTCATTGAATTTAAACAATGCATCCAACCCGTCAGTGGTCCTAAACACTTTGCAAGCCTTTTAACACGATAATCCAGATAAATCTCTTCAATGCCAGGGTCAACTTTTAGCCGATCCTTGTTCCCAAATAAGAGAATATCTCCCAAAGAGCAAAACAAAGCATCCTTTGCATATTCAACTTCAAATGACTCTCTCACCAACTTTAACAACTTAGAAGCCACTTCTTTTATAGCTACATTTGTAGGAGCACAGGTTAGGGTCCTGCAATTCATCCTTAAAACAGCATAAAGCATCATGCTGACAGTTGATGTTTTTCCTGTTCTTGGTGGGCCCCATATAAGTTCAGCTGTAGACTTGTGGTGACATTTCATTCTAAGAAGAGAAGCCAAGATGGCATTAGTTTGGGATTCATTCAGCCTGGACAATAGGCTCGTGCCAAATCCTTCTGTCAATTGGCTCTTGCAATGGACACAAAGTCTGCCATCCTCAAGACCGTATTTTCCATGCTCAATATAAGAATTAGATCCAACCAAAAGTCAAAATACACATCACTAATAGACTACATATCAGTTATGCTGTCCAAATAAATCAAAGACACAGAACAAAATTATACGAAACATTGACAATACTATTGCAGTCAAGGGACCAAGCTTTTGTAACTGAGATCATATCATGCAAATAGGGGGAATTCTTAACTATCATCAAAAGAAAAGTAAGTTTTACCAATAAATAAATTTAATTTTGTGCACTTAGCAATCCACTGTAAAACATCTGCCATAGCTTGGTATTACTTTGTAGTTATTTCCTCTGACTGGAGCATATTTTAGCAAAATACTATAGCGTCACTGTTTTCATTTACAAGATATTGCAGAATCTATATCATGTGTTAAATCACCTTCAGTTGGTCCACGTCTCATGCATATCTAAAAAACTACACCTATGGATACAAAATAATGGCATGGTATTCAGCTTATGAGAAGTATGGTCACAATTCCTACCGTAGAATTAGGGCAAAGCACTTCCTTGATGATCCTCGGATTCTGTAACCTGTGTAATGATTTCCATATTCTTCTGTTTGTTGTGATATTGATCAAGAAAACAACAAAAAGTGATTCCCACTTTCCATTCTTGACTTCAATGTCTTGTGATGCTTTGGCTTTAAATTGAATAGATGAACTACCATCCTCATTTGCATCCTCTATGCTAATGACCGATGCAAAAGTCCACGTCCTTCCAAACCTCTGTAAGTCAGATACAGTTTCAGGTTTTGCATCTGAAATGATGAAAACATCTCCAGGCAAGGTTTTGTATGGCTCCCCGGCTCGCTTACTAAATTTGTTTCTCCAATAATCAACTTTAATCTCATAAACCAAAATTTCACGCTCCCAAGAGAGATCACTTCAGGAAAAGGTGCTCCATAAATGATCTCCATACTGGAAGCCAAATCTGTCCGTGTTTCCTCCAATAAAGGAAAAACAAACGAACCGAGATAATGCTCCACTGATTGAAATGATTCTGGAATTTCTCCACCTAAAAATAGAGCACTGAAAGGTGGATGCAAGTACGGAGTAAATGAATTCCGCAAAGCCAGAAAAAGTTCATTGATATAACACTATTACGTAAAAAGCTGTAGTAAAGGCAAGATGGCTGAATCGATAGGCATAAAGAAGAATGAAGCATTCTTGCATGTGCCACAGCAAACAGTTCAAAATGTTAAATAGCTTATAAAAATGTTGAAGATCATTAACTTAAATAAATGTTTAAAATAAGAATTAAGATAGAAGGAAGCATTCTTACAATGTGCCACAGCAGTCAGCACAAGCTACTGTATTAAGGTAGCAGATCTTTTGACAGGCATTAACTGGCGAAATAATTTATTTCTAATTAATGCATATATAACTAGGAACCAAAGATGGAAATGTCAAATAGTTCAGAAAGATGTTCAAGACCTTTATCGTAAAAAAATGTTAAAAGAAGAATAAAAGCTAATTATAAATCTTATAAACATTTTTAAAAATGTCAAAATAAGAACAAAAACTAATTACAAATCTTACAAACATGTTATAAATCATAGTACTACAATTCACGAAAAATAATTGCGTTCATTGTATTTCCCATACCAAATCAGTTAATCAAGAAAGATATGGATCATAAGATTTCACAACTCCTTTGAGGCTTTGACAGATGTTAATAGCATTTAGAGGCGTAACTATCATTGCTAATTTATTAAGAATCATGTATGTGGACCCACAAGACGGATACAACACAACATGGTCAAGACAATACATTGGTTTTAAAAAATAGCAGGAGACAACTAGACACAACAGGTTTCCGTTAACATATAAATATATGTTTTAATATATATACATAAAAAAATATTTATTCAATTTTAAATTAAAAAATTAAATTTATCTTCTATTTATAAACAATTTCGAAGTTTTATATCTTAAAATTCCTTTAAAAGAAGAAGAAGAAGATAAGGAAACAATATATATAAATTCATATTTTTTTATCTTACCATTTATTCTAATTTTTTCTTCAAAATTAAATATGTTTCATGTGTGTCCCAATGATTGGCATGTATCTCACTCAAGCGTCCAAAAAGTGTCTGGATTGAAAAAAATAAAAAATAATAGCAAGCATTTAGACTTGTATTCAATGTGTTTTGAGATAGAATCCAACGAGTGTTTTTTTTTTTTTTTTTTTTTTTTGAAAGGTGAATTTTTTTTTTTTTAAGGGGAGGGGGAAGACTCGAATTCGAGTCATGAGCGGGCAGGAAAGGCTCTTAACCACTGAGCTAAAGGCCACGCTCGAATCCAACGAGTGTTGGTGTCCGCGCTTTGTGGCTGATTCATTTTCCATACAAACTTGGAGCTACTAAAATGCAATGAGCGATCATTGTTGTGGAGTGCTGACATTCAACATACCCCAGTGTATGGAAAATGCTAACTTTCAATTAATTACAGGTGAGAGAGTTCTCAAGTAAACGTCATATTATACTTGTATCTTGTTTTGAGAATTGCTCATGTTTCTAGTTTGCTCCCCAGCGACTCAACAATGACATAATTTTTTGGAATATGCTATATCAACTGGTACTGCAGCAAACTAAAGGGAATAAGTAAGTTCAGTAACTGTAATCAACAAGAATACAATTTGAAATATATTCAAGAATCAATGACTTTGCTGCAAAGTTCCAAGCAGCAGATGGTTGGTACAAGAAACTATGGAACAATTATCAAACAGCACCAACCAAAACCCCATAGAGTGATGATATATTCTAATAATAATCAGCCAAAAGAGATGATAAAACAAAACTTCAATTAAAATGGTTTCAAAAGATAATCATCGTAACAGAATAATTTTCCAATCTCATTGAGAAGTACATCACAACACAAAAGGCATCAGTAGATTCACAGGTTTACCAGACAACTAAGCTGGGGTACTGAAACCTTGCATTCACTCTAGTTGTTAACATCAAATATCAAACTAAGGGAAGAAAATGGCTAACCTCTATGCTTATACACTAAGGCTGTCTTTGACTGGGGTATTAGGGAGGGGGGATTGGATTTGTCATCTGTGGGCCCTATCTTGTATGGTGTTTGTTTGCACAAAATTATTCTGGACAAGAAGTCCAGAGTGTATTGTTTAGTAGGGGATATGAAATACCACACCCTCATGTCAAGTTCAGTGGGAATTATATAGTACCACACCCTTATGTCCAAATTAGATTTCCACCAAGATCCAAATGTCAAAAATTACCTCCTGAAATCACTAATCAAACCGCATATCTCATCTCACTCTATATTCCAACAACCAAATATCAAAAAAAATAATCGCACATAAAAAATTAAAAAATCATTACATGCTATATTGAATCCCATATTGTCTATTGTATTACTTATCCCTATCGTCCTATCCTCCAATCAATGTTACCTAGCCAATTTGGATGGAGTGAAATGCAAAAAAAAAAAAATGGGAAGAAAATAAGAGAAAAGAAAAGATTTTAATACGTCTTTTGTTTGTGAGTTTTTGTAGGAAAAAAAAGGGGGGGAATGGAAAGAAAAGTGAATGTTAAAAAATTTTAAAATCTTCATCCTTCTAAAAGTGGATGGTAAGGGAGAAAAGAGAAAAATGGATTAATGAAACTTTTAGAATGACATATTTGCCCATAAAATAAAGAATAATAAAAAAATTACAAATATGTCTAGGGATAAATAAATTGATAACACTCTAGCTTCTCAAAGGGTTCCATAGTAAAATAACAATACACACTTTCTTTTCCTTCTATAGCATGTCCTAGGGATAAATAAATTGATGACACTCCAACTTCTCAAAGGATTCAATAGTAAAATAATAATACACACTTTATTTTCCTTCAATTTTTCTCAATTCACAAACAATAAGAAAGAAAATCATTATCTTTTCTCTCCTAAACTCCCAAACAAATAGAAAGAAAACTATTATCATTTCTCTTCTTTTCTCTTCTCTTCCAATTAATATTTTCTTTCCTTTTCTTTTCTCTCCTAAACACACAAACGAACCCTATGTGTTTGGATCAAAGATTTGTCAAGGGAAAGGAAAAAAGAAGAGGACTCAAAATTACTTTTCATGTTTGGTTTGCGTTGAAAAATGATAGGGAAATGCAAGGGACTTAAGAAATTAAAAATAATTAAATTAAAAACTAAGTTATTGATAAAATGTCTTTTATTTTCATATATTTGCTAATGTATTCATAATAACATGCATTTAATATTTTATGTTTCCTTCTCTTTTTCCCTCCCCCTTTCCTTTTCCCTCACCAAATACTCAAAACACACTCTAATTGTTGCAAGGGAATGAAAATTTTTGAAAGACTTGGGTGAGAAGCAGCTCACTCACGAAGTCAATGTGGTGGTGTTAGGCAAACAATAGCATTTAACTGCATTTATTAAAAATCATCCAACTGAACATCATGTTTTAGAGGTTAATAATTCAATCCCCAAAAATGTCCCAAGTATCTAACATGTTATTTTTCAATTGAATGATTACAAATAAAGCATAAAGCAGCCACCTGGTTCTCATAAAGCTTCCCACTGAAGATATCTTCAAGAGACCAGGAAAACACCACATCAGTGAAGTCCGTCGTGTGTTGAGGCGCCTCCCTCTTCTTCTTTGAAGAACACCCTTCCATCATATTCCTTTTTTCAATGCATATCTTTGCTAATCTGTAACAACAATATATATACACACATCAATATCAAAATTCCATTTCACTTTCCTTCCCTCCTATGAAATGGGTTTTCTTAGATAAGAAGAAAGCAAGCAATAAGGTAGAGTAATGAACCTGAGAATCTGGAGGAACAAGCACTTGCCGACCCTCTGCTAAAGGAAAGACATATCCCTGATCACCTCTCTTTCAATTTCTCTTTTCGTACATAGTATGGAATGGTCTCCGTGTCTCTGCATAAATATTGTTGAATACGTGCATCAGTAGCTGCAGATTTCCTGCTGATATGGCTGCACACGTAGAAATGGGCTGCAATCTTAGGAGCATGATTTTAGGATGACAGTTGAAGTGTTCAAAATGCATAAACAGGATATGATCTTTGACCCAGTTTTTAGCAATTTCTATTATTCACTAGCTGTTAGAGTTAATAGCTAAAGATTAGGAACCTAGTTGCTTTTATTTCTGAATTTCAGTTACAATCTCTTCTATTTAAGTTGATTATTATTCAATAGAAAGATAGACCTTCTCCCATTTTTCTTTGCTTTTCATTGTATGCTCTGCTTAAACTACAACAAATTGGTATCAAAGCATTCTTCTTAAAGGGACTTGTGAGTGAACCAAGTGAATCCCACCAAAAAGACTAAACATCTTGCTTCAATCCATTAAACAAATGGATTCTGAAACACCATTCACAACACTAGCACCACATGTGTTTAATGGTGACAATTATCATGTTTGGGTAGCCAGAATGGAGGCACACCTAGAGGCAAATGATCTCTGGGAAGCTGTTAAGGAAGACTACGAAGTTCTTACATTAACAGACAATCCAACCATAGCTCAAATCAGAAATCATAAGGAACGGAAAGCAAGAAAATCAAAGGTAAGAGATTCTTTGTTTACTGCTGTCTTACTAGCAATTTTCACCAGAATTATGACCATGAAATCAGCATTTGAAATCTAGAATTTTCTCAAGAATGAATATGAAGGAGATGAGAGGATCAAGGGAATGCAAGTCCTGAACTTAGTCAGAGAATTTGAGATGCAAAAAATGGAGTCAGAAACAATCAAGGAGTATGCTGATAAACTTCTGAGCATTGTCAGCAAGGTAAGATTGCTTGGTTCTGAGTTTTCTAATTCAAGAATAGTTCAGAAAATACTAGTTACAATCCCTGAAAGATTTGAGGCTACTATTACTTCCTTGGAAAATGCTAAAGATCTGTTAAGAATCAGCTTGGCAGAACTTCTAAATGCTTTGCAGGCCCAAGAACAAAGAAGATTAATAGGGATTGAAGGTTCTGTGGAGGGAGCATTGCAAGCTAAATTGCATATCAACCAAGGAGAAAAAAACAAGAAAAAGAAAAGCAAAAAAAGGAACATTGGCACACCAGAAGCAGCTGCTAACACCAGTAATAATGGAGGAAACAACAAAGATTTTCCTCCCTACAAACATTGTGGCAAAAAAGGTCATCCTCCTTTCAAGTGCTGGGGAAGACCTGATGTCCAGTGTGCTAAATGCAATAAGTTGGGGCATCATGAGAGAATCTGCAAAAGCAATTTTCAGCAAAGGAATGAGGCTCAAGTTGCAGACCAGCAAAAGGAGGAAGAGTAGTTGTTTGTAGCAACCTGTTTTGCTAGCAGTAGCTCAAGTGAATGCTGGCTTGTAGATAGTGGCTGTACCAATCATATGACCTATGATCAGGAGATTTTCAGGGAGCTGGATACATCAGAATTATCAAAAGTCAAAATTGGAGATGGTGAGCTCATTACTGTCAAAGGAAAAGGAACTGTAGCTATTGAAAGTTGCACAAGTACAAAACTAATTACTGATGTTTTGTTTGTACCTGACATTGACCAAAATTTGCTGAGTGTGGGACAGTTACTTGAGAAGGGATTTAAAGTCATCTTTGAAGATAAGCAATGTCTGATCAAGGATGCCAACAATAAAGAAGTTTTCAGAATCAGAATGAGAGGCAAAAGCTTCTCTCTAGATCTAATGAAGGAGGAGCAATCAGCTTATCCATTACTTTGAGCAACACAGAGACTTGGCACAAAAGACTAGGTCATTTTCATCATGTAGCAGTCTTGTCAATGCAAAGGAAACAGTTGGTTCAGGGATTACCACACTTGGAAGCTAATGTGCCAAACTGCAAGGCTTGTCAATTTGGCAAACAAGCAAGATTACCCTTCTCACAGTCAACTTGGAGAGCAACTGAGAAGTTGCAACTCATCCACACTGATTTGGGTGGTCCTCAGAGAACTCCTTCACTTAAAGGGAGTAAGTATTACATAGCTTTCATTGATGACTTCACCAAAATGTGTTGGATTTATTTTCTCAGGTTTAAGTCAGAAGTTGCAAGAGTTTTTTTGGAAATTCAAGCAGTGGATTGAAAATCAAAGTGGCTGCAAGATCCAAGTTCTGAGGTCAGACAATAGCAAAGAGTATACTTCAGAACAATTTAACTTATTCTATGAAGAGGCAAGCATTGAACATCAATTCACCGCATCATACACTCCACAACAGAATAGAGTGAGTGAAAGGAAAAATAGAACAATCATGGAAATGGTCAGATGCATGCTCTATGAAAAAGGATTGCCTAAGGAGTATTGGGCAGAGGCTACAAATACTGCAGTATTTTTGCTAAACAGACTTCCCACCAAAGCAGTGAATGGGGAGACTCCTTTTGAGACCTAGTATAGTTATAAGCCCTCTTTGCAAAATTTTAAAGTATTTGGTTGTTTGTGTTTTACTTATGTGCCATAGATTAAAAGAGACAAGCTAGACAAAAAGGCTGAACCTGGCATCTTTGTTGGATATAGCACAGTATCTAAGGCTTAGAGAATTTTCCAACCACACACAAAGAAACTTCTGATAAGTAGAGATGTGCATTTCATGGAAAATGAGCAATGGAGCTGGGAAAATGCTGAAAAAAAAGCAAAGTGTTGATCCTCTACCATGTCAAGATAAGTTAGTTGATGATTCTCCTGTGCAAAGTGCTGATCCTCTACCATGTCAAGATGAATTAGTTGATGATTTCCCTGTAAGAGGCACTAGATTACTCTCTGATATTTATCAAAGGTGCAATGTTGCAGTCCTTGAACCTGCAGGATATTGGGAAGCAAAAGAAGATCCCAAATGGAGGTCTGCAATATAGGAGGAGCTCACCATGATTGAAAAAAAATCAGACTTGGGAACTTGTTGAAAGGCCTAAACACAGAAAAGTCATAGGTGTCAAGTGGGTGTTTAGAACAAAGCTAAATGTAGATGGCTCAATCAACAAGCATAAAGCAAGGTTAGTTGTAAAAGGGTATGCTAAAATTTATGGTGTAGATTTATTTGATACATTCGCTCCTGTTGCAAGGCTAGACACAATCAGGTTGCTGCTTGCAATTGCAGCACAGAAGAAATGGAAAATCTACCAACTTGATGTCAAGTCAGCATTTCTAAATGGATTTCTGGAGGAAGAAATCTATGTTAAGCAACCTGAAGGCTTTGCTATAAAAGGGTATGAGAACAAGGTTTATCTACTAAAGAAGGCTTTGTATGGTTTAAAACAGGCCTCAAGAGCCTAGTACAGCAGGATTGATGAGTACTTGTTGAAACTAGGCTTTGTTAAAAGCCTTAGTGAATCAACTTTGTATATCAAGGGTGATCAAGCTAATTTTACTATGATCTCCTTATATGTTGATGATCTCCTTGTTACAGGTAGCAATATTGATCTTATTCAGCAGTTCAAGGAAGACATGATGCAAGCCTTTGAGATGACTGACTTGGGAGAAATGTCTTACTTCCTTGGGATGGAGATTAAGCAGAAAAGTGATGAGATTCTCATCTGTCAAAGGAAGTATGCAAAGGAGATCCTAAAGAAATTCAACATGGAGAGCTGTAAAAGCATGAGCACTCCAATGTGTCAAAAGGAAAAGTTGTGCAAAGATGATGGAGCAGAAAAAGTGGATGAAACACTTTACAGAAGTATAACTGGCTGCTTAATGTATCTCACAGCAACAAGACCAGATATCTTGTATTCTCTAAGTATACTTTCACGATTTATGAATTGTGCAAGTGAATTTCATTTAAAAGCAGCAAAGAGAGTTCTAAGGTATGTCAAAGGGACCTTAAGTTATAGTATCAAGTTCAGTACATCACAAAATTTCAAACTGCTGGGTTACTCTGATAGTGATTGGGCAGGGTTTTTAGATGACATGAAAAGCACCTCAGGCTATTGTTTCAGCTTTGGATCAGGGCTGTTCTCTTAGTGTTCAGAAAAACAGGAAATTGTTGCATAATCAACAGCTGAAGCAGAGTTTATAGCAACTGCAGCAGCTGTTAATCAGGCCATGTGGCTAAAAAAATTCTAATTGATCTACACTTGGAGCAGGGGATGAGTACTGAGGTGATGGTAGACAACCAGGCAGCCATAGCTATCTCCAACAATCCAGTTTTTCATGAAAAAACAAAGCATTTCAGTATCAAGTGATTCTTTCTCAGAGATGTACAAAAGGATGGTGCAGTGTGTTTGAAGTACTATAAGACTGAAGACCAGCTAGCAGATATCTTCACAAAAGCTCCTCTAAGAAGCAGGTTTGAGTTTTTAATAGAGAAACTTGGAATCTCCACCCACTGATGCAAGGAGGAGTGTTGAATATTTGCATCAGTAGCTACAGATTTCCTACTGATATGACTGCACACGTGGAAATGGGCTGCAATCCTAGGAGCATGATTTTAGGATGACAGTTGAAGTGTTCTAAACTGCATAAATAGGATATGATCTTTGACCTAGTTTGTAGTAATTTCTATTATTCACTAGCTGTTAAAGTTTGTAGCTAAAGATTAGGAACATAGTTGCTTTTATTTCTGAATTTCAGTTACAATCTCTTTTATTTAAGTTGATTATTATTCAATAAAAAGATAGACCTTCTCCCATTTTTCTTTGCTTTTCATTGTATGCTCTGTTTAAACTACAACATATATATATATATATATATATATCTTTATACGTATGAATCTTTTCACCGACAAAAAATAAAGCAATTACAAATTAAAATCACGAAAACCGAGCTTAGAAAAGGTGACAAAAGAGGCTAATGAGCAAGAAAAGCCTTAATTTTGAGTTAAAGTCTTCCTTTGCTTGACTTAAAGTCTCCCCTTTTTCCGTAATTTTGATTTTTACTTTTTTATTTTTTTTTTGTTTTTATTTTTTGGTTTTCAGACAAGAAAGTCCTTTAGTTAGTGCATGGGGTGCCGAGCAAGAATGCCCTCCAAAAATTATCACTGGCCATTGGCCATCCCATCTTCCAGTGTCTTTTCACCTTCTTTCTAGTTTCTACTAATAATTTACGTGAAAATTTTGGTTTTGCCTCAATTTGCTCAGAAATTCTATTTTAGAATTTGAGTTTCTTATTTTAAAAATTAATTAGTTGTAAGTCCCTGCCCGACTTTATTTTGAAAAGTTAGATAATTGAAAACTGAAGCATAAGAATAAGATAATAACTAAATATGATATTGCAATTAATTATATAAATTCATACGTTTAATTGTTGAAAAAAACCCTAGTTTATTCTCATAAGTTGAATAATTAATTATAAAAGTATAGGGACAAAATTGAATTAAAAACTCGGACTAGTAATAATTAAAAAAGAAAAAAAACACTTGAGTCTTAAAGTAAAATTTTAGGTAAATTCCATAACAAAGTGAAATTTATTGATATATATTCTAGAATAAGGAGTGAATGTTGTGACAAAGATCTTGAACCCGTGGCCAATTATACCCAGCCACCAGGGCATTCAGTTTGCTTAACTAAGTCTTTTTTTCCAATAAGTTTTACTTGATAGACCTTTTTTTTTTTCTAGAATAAAGAGAATAGCGTGAGAAGGTCCATGTATATGTTTCCTGTTATTTATTTTAGACAATATTTGAGATTTTGGACCATTTTATATTTAGACCTAAGATTTGGTGTGAGTTATGAAGTTTGTTTTGTTTTCTTAGACCGAGTTGGACCTAGAATTGTATTTGATTATTGGGAGTGGTTTAGGGGACCAACCCCTCTCTCATTTCTTCATTTCTTGTCTCTTTCACTTTTTTCTTATTTTCTTCTTTTCACAGCCAAGCAGGAAAGAGAGAGAGAGAGAGAGAGAGAGAGAGAGAGGTAAATTAGGGGACCCACCTCTCTCTCATTTCTTCATTTCTATTCTCTTTTTTATTTTTTTCTTATTTTGTTCTTCTCAAAGCTAAGCAGCAGAAATGGAAAGACAAAGAGAAAGAGAGAGAGAGAGATCATAGGGGTTTCGATCTTTTGATTCAATAATCATCGCAGTGGTCTGGTTCATGGAGTTTTTGTTTATGGTGGAAGTTATAGGCTCGGAAGTTTGAAATTTATGTGAATTTTCTCTGTTTTCTTATTTTTTTTCAAATTTAAGGTAAATGGGATTCCAGGGGGTTGCAATGGAAAAATAGAGGGTTTAGATTTGATTGCACTTTAATAATATTTGTCTTCGGCTGCAGCTATTCACAACCTTTCTTTTTCTCCGTAGCCCACTTAATTCATGCATTCCATGTTTTTTTCTAAGCAATCCAATAATTTCTCCACGCAACTTACAAATTGTACGTTAAGTTTCAAAAATATCCCTTCCCCTTTTAAAACTCTTGAAATTGAAAACCCAATACTGAAATGATATAATAATTTCAATAGATGCATATCAAAATTTTGCACTTGTTTTGGTAAAAGGCTGTTGAAATGTTATATGATCATTAGAAAAATATCAAAATGGCAAGAGCTTATTGAAATATTTTAATTTTTTCAGTAGTTAATTATTGAAATGTTTCGTTTATTTTAGCATGGAAGTGTCGAAAGTTTATGTGGTTAATTGTTAAATTTTTTCAGCAACTGATTGTTGAAATTGTTTGATCTTTTCAGTAAATACCTATTGAAAATAGAGAGTAAGGAGGTCATTTTGCATTAGAACATTTTTGTCTTAAGATGGGAAATTTTTGACTAGGCTTTGGGAGAAAAAAATAGGGTTACGAATAGTAGCACCCTTGACTTTTTATATTCTGCATTTATTGTGTTCCAATCAAAATTTTCTAACTTTTATTTATATTTTGAAAATAATTTTAATTAAATTAAATTGAAACCATTAGATTAAATACAATCAAATCTAGACCTTTCATTTTTTACTGCAGCCCTTGCCATGGATTTATGCACTGTAGTCCCTTAAAACCTCTGATAAATGGGATGTTTTATACGTATTTATTATTTGTTATTGCATAATCTAGAAGTAGATTTATGCTTAAATTACAAATCAAAATGATGAAAACGAAGCTTAGAAAAAGGTGACAGAAGAGGCTAATGAGCGGTAAAGCCTTCTCATCTTCCTCTTGTTGACTTTTAAGTCTTCCATTTTCTGTAATTTTCATTTTTATTATTTTTTGTTTTGAAACAATATAGTCTTTTAGTAATCTTAAGAGTACATGGAAGCCGACAAAAATGAACTCCAAAAATTATGATTGGCCATTGGCCATTCCATCTCCCAGTGTCTTCTCACCTTCTTTCTAATTCCTACTAATAATTTATGTGGCAAATTATGTGTTGCTTCAATTTACTCTGAAATTCTATTTTAGAATTTGACTTTCTTATATTAAAAATTAATTAGTTGTAAGTCCCTCCCCGACTTTACTTTGAAAGGTTAGATAATTGAAAGTTGAACCATAAGAATAAGATAATAACTAAGGGTCCGTTTGGCGCAACAAATTTTGATGAAAATATTTGAAAAACTTTGAAAACCTCTATTACATTTTTACACATTTTTACCCTCTTGAAGTTCTAAGAAAGTTCAATACTTTTTTAAAAAAAAAAAGTATTGAACTTAGAATTGGGTAGTTCAATACTTTTTTTTTTTTAAAAGTAGATAATTAGAATTGGGTTAATCAAATAGCAAAAATTTCATGCCACCCAAATGTAACTCTACATTTCGTACTCTGTGTAAGTTTATTGTTCACATGAGAAATGAAGGCTAATTTTTATTAACTTATACAAAAAAAAAAAAAAGGATTTTTGTGTAGTGTTGACTTATATTTACTAGCATTAACGATCATCATATATTAACAGCAAATTCGAGTTTTAATTCCTTTTTAGTTTTCTTTTTTTTTCTTTTTACTTTCATCACACTCTACCAAAAGTAAAAGTTTCAATTTGTAAGGTCTTAAAACACTGAAGTATACAATTTAATTTATATGTAGGTTTTTCATTTTTTATTTTAATCTACGGCTCATATTAGGCTCATAGTCTATTACTCAACACTATGAATAATCATATTATAAGAATAAATTATTATTTTTATCCCTCATTTTTTAGAAAACAAATTTCAAAGTATAATGTTTTATTCCCATACATTATACTCCCATATAAAGTAATTCTATTTTTTGGTGCATTTTATTTATTCGCCCTGTAAATTATTTTGATTACAAACATTTCTTTAGTATTTCTATAATTTGAAAATAATTTCACAACCAAAAATTTCAATTTCCTTCTTTCAACAAAAAATCTTTTAACAAGAACTATGTTAGTTTTCAATATAGCTTAATTGCTAGCTACTATGATAATTTTTTCCTTTAAAATAAATTCTCAGAAAAATGCTCAGTAGTACAATTCATGAACAAAGGATACTCGTCCATTTGTTATTCAACAGTATTCATTATCTTCTAAATAATGATTGTTTCAAATTAATTACCACTTACAATAATGTAAAACCATACAAACAAATACGTAGCTGAGTATCTACAAAGTAATTTTATTTGTAGTCTATATCACATGGTCATCAACTAACTATTATTCACTGATGTCCTTCCCTTCCTTTCTTTTATTTTTTCATTTCAAACATGGCTTCCTCAATCAGCAAACATTTCAAACAATTGGCAAAAAAGACTTCAACCAACAAAAAAAGATCATGGGATAAGACTAAATTTTCTAGTGATCGACGAGGCTAAAAAAAAACATGGACCATTATTGTACAAAGGCGATGGTGGTGGAGTGGTATTTACATTTCAATGACTCCACGATACACCAACTCAGCACCGTGCATGAGCTTAAGCAACGAGGCTAGGGGACGTTCTTAACTCAGCGTGGCCATGTTTGTGAGGAACTTGTTTGTGAGTTCTACTCTAGTTTGAAGGAGATTGAGTTCTATCCTAATGGCCCATGTATCTTTTCTAAGCTCTGGGAAAGGGACTACATGATTGGGCCCTACCATTTCACCACCATCCTTTAACTCCCCGCTGTCGAACATCCAGATTATAATTATGGAGATGAGTACGAGATTGCCGAACTTGTGCCTCTAATTAGCAAGAATAACACCCCCTAGACCGCAATCGTGTACCTGTATGGCCAGTTGAAGGATGAGTACTGCATCCTTAACGTTGTGTCAGCATCTAACCTCATTCTGTAGAAGCAGAGCACGGACGTTACCATTGAGCAAGTCTTGCTATTTGACACCATAATGATGGGAAAAGAATCATGTGCTCGAAGGTTGATTGGGGAGGTAATAAATTCACACAAAGAAAACGTTAACAACCTCGTTGCTCTCCCATTTGGCCTATTCATTATCACATACGCTACGCAAGATGGAGTCAAGATTGGTAACAATGAGAAAATGCTACCCCAAGAAAAACCTATCAACGGAATGACCCTCGACAAATTCACAGCCCAAAAAAAGCAGAAGAAGGTGGCTACAACCACGTTGGGACATGACAACACGGCCACGGGAAGCACGAGTGTAAACATTTTAGAGAGAATGGGCGCCCTAACACTGAGCTATGAACAAAAGCGTCAAGCTAATGCACAGTAAAGAGAGTACCAATGCCATTTTATGAAGCAAGAACATGCAGCTACCGAGAGTTGGAGGGAGTACTAGCAGTATTCGATTGGTGTCATACAGTCAGAGGTCCATCAGATGTACTACAATCAATAAAAATAGAGTGCATGGATGAGTTCCTAGTGGCCTACTTTCACACCCAGCTAGTGGGACAACTACCCCCCACCGTAGTAGAGTACCGTTCATTTATCTGAACCACACTAGGCCATCTTTCTCACTTTCATTTAGATGTCTGGACTATTTTGTTATCTTGACTATTTAATTTATAGAGTACTGTGCCTTGACTTTAATATGTGTAATTTAGTCATTATTTTATGCATTAACGTACCTTTGGTTTCATGTATGCAGTACCATACCTTTGTTATTGTCTCATTCATTTTACGTACAATTTGGAAACATTTGGACTTTTTCTGAATGATCGACCACCCTACTGTAGAAAAAAGCTTTTAAAAATTGATTTGACAAATTAAGAAAAATAAACATTTAAAATATATTATACAAATGATTTATAAATTATATCGTACAATTTAAGAAAAAAACAAAACAACATTACCTCGGTTACAAAAAAAATAATCTCTCATTCTTCTCATATATTTTATGAATTTTAAATTTATATTTTAAAAAATTTGATAATATTTCTAATAAATAACAAAATTGTATGCATAAATAATAAAATTGTATGCATTTATTAAACAATGTTTGAATACCCATTCACCATAGTCAACTAAATTTTTTATCTAAAAAAATATTTAGACTTTAAATTTCTTTAAAATTTTTTTAAAAATTTAACATTTAAATTAAAATTTCAATTCAATGTGCTTAAAACTTAAAATTTTTTAAATATATATACTTTTATACTCTTTGTGTCAAATTTTGAGTCTCAAATTTTGAATTTGGGATTTTCTCAACTATTGGATTTGCTCAATGTCATGATTATTTTTCTTTTTCTCTCAACTCCTCCCATAATTTTTTTGAATACTTTTTATATAAAAGATTTTAAATTAATATTTTAAAAAATATGACAATATTTGTAAAAATTAATAAAATTTTATAATTTTTATTAAACACTGAACGGACACCTTAATCTCTTTTAATTAGTAATTTTTATTTTTATAAGTTATTTTTATATTTTTTCATGTATGTTTGATTTATAAATTTAAATTTGAATTATCTACACCCCAAATTATATTTCTGTGCCTTTAGATATAGGTAATTAATAGTAATTTAAATTAAACAAGCAAAGTATTAACTGATCGAAATTTAATTGTAATAAGTAAACCAATGTTTTAAATGTGAAGCATTCAGAACTGTATTTTGAGAAGAAGTTTAAGTACTCGTTAAATGATACGATCTTAAAAACGACAATAGCAAACATAGTTAACAAAAACCACTAACAGTAAAATGCTAAAGGCCTGTTTGACAGCACTGTCTTTTTTTGTTGTTATTTTTTAGTTGCCGTTTATTTTTCTGAAATGAAAACTGAAACAGTGTTTGAAAATGCAAGTTTGTTTATAGTTATTAATTTTTTATTTTAGAAAATATTTAACGTTATTAGTTTTAAAAAATTAAAAGAACTTAATAAAATATATTTTATATTAATTAATACAGTAAATTATTTATTAAAATCATTTAATTAAATAAATATAAAATATATTAAATTATATTATTTATTAAAAATAATTTAATAAAATATATTTCATATAAATAATTAATTAAATTAGATTTATTATTAAATTAAATTATTTATTTTAAATTAATTAAATTAAGTTAATTATTTATTAAAATAATTTAATAAAATATATTTCATATAAATTAAATTAATTAAATCATAAATAATTTAATTTAAATATGATATTTATTTAAAATAATTTAATAATCATTATTAAATTAAATTAAATTAAAAATTAATTTAATTTAATTATTTATCGTTAATTATTATATATAAATTAATTTAATTATTAAATTAAATAAATTTATTATGATATTTATTTCAGATAATATAGAATAATTAATTATTAAATTAATTTAAATTAATTAATTAATTTAGTTTTATTATTTATTAAAAATAATTTATATAATTAATTTAATTTATTGAATTTAATTATATTATTTATTAAAATAACTTATTTTAATAAAATATTTGAATAAAATAATTTATATTTATGGAATGTAACAAAAATAGACAAAGTTTTAAAATTGACAAAATATTGGCAACAGAAAAAAAAAACCAGAGTGAAAACACTTTTTTTCTGTTTACGTTTTTCTGTTTATGTTTTCATTTTTTTTTGGAAACAAAAACACATAAACAGGTTTATCAAACATATTTTTGTTGCAAGTTTACAAAATTTTGAAAACATAAACAGAAAAATAGAAAACAGAAACATTACCAAACGGGGCCTAAGCAAACGATAGCGTGTAGATGATATGGGCCCTATATGTACCAGATGCAAGGCATTGAACATTCCAATTCACTTCGATGAGGTGTGCAACATCAAATAAACAATTTGAAATGGAATAATAAAGGGATGAATTTAACAATAGGACCGGCTATTACGCGTAACCATCCTACAAATTCTATTATGAAGCTCGTCCATTTCACCTTCACCCTGCAAATCTTCAATGTCAACCTCCCTTTGGTCAGCATTGCTCTCGAAACTATCATCAGGCTCAGTAGCATGTATAGACGATGACATATCCTCTCGTAGTGTGTGAATTGCGTTGATGCCTACTTCATTGGCCCTTCTGTGCTTGAGTATGAAATTGTGAAGGGCCATTGAACAACCAACAATGTCAACATGGACCCCGAATTCATAAGGCAGTATTGCTTGTAAGATGGACCATTGGTTTTTCCATACACTGAAAGTCTATTCAATCACACTTTGTAAAGCGGTGTGGACCTCATTAAAATGTTCATGAGGATTCCTTAGGCCATGACCACTTCGGAACTACTGCAAATGCATCCATTCCCCCTTGTACAGTACGAGAAAATCATTCTTGTTTCGATATCCAGTATCAAACGAGATAGTATTTTCTCAAAACAATGAGATGGAATTAAGTAATTATAACTTGTGAAAGGAAAAGTACAATAATTAAGTTCTATAAAGATTGTCCCGCATTCGCATTAGGTAGCTGAGGTACCTTAGATTGGGTGCAAGAACTCTTCATTCAGATTGGATATCACTCTTTTGAAAACAAAGTTGTCATACATACCCCGCTCCCTCCCGCATGAGACAAATACAAAACGTTGATCGAAATCACATACAGTGAGGATACTTTTTCTGAAACCACCCTCCTACTACAGAAGGCAAGTTGTTTATCAGCCAAGGTATGCAAGTTAGACGAGTGCCATCCAAAGCACCAACACAATCCCACGTCTATAATACCAAAAGAAAATTACGTTTTGTACTCATATCATACGTGATGACTAAAATGTACAAGTGAAATTCATATCACAAAGGGCATGTACCGAGAGTTGTTAAGAATGCAAGCATGTGTCACAGTTTGGTCAAAATCTGGCTAAATATAGTCACTGGATAGAAGTTTCACTATAATAGCCTGAATTTTTTCTCTTAAATAATTTGTTTAAGTGTGGTGGTGATATTTATTATAGTAAAAATCTAGGAAATTGAGCATTTGAAAATTTTTGGAATGATAAAATTAGTTAGAAAGATTTTTGGATTTAATTCTACTATATGTGGGAGTTTAATGTAAAATTTCTAAACTTTTAACCAAACAATTCCTAGCCCAATTACCAAATTGGTTCAACCCAAGCCCATTAACCCATGGGTCAACCCTTTCCTTTGACTCACCTTAACTCACTTCAACTCACTTTATCACTCATTGAGTTGACTCATGAATAGTAGCTCTAAATTATTTCCCGACAACTTCATTTTTCATCTTCCACACATCTCTCACAATCTCTCAGATTAGGTGACTAATTAGTCAAAAAGAAGACCCTACATTGATGACTTTAAAGCATTCTTCCAAATTACTTAGTTAGCATGATTTAAACACCTAAAGCATCTTTTAAATAATTTGTTTAAATTGTCAAAAAGCTAGCATGATTCCCGGATCATGCCACCCATCTTCATCCATCCTCCAACACATTTCTTAAATTATATGGTTAGATAGTCAAAAAGCAAGCATGATTCTTAGATCATGCTACCTATTGTATATGCATGATCTTACCTTAGTTGTTTTGACGCATGTGAAGTGGAAGTTATTTTCTCCACCAATAACTTTCTCTACACTCCCATGATTCTTATAAATTGTGTGCCTTCAAAGAGAAGAAAAACAATAAGAGAGAAAAATATATATTTTTAACAAGTGTGGTTGGACATTTGGTGTTGTTTGGAGGAAGAAGAAAGGCTTGGAATTTTTTCAATTTGGGTGGTGTTCAAAGCTCAACTCCTTTTTCCTTCACAGGCTTGGTCACCAATATCTTCATTGAGATAGGATGACGAACCTCCTAACATATATTTGATGCCTTCAATTTTGAAGCTAAAGCATTTTCTGGGTTTAAAGTATGAAATTTGATTGTGATAAAAATATAATACTCGTATATTGGGGGTAGGGAAGCCGAAACTTTGACTGATGTAGCCCAATATGCTGATAGCTCACTGTTTGTAACTTCTGATACGTTCTTGACTCCTAAAATGGTGGAATTAGGCTTTGGCTAAAACATAAAAGTTGTAGCCCTTTAAGCTTTCTTTCCAACCCAAAAAGATTTGCATCAATCTGATTTGTGAGTCAAAAGTTATGCCCAAAACACTAAGCACGTGTAAAACCATATTTTCTAAGCAAACTAAATTCAAGGCTGTTTTTGTACCTTTAGACCTTAGAATTTTAAAAAGTATAAAACATGAAAGTTATAGGTCTTGAAGCTAGTTTCTACAGATATAAAGTTTATAGATATTGGAGTTCTACTCTATTTTATATAAATTTTCTTTTAAGCTGCTATTTCTGTTTAGCCTTTAATTGATGCTTGTTTGGATTTTTTTGAATATTATGTTTAAAGATTTATTTAAATTTTCAATTATCTTCTGTTAGTTATTGTCATGTTAATAATTTCTATTGATATGAAATTATTTTAAACTAGATATTATGTATTATTTGACACTCTTATATTTATGATAATTGACTTAGATAATCAGTTTCATCATTGATAGTTGGATTACTTATTTAAACTAAAATGCTAAGTATTTGATAAAATGCTCAAAAGAAATAATGGACTTGTTCTTTTCTCATCTGGTCTTCCTTAATTGAATTTGATTGATTCTTTTAGGCATTATTTTGTCAACCTAGCAAGTTATATAACTATATTTTTATGATTAGTGAATTTAATGAAACTTATTTAATACCATCCCAAACATTAGAATTCTGTGGACATTTATAGACATATTGAAGCCAAAAACCTATGATAAGGGTTTGGTTATAAATAAGATGATGAATGGAAATTTATTCAAATTATTTTGAATAATATTATTCTCCTACCAAATCTAAAGGATAGAATCTATTAGCTTTGAAATCTCACTTTGACTTAATTATTCAAGCGATGTACTATACTTATCAATTTTTTTCTAAAATTAAATATAAGTTCAAAGAGTTATTTATTATCTTTATATTCCATAAAATAATAAAATAAAAAGGTAAAAGAGGCAAAAACCAAGATCGCAACCAATGAGGTTCGAACTTGCGACTTCAAATCGCAATTAGGATCGCCCGCCCACTAAGCTGCCAACCTCGGCTTAATTAATATATCATTAGAAATAATTTTATTCTTATCAAAGGTAGTACGGAAATCTTGTCAAAGTAATTAACTAAAATACTAATTCGAATTCTAAATTATTTTTTTCTACTTGCTACTTGTCAATTTACATGTAGTAACTACCTTTGTGATAATAATATTGGTGACTATGTTAAATTCTTGATTTATTGAGAATTATTATTAAATTATGGATTTAGATAAAGTACTTAAAAATATACTGTATGTGACTGAATAATCCCACTTTTGATTCATCGCCCGGGAACATTGCCGGTTGTTATTAAAAATGTCTTATTTTCATACAAGGTACCCTTAGGCATGTAAAAAGGTGAGAAAAAATTAAGGCACTCGGTGCTAAAGTTATTTTTGGCAATAGGGTGATGGGTGGGTAGAAATGGCCTTTTAGATGGAGATGGGAACATATGCATTTTGTTTGGGAGATGCTCCATTCTAACCTGGCCAGTCAGGTAGCCGGTCGCGACGGCTAGGTTTTTTGTGGGTGACACCGTCAGTATGTGTAATAACCTGAATGTTTTTTTCTTAATTAAATTGCTTAAGTGTGGTCATGATACTTGTTATAATAAAAATCTAGAAAATTGAGGATTTGAAAATTTTTGGAATTGGTTGGAAAGATTTTTGGATTTAATTTCACCCT